>CM067366.1:42428850-43028850 GCA_034401795.1 Chaetoderma sp. LZ-2023a
ATTTCTATACGTCACGTAGTTGATTATGACGTCGTACGATGGATGGATATAGTTGAAAGGTGAAACCTTTTTTTATCTTTCACAGGTGTGTCTTGAGCGGTGTGATACACCTACATGCATTGTGGATGTAGCAGTGTCATGCGCTGTTGTGAACAAGTATGAGATGAAACACTTTTGGAAATCAGCAGTTATGCATTATATCGCTTCTGTCTTGAAAAAAAATCAATGTTTGTTTGGGTAGCGTTTTAAAGTCTGTTTAGTCATAAATGGCTGATTTTATTACCCCTCAGTAATATCACATGTCCATATGCTGTTACTTGATTGGTTAGGATCAGTGATGCGTGATCTGGTATTTCCCTCACGCGAGGGCAATACTACGCGGATACACCCCCTCCCTCCCCACCCCCGTGCGAACATCGTGTTTTTGTCTTTAATGCGCAGATTAATTATGACGTAACAATAGCCAAACACGAATTTTCATGACGCCATAAGTTTGATGCATTCTGAAAATTACGACATGAAGTGTTGAAAATTGACAATGTTTAATATAAGATAAAATTCTCTCTCTCTCCCTCCCTCCCTCCCCCCCCCCCCCCCCCCCCCCCCCCCCCCCCACCTCTCCCTCTCTCTCTCTCTCCCTCTCTCTCTCTCTCTCTCTCTCTCTCTCTCTCTCTCTCCCTCCCTCCCTCCCTCCCTCCCTCCCCTCCCTCCCTCCCTCCCTCCCTCCCTCCCTCCCTCCCTCCCTCTCTCTCTCTCTCTCTCTCTCTCTCTCTCTCTATCTCTCTCTCTCTCTCTCTCTCTCTCTCTGGGGCCTCTGGCTGACGTCTGAAGGGTAATAAATAAATTCGGTACATCAGCGTTTTGGCGGGGGTACAGGCTGTTACCACACGTGCAAACAAATATATTTCCCTCGCTACGCTCGGGAAGTATAAAATGTATTTAAATAGCAGACATGCAATTCGTACACCGTGTCGAGCTATTATGACGTCAGCATAAACGTTACTTAGTTGATTATGACGTCATATGAAGGATGGATAAACTGGAAAGGCGAATTGGTATAGGTATATGTAATGAAACTTGTGCACGATTCTTACTATTTAGATATATATTTTATTTGAAATTTTCTTATTTCTAAACAGAGTTAACTAAGTCTGTTTGAAACACTGGGAATCGTAGTTCTCGATTGTCTTAAAGCGCATGTTATTTGTATTCGAATCGAGTCCCCGTCTTTCCTATATATTGTTGTGCCGAAAAATCTCGACAGTGCCGTTTGTTGCCAATCCCTGAATTGAACAAAGTATTCTCCTCTGGTTTAACATCCGACACTGTTGAAAGGTTTTTGGTTGGTTGGTGTTTGTACGGCGGTGGGCACTGTTTTGAAACATCACATCGGTGTCTCATTTTCTGACGATCTTATACATGTTTCGTTGAAGTTTCTATTTTCTTCTGAAATTTGATTAGCCGTGAAGTCGACATCCGTAGTATGAATGCTGTCATTATTACGTCATGAATGGCGTTGATAAGTACGTCACGAACGCATATTTGAAGACAGACTATGCGTTGTTTTACGAATTGTATGGCTTTACTATTTCATAAATATTCTGTTGAATATTTTTCAACTAATTTGACTTGGCGCTATTGCTGCCATAGGATGCAACAGCACCCAATCAAATTAGTTGCAAAATATTCAACAGCTTACCTGTATAGGTTTCAGGAAATTGCTAGTTAGGGCATTCTGGCATCGGTCAATCCCAACACAGCGAAGTGTGGGTGGAGTTTAGCTAGAGGTTGGCGTGGCATAGCTAAAACTGGAATGGTCCATTACGACTTATAGCGGGAGGCTTAATTTGGCAACGCCACCTGCCTGCTTGATGCTAATACTTGAACGATGCGGATGACTCTTGGTGTGGCTTTTAGTAGTGAAATGTCTTGGCACAGGTGCATCATAGCGTATGCACTTTTTCGAAATTTGTGTCGGAGCGTACACCGGGGCTCCTGTATCCTGCTCTTAAACGTGCGTTTAGTTTTTCCCACTTATTGTTTTTTACATCGTTTGGAAGTGATCATGTAAATCAGATTTCTAGTCTTACAGTTACCAACTATTTTGGCCCTATACGTTAGCTTGGTGTAGTTGGTAGCGTGTTCGGTCCATAACTCTACAGAAATAGCACTTGCCTTTTGGTGATGGTGCAAATTTATTCCTGCGCTGTGGTCTGTCTATATTAGGATTTGGTAGGCGTGCTCTGATAATGTCATCCTTTATGGTTTTGTTTCTCCTGAGTACAAACATGGGCTTCTCTGAGAAAGCAAGTCTGCAGCATTGGCTGCTTTCTAGGATGTGTCAGTATTTCATTATTTGTTTTTGAATGAATTGGCTAGCGCCGATTATGACAAATCAAATCATAAGGATGGGTCTGTTGAGGTATTTCTCTCTCTTTTGTTGATATGGGTTTGTTTGGTGGATGAGCGAACGTCTGTCCTTCAGGACGGCTTTACTTCTTGCCTCTTGGAGGAGTCAAATCATGACTGCTGCTCCAGCAGCCGCTTAAATAGCTATCCATACTTATATAGGATGCTATTTTTAGCTCTTCCTGTCAGTGGTCGTGTTCTCACTGCAGACTTATTCCGGATTAACTCTCCAGTGACAACATGGCTAGTGTCTTAAGAAACTAAGGCTGTGTTCTCATACAGCCACTATTTCGGTAAATACCAGGTATATCGGCTAGCGTTCTCATTGGACCGGCTCTTGTACCGGAATAAATACGTCAATTATTTCGAAATTTAATCCCACAAAATCGGCTGTTTATATTCCGATATATCGCTATTGCTTCCTTATGTGAACGCAGCCTATTTCCCCAAGATTTGTCCGGTAGCGTTACCGTAAACATCTTCTCTCTCTGTCTGCCAGGTAGCGCTATGATCGGCGTGTTATCTCGCTCTCCACCAGGTAGCGCCACTGTCCGGTCCAGAACTTTCTCCCAGCAGTGTGAATGCAAACCGATATATCGGCTAATTTTAACCTACATAGTACACGAAATAGTTAAACAGGATTAGGCAATGAGAAACAGGCCTAAGTCTCATTGGTCCTAATTTCGGTCAGCCAATCGGTGATTTTAAGCTATCTGATTTGAATCGATTCTCAGCTCTGTGATTGGTCAAGCTTGCATTTCAGTCACTCCACTTCAGTGAGATTTTGCACAGAATAATCTCCGTCTTGAATCTATGGGAATTTCTTAAGTACAGGGCCTATGGGAGTGACGCCATTATGTCACTGAGTGCGGTCTTCAGTCGATGAGTGCAGAACCTAGTGCTTCTCGAATGTTCTTAATACTAAATATTATCATTATTATTATCACCCATGGTTTCGTACGAAACCCAGCCGCTGCTCCAATATTTATTTTATGCATTCACTTTGTGTTGTATTCTATAACCGTGATTCTTATGCCACATATTTCTAATCTATTCCTGTTGTTGTATTGCTAAATATACACGCTGGTTATCGAACCCACAGCGTTTGCCAATCCCACATATGTATAACGTCCAGCGCTGCTCATACCTGTTGCTATTATTCTACATTGATGTATGACGTCCGTAGGCCTTATTTATGGCCGGAAACTGTATGCTATGTTCGTCTCTCTATCTTACATCACCTCTCACTTTGTGCCGAATTGTATTCATATTTGAACTGTGATTCATTACTGTAGCCTAAATACACAAACTATTATTAGCTCTCTTATCATCCTGTTACCAGGTGTGACTCTTGTCATCCCGTTGCCAAGTACGCCTATTTAATTACACATACATTATGGCCGTACTTGCCTCAATCAGTAATATACATAACTACATAATTACACCAGCATACAAGCATGGACAGACCGACGTCGCTTCCTAAAAGATACTGCTACATCTTACTAGACAATTAGACAAGGCACTAGTCACCTCGAGATTCCGCGTGCACAAGGGTTACTTATGTCAGGCCATACATGAATGCGTCAGAGTCGGCTGATCAGACCAGCTCATCCAAATCCACAATGTGTGTAATGAGCTTGTTAAGTACGTTTACCCCATGCTCCCAGATCATGAAGATGCCATCGATGTATCTGAGGAATAAGGAATGCTGAAAAGGTGCGTCTTTTAGGAGTTCGGTTTACAACTCACCCATGAATATGCATGTATGTGTGCATGTCGCTTTGCTGCACGTTGCAGCACCACCTTTTTGAAGATAGTGTTTGCCATAAAATTCAAAATTGTTAGTTCATAGCGGCGTACGAATTTTCCTACCGCCCGTAGGCCTTCTTTGTTTGTTGTATTGGTGTACAACGATGTGACTCCAATGGTGACTAATAAAGCATTTTCCTGATAGGACCGTAATTTTTTACCCTTCTGATGAAATCTGAGGTGTCTTTTACGTAAGTCTTGATTTGTTTAACTTAGAGCAAAATGAGGTCAAGAATTTGCTGACGTTGCGTGGATATTGATATCACACGAACCACTGGGTGGATCAAGTCCATATTAATGTCTGTATTAAGCTAGTGATACAGAGGTTAAGATGATACTAAGATCAACACGATCCATAGTGTTCCTTTTACAGTCCACTACGGAGATGGACTGGGTCCCGATATGTCTGGTCGCCGAAGTGGAATCTGTGTAACAGTCTAGTCGTTGTGATGACGTAATAAGATGGCCGGTCATTCCATTAGAGCTGTGTTCTCGTAGAAGCCACGCCTCTATTTTTAGATTGAGACGACAGCTGTTCTACTCTACTGGGCCGGCCCCACCGATCCCAGGCCGGCCCCTCCGCCCAGTTCTGGACCACGCCCTCCATAACGCCCGCCGCACACCCCTGAGCGCGGTCCCAGCGTCTAGTTGTCTATACCATAGAGTGTACTAACATTCCAGTTTGAGTGTACATGCACTGATATAGTCGTCGCCTGGTTCGCGAACGAACCGGGAACTATTGGAATAGGTTGAAAAATGTCTATGGTCTGAAAAATGTCTGCGGTCACTGCAATCTTTTATGAAGCATTACGGGCCTGATTTAATAATATTTGTTTTGTAAATAGATGTTAGATTTCTGTTTGCATGTTATGTATGTATTAAAAATAATCAACCGATAAAAACTAAAAACGACAGTACTATTTATTTTAAAATATTATATCTGTTGGATAGGGTGATCTAAAAACAGAAGTGTGGCTTCGCGCTCCCGTTAGCATAGGGGATCTAGCGAGGACATGGATGACGCATTGTAAGCGGGTCGGCACAAGTTAAACTTAAAGCGCCACCACCACCTCCGCCGCAACCACCACCAGCTTTGGCGTAGTCAGTTAAAACAAGTAGGTCGCTCTATTTTTAGATGAGGTGGGCCTACCCGCCTTGTGGTCAAAGTATTTCAGGCGAAACGGATAACATCCTATATACTAATTACCCTAATATAACGATAAAGAAGTAGAAAATATTAAACGTATCTATTTGTATATCACCGTATAAAGTTCTGAGTGCAGGGATATCAAATAAGCCGTAGCAATTTTCACGCAGAGCTGCTCGTAGGGGTCAGAGACCAAGAGGGAGAAGCCATTATTTTATGTGGTGTAGTGGTTAGCACGCCCTTTTCTGCGAAATCTCTTAGACTAAGGCCATTAGGAGTGGGGGTGGGTGACTAGTCACTATTAATAACGTTTTATACAATCATTTTATTATTTTCACAGTTTAACATGTATGAAAAGTGATGAAAGTCGATCGAGTGGAATGGAACAACTCTATACACAATGTCACCATGCAGATCATCACCACTAACATCACCGTTATTATATGATCACAGTTAAAATGCTATCGATCCTCATTGGCATAGTCCTCATTACTATTATGTCATTAACATTATTATTAGCTCACCTAGTAAGAATGGCCAAGTAAGCTTATGCTAGAGCGACCCCCAGTCCGTCCGTATCTCCTCCAAGACTGATTGGCGGATTTAGGCAAATTTGGCTGAACGGACCCTATGTGATAGGCTCTAAAACCTCTAATCAGAATTTTGTCGGTCAATAATTTGGGTGAAAATTTGAGATTTTATGAAAGATTTAACAGAAATTATCAATATGCATCTTATCGCCTTCTTAGCACTGGGCAGGGAGGCTAGGTATAGGCTACCCGCATCGGGTTCAAGATGGAAAACGTTTTAAAGCAGTTTGCTAAATCTTCAAAATATGACTATCTGCTGTTTCCGGATATATTACCTCGTACAATATACAAACTGAAAAACGCTGATTTTGCACGCGCAGAGCGCTCTGGAAAGTTTTCCCTATTGAACGTAAGGCTGACCTGATTTTATGGAAACTGTCGTATGGGGCGGTCTCGCGAGGATACCTTTGTTGATTAGCTCAGACGGGATACAGAAGTCTCTTCAATAGAAGCGATCAAGTCATGTAGGGGGTGAACACATTGTATGGCGAGCCATTGTAGTCCGATGAGACTCTACGTGTTATTGATGCAATGAATAAATCCAGTTTCTCATTCACTCACATGACGTCATAATTAACAACTTCCACAGGTAGGCTGACGTCATAATCAATTACGTCATGAATGACAGGATTTAGTTCATTATAAACGCTTGACAGTCCGTCAAGTTGTACGAATTGTATGTCTTTACTATTTAATAATAATTTTGTTGAATATTTTGAAGGCTATTTGAGTGTGCGCTGTTGGCGCAGCAGCACCCAGTCAAATTAGTTTCAACATATCGAACAGCGTGCCTGTATAGTTTTCTGGAAATTGAGAATCAGAGAGTGCAGGGATCGATTAATCACAACACAGGCAATGTGTGGCTGGAGCATAGTTAGCGACGGGCGGGGCATAGCTAAGACTGGATTCCCCCATTATATTATGATCATTGAATTATTAGATCACCTGATCTGACAGGCCAAATGAGCTTATGGCATGTTGACCGTCTGTTCGCCAATTCTTCCTTAAACCGTTTAACATTCAAATTTGTTTAAGAAAATTTCAATTTTCTTATGGAAAATGTACATTTGCAGACCAAGAGAAGACTATTTTTAAAGGTTTACCACTGGAATAACTGACGTGGTTATAGAGCCAGTCATTCCATTGGTAAATCTAAAAAAATAGTTCTCTCTTGTTATGCAAATGGCCATTTCTATAGGCCGCTGCAGAGGCTGTATTTTGGCTGGCTTAGGTGTTAAATGGTTAAACGATTTCTCAAGAACCACTTGCAATTATATTTGGCAGGATGCATCCTTAGGAGATACAGATCTAATTTTCTTCAAGGAAGATTGATGGTGCGAATTTGTCCGGCCGCCATCTTGGATTTTGGCCAATTTTCTGAAGTGTCTAAAATATCTGAAACCGCGTGGTGGATTGATTCGAAACTCACGAAACAGCATCTAGAGTAACCTAATGCTTCGGCGGCCATCTTGGATGACTTAGTTTTTCATGAAAACACTTTCTTCCGAAACGCTGAAGGGATCTGGCCGAAATTTGGCAAATATGATTATTGGCCTTCAGGACAGAATGTTTGACACCTACTTAAATTTATAGTCACAACCAGTTAACATTTGTACTGCGGGTTGTACTTGGCAAAAATCTATTCCTATGCAGGTTGCCAAAGTATGTATTGGAATGAACCTGGCAGATTCACCGACTCAAGCTTTTAAGCCCAGATGAATGCAAGTCATTCCAGTAGTACATCATGCGAATGGTATACATTGATTTCAGATGATAGCACTCTTATCCTCTCGATGTCATGTATGACAGCATACATTGCATGAGAGACTGTTCGAGCATCTTCTTCCCCTATATCGCATCTACATTCAGCTCACATACCGCTGATGACCGACACGCAATGACAGTATAGCAAGGGATTGTGGTCTCTCGAGTAGTATGACTCACTAGTAGCACTAGTTTTGGTGAGTCATGCACTTGTGTTAAGGCTCCTTGGTGTAGTAATAGTTCTAGCATTTCATTATTTTTACTGGCGACCTAAAACCTCTTCATCTCCCTGGATGTTTCTCTGCCGATTGATGGTGCGTAGTTATATTGGTAACTTTGTTTCCCTCAGAATCTTTTATACACTTCCCCATGTACGAATCGAGCACAAGATCTATTCTCTTGGCTCCTTTGGAGAAATTATGGATGTATTTCTACACTGCATCACAGAATACGACGATGCTGTGACGATCCTCGATACTGACTTTTCGAACATTTGCCATTATATCCACAATGTATATTGTACTGACTGTGTCCATTACTCGCAGCGTACACGACTCTTCTTTCTACCAGCATTTCTCCAACTTTTGTTCCATGTTGCGTTTTGTTGCCTTGGTCATAAAACATTCTTTGTCAAAAGAATAGGATCAAGGTGCCACATCGTACTTCGAACGTCCGCCCATTGTCAATACCCTTGATCTTGCTATTTCTAGCAGTCGCTGGAATCTGTTTGTCTTTGTGGAGGGTTCACATTGGCCTTCTCTGCTGCAGCAATTTTCTAGATGGACATGAATTCTTTTAGGTTGGTTCTATGAATTGTGATGGAAAATCTAACTGACCTTCCAATAAATCTTTCTTTTCTCAGTCCTCCATAGGCTGACTGGTTGATACCATTGACGTTCAGTAATTGTCTTCTTATCTCCCATTACCTCCTTTGTCTGAATGTTGTGAAAAATAAGATTTTTTGTTCGAAAAGTGGTTCTCATTCCTTGGAATTACTTATAAAATGGATTGGATGTTTCTCCGCTCAAATTCTATTGTTGCCTTGTTAAAAGCCCTGCTTACTTCCAAGTCACAAGAAGCTGTACTCATTCCACTCAGCTCCCAATACAGGTTGGTGATTGCAAGCATTTTATGATACATTAGCTCCCACATTGTTACATAATGGGTTTTTTCTGGAATTACCGATTTGTCTGAGGAACATTTCTGGGACTTGCTGATTGTTTGCGTTAAAATATTTCTGCTCTCATTGCTTTGCCACGTCCGTAGGCATGGTTCACGACACATCTCACCTCCACGAAAGCATGGTAAAATTCTGGCGCAGTCTCTGGAAGTTATTGCCCATCCCCTAAAGATAAAGAGGACCAGGGAAGGTAATTTTGTAGGCAAATTCAGCAAAGATTGTTAGAAAAGCTTAGATTGCGTGGGGCTGCAATGTTCAATTGCCCTCATGGTCAATTTGGATGAGATTTTCTACATGGAACATGAGCTGTATGAAAGTGTTCCAATATATAAATGTTTCAGCGTGTCTACTATCAATGAGGAGAAATTGGCAAAAGTTATGAAGTAATTCTTCATTGCTCCCCTGGAACTGCCTTACTAGGCCTAGATTTTAAGTGCAAGACTTGTTTGCCACATTGACTGTCATCTGCTGTAGTATACATAGCCATCTTTCTATCTTGCTTGAAAAATGCCATCCATTGCAGCCTACCAAATGCTTCTTTAAGTGACTAACGTCCTTTCAATGATGTCACATAGTGTTTCCAACTAAAAGAAGGATTCAATAGCATTCTAAATATGAGGATGTTTTCTGCACCACTCAGCTTCAAATATTTCGAATACACCCCAATGCCACCTTTGTCATATGGAATAACCCAATGCAATGAATAATGTTCTAAAAGTCCTCAGGCCAGATCAACGGTATTTCTTGTGCGATGCTGTACACACCTTCGTCATAGGTTACCAGTATTTTTGGTTGATCTAGGTACCCTAGGACCTCCTACTCAGCAACTTAGTCACTTACATATGTCAAAACCAAATTTCTCCTGCTTATATTTATGTATAGATTGCAAATATTTGGTAGAAGTAGTAATTATTGTACACTGTTAATGACTTTAAGACACCATTCGCATGTTACTGTATTTCTTATTATTAGAGATTGTTTTAAGAGAGAAAGATTGCTAGGGTTGTTTCTAAATTAAATTACTCAACTCCATGTTTCACTATTTGTTCATGGATTAAAGCAAATTTTAAGTCATGTCAATTTCAAACTGACAATATGAACATAAGCTATATATCTTGTAAAAATATGTTTGGTCACTGTGATTGAGTTTTTGTTTGTTGATTAATTTTAACAATTTATTTTTAATGAAGATATAGTTCAGCATCCAAGTGAATATTATGGGCATTGATCCTTTTATTATTTATAGTATATGCATAATTTGGAATTATGTTGACTGGCAGATGTTGCTCCCTCAGGACAAAATATTATTTAGTTTAATATTCCTTGTTATCACTCATCCAATTCTACATTATTATAAACGTCATAATGGCTGGTAATAGTTGACTTAATATGTATACTATATAGCATCATGTAAAACTGGTATTTCGAATGGTTACAATATATTATCATAAAATCTAAATGTATAATTGTTTAATAAGTTATGAACGGTCTCAATTTAAACATTTACGTTATCCTTTAACTCACCAATATTTAATTTTTCTTTAGGAATCCTATAAAAGACACCATTGTATACATTTTTGCAAATAAAGTTACTCTAAGTTGTTTCTCTTCAAGAAAACAGCCATCTTCAATATTTCTTTCAAAATTTATTCCAATCCTGTACCAGGTTTCATGGGGCAGGGTTCAAATTCGTCCTTATTTTAAGGGGTAGCCAGGTTCTAAATGTTAGTTGAGCGGCATGAGTAGAGTCGATTGTCTGGATGGGGACTAGTAACACTCAGAATGTCTACTCGCTGTAATAATTCAGTTCCTGGAATTACAGTGAAGCTGTAAGTATATCCAAATTAATGTAATTTTTGCGAAGGAAACATACAAATATTTAGCAAACATATTCCAAAATGTGAGCCAGAAATATATTATCTACCATAAAGAACCAGCCAATCAAATACTGGTTGATTGACAAAAATCGGTGGGCAACCAACACACCGTTGCTTGACAGCTTCTTCATGACAGGTAGTTCTTTTTCTAAATTTAGATATTTGTTTCCTGAAAATAAAAAAATCTATATATTAGATAATTTACAAACATCTGCATCAGATTTAGTTGCACTATAGAGGGTTGGAGATTTAAATCAAATAATCTTTTTAAAATCATTGATTTAAATCAACTGTTAACAAATTAAGTTTGAATTAATTTTTTTTCAGCTATTCCACATTTAATTAGATAAAAAGATTTGCTAAACATTGTACACCATTACAAACAGCGTGGTTGCAACTGGTCTTATCAACAAATGTATAACAGTGCAATGATAATTTCTTTGAAAGATGATTGAGTTAAATCATTTAAAAATAAAATTATGTTATTTTATAATCATATTTAAAAAATTTTCATGATGACAATAAATTCAATACAATTAGTTACTAGACATACACATTCAGCTTCACCACTGCCAACCATCTGGTTCTAACTTATATCATTAATAGACTGATAATAATCATGAAACATGCGCCCCAAAGATAATTATTTTTGGGAAAAAATCATGTATTTAAAATAAAACCTTTTTTGCCAAATTAAATTGTGTTCAAATTTTAAATCTGTTTTTTTTAACAGCAGAACTATTTTAAATTCAACAATGCATCGCAAGCAATACAAATCTCCTTGATTCCCGCTTTTGTTGGGATGAAATGTGAGGAATCTTGGCAATTCACTTGCCTGCTCCATATAACTGATATTATGTGCTTAGGGGATGATGGCAATTTAACGAAGTTTGTAGTTTTCAATGGCGATAACTCTAGGCAAATATTGATGGATACTGATGAAATGGGAACTTGACCTCTGTCTTACTACTATTAATCTAAATTCCAAATTTGGTTCACATCCGTTTAGTCTAGCATGGGCTATTTCCTGGAAACTGCCAAATTAGCTAAGTTTATATTTTCAAGGGTGATAACTCCGCCAAATATGGACGAAAAATAATGACTCACAAACTTAACATCCACCTCAGTAGTATTAAGTATTGTCTAAATTCGATTTGAATTGGTTTACTCTAAAACAAGTTATTGTCTGAAAGCTGTCAAATTAACGTTTGTATTTTTCAAAGGGGTGGTGTGTGTGCGTGCGTGTGTGCGTGCGTGCGTGCGTGCGTGCGTGCGTGCGTGCGTGTGTCAAAACTTGGGCAAATATTGACAGAACCTAACAAACCACAAACTTGACTTCCGGCTCGGTAATATTACAACATATTCCGAATTTGGTCCGAATCCATTTTAGTCTATTACTTCGTTAATCTTCTGAATAAGTAGAGTTCGTATATATCAAGGCCAATCACTCTTGCAAATATTGATTAAAACTAACAAAACACAAACCTGACCTTCAGGGTTATATTGCGAAGTTATATTCTGAATTTGGTTCAGATCTGTTTCATCTAATGCAAGTTATTGCAGACACTAATGCAAGTTATTGCAGACAAAATTTTTTTTTTAAATTTCAAGTGTCCTAACTCTGACAAACACAGACGAAAAGTAACGGAACATGAACATACATCCATCTTACGATGATTAAGTTATATTTTCGATTTCAGGTGAGATCTGTTTAGTCAAACACACGTTATCGCACAGAAATAAATTACTCACAAACACTAAACCATACCGACTGTGGCCGTTTCATCATCTTAGCCCCAGTTTTCGTGACTTGTCATATTACTCCGGTTTATGCTTTTGGGAATTTGGACATATTTTAAATCAAAAATCGTGATTTCTTTTTCAAAATCGTTAGCGATGTTTCAAAGAAAAATCGTGCAAGCGTACTTAGATGCAATTAGAAATTTCTTAATGATATGTGCACCTGCTGCGGAATTTCGCTTTTCACAATTTGAAAAAAATAAAAAAATAAAACAAATCTCGTTTAAATTAAATAAATCTGATTTAAATCAAATAAATCTCAGGTTTTAAAATTGTTTAAAATCACTAACCCTGGCGCTATAGCTACTGGATTGTTCCTGGAACTGAATTATCACAAATAACTATTTTACGTTTACAAATGTTACTAATTTCCGTAAAGACAATCAACCGGATGAACATGGCTCGCCTAAAACTGATAGACAGTTTTTATTGTATACAACCCAACCCAGCACACAAGTTCACAAATATACCTAGAGAGTAGTATAGAAATAGAATAGGCTTATTATCTTCATTGACTAAATATAATATAACAAAGAGGTCCATGTTGACTAAATATAATATGCTACACACGTGTTGATGTTTTATACGTGTTGTTTCTGAACTTATAAATAAAGTAGAACCAGGCTCTTCTCTTTGATGCATTGCATCAATATGTGTACTTTGTATCTAGAGATTATATGTCACTGTATAAGCTAGTGTCAGCTGATATAATATTACACGCTATAGATAGCTGGATAACTGCGCATTTCTAGACTTCTTTTCCATGTCATGTATTCAACATAATACCGAGATAAAACAGCTTATTGGGCGGATACTGGCCCGATACTAAAATTATTGGCACGGTATCGGCCCAGCAAGCTGCGTTATTTGGGTA
The DNA here is from genome assembly GCA_034401795.1 of Chaetoderma sp. LZ-2023a. NCBI lineage: Eukaryota > Metazoa > Mollusca > Caudofoveata > Chaetodermatida > Chaetodermatidae > Chaetoderma > Chaetoderma sp. LZ-2023a. The sequence continues at coordinate 42,442,301 of CM067366.1, forward strand.
TTGTCTAGTCATCTGTTGACAGACATTTAAAAAAAATACGGCTGAGAGAAAGATATAGACACCAAAACACCTACCCTACCCACACCACCATGCCTATAGATTTCAGGCAAGTCTGTAAACCATCCAACAGCGCCATGTATAAGTACATAAGACCTTTCCATTTTTAGCTATGCCCCGCCCATCACTAGCTAAGCTCCACCCACACCTCGCCGTGTTGGGATTAATCGATCCCCGAAAGCCCTAGCTATCAATTTCCTGCAAACTATACAGGGAAGCTGTTGAATATTTTGTAACAGCACCCAGTCAAATTAGTTTCAAAATATTCAACAAAATATTTATTAAATAGTAAAAGCAAACAATTTGTACAACAACGCATAGACCGTACTTATCGACGTCATTCATGATGTCATTCATTATGATGTCATTCTACACATCACACAGTTCATTATGACGTCATATGATGGGTGGGTACTCTGGAAAGGTGAATTGACGAATTTACGCCATCTTTCTAATGCTGCTACTACTACTGCTACTACTACGGCCACTACTGCTACTGCTACTACTACTACTGCTACTATGGTGCTGTAACTGATAGCCTATGTTTCAACTTCATTGCCATAATACTAATAACGAGAGAACATTTACTGAAGTAAATGTAAATCTGCGATGTCTGGCCATGATGAAATAGTATAAGGCTTTGACAACTAGAGTGACCTTGACCCTGAGGCCAGATCACTCCGAAACCATCAACATTGGATCTGGCATGCATGCTATACCTATAGTAAAGTTTTCATGAAAATCAAGGGAAAAGGCTTGAAGTGTCAAATAACCGAGACATCTTCAAAATTTGTGTGAGGTGCCTTGGATGCAAAATTTAACATTTAATTCAATCTAAGACTCTCGAGCATATTGTATGGGTAAAGGGAGGTAATCTATGCCAAAAACGACTCTACTGGATGACATTGGCCGTGAGGTCAGATCACTCCAAACCATCACCACTGGATCTGGCATGAATAATATACTTTTAGTAAAGGTTTCATGAAAATCAATAACCGAGAAATCTGCAAAGTTTGTGCTTGTGTCTGCATGGGTGCGTGCGTGCGTGCGTGCGTGCTTGTGTGTGCGGGGCGGGGGTGGGGTGGGATGTTGTCTTGGATTCGAAATTGAACATTTCATTCAATCTTAGACTCTCAATCAGCTTGAATGAGTAAAGAGAGTTAATCTATGCCAAAAACGAATACTGGTATCTGGCGACTCTACTGTGTGACCTTGACCTTCAGGTCAGATCACTGAAAAACCAGCACCATTGGATCCAGCACATGTGATATAATATAAGCAAAGTCTTGAAGAGAATCAAGGAAAAATCCCAAAAGTGTCAAATAACCGAGAAATTTGAAAACTTATGTGGGGGTCCAAACACCAAACATTTCACTAAAGTTAACAATCTCAATGAGCTTGTATGGGTAAAGGGAGGTAATCTGTGCCAAATACGAAAACTTGTAATCGTGAGGCCCAAACAGTGCCCTTCCACCTGGGTCTATGCCCAAGGGGTGGTGGAAACGTGAAAGGATGTCACAAGGTATCATCTAATATGTCCATTGCCCTTCTCGAAACGAAAACTAGTAATTTTAATGCCCAATGGGTACCCTTCCACTTGGGCATGTGCCCACTAGATCAAACAATACCTTCACGACCCAAATGGTAACATCGTGATCAAGTATGGTTTTGATCTGATCGAAACTCTAGGTGTAGTCACGGTTCAAAGATCCATCCTGATATTCCCCATTCATTCTGTATGGGCCTATTTTCCATGCATTTGGTCAAAGGTCAAGTGTCAAAGTCACATTTTCAGTGAGCAGACATAAGGACCCCAAGGGCAACATCCTAACCAGGTATGGTAGTGATCCGATTAAAACTCAGAACTTCAAAGATCCATATTGAAAATCCCCATACATTTCCTATGGGACGTTTTAGCCCATGAACATGTGGGTAGCTGAACACCTATTGAGCAGATCCAAATTCTATTGAATGGCACACGATTGCAGACTAGGTAGCAGAAGTTGACCAAGTTTGGAGTTGATCAGATGAAAACCATAGAAGGAGATGCGGTCAGAAATTGTTGACGAAGAATAAGAAAAAAGAAGGAACACAGATCCTGAGTGATTCTAATAATGTGCAATTGCATAGCTGATTAATAAGTAAATGTCAAAATTCTCTGTGTTCACGATGCTATATCTCGAAGAGTTACCGTCGGATTTTGATGGGGGCAATTGCTAAGCATAGAGAATTGGATTTTCATATACAAAATAGTGTCAAATTTGAAATTGGAGTTCAAAGGCGACCACCATTGGTTACCACCAGAAGTGATAAAAATGGCTATTTTCGCAATTCATGACACCGTACCTAAAACAATGATGTTGATTCAAACCAAAAGCATAAGCCCAATACACCTAGCTAGCGACTATACGCTTCCCAAATTTGGCTTGGATTGGGCAAAAACTGATGGATGAGATACAGCCCATAGAAGGGAAATAGAATTGTAATACGGATTCCAATTCTATTACTAAAGAACATTTACTGAAGGAACTGTAAATCTGCGATGTCTGACCAAGAAGAAATAGTATAAGGCCTCTTCTTATATGACCATTGAACATTTCTGGCCAAACTAGCTCATGCGATCTCAGCAGCCACGACACCCACTCGGACTGCTCTAGAATGGAAGGACAGTGACCTTCTAGCTGATCTACTGAGGATGGGGAAGTCTGGCGATGAGCACATCAATAGCTAGGCCTTGCCACACTCATAGGGTTATCGTCCCGATGTCTTTGCTATGTTGTCGTTCCAGAGGAGCAGTGGTACATGCCAGCATGGTGGCCATACGTTTGCTGATGGTGGCGTAGCACTGGCTTGTTGTTGTTATTGTAACCCCGGACCACCAGGTCCTCAACATTCACGATCATGTTGCTCAGAATTAGCCGAAGGTGTGGAGATAAGGCAAAGTCATGCTGCCTGTGTGCCTTCTGTAAGGTCTGCTTGAATTTGGCAATGAGGCTGCTGAGGTCACAACGATGATAATATCCTCGATGAGGTTGCTAAACATGACTTGCACCTCTTTTCCGCTCATCCCGCTGATAGAGTGCCGCAGCTTAGTCTGGCAAGGAGGCAGTAGCATAATGCCTCCAATGACTAGTTGATTCGAATGATCCCTTCCGGTGTGAGACCCAAGGTTGTGTGTGAGACGAAATACTGCCATGCATCTGGATGATCCTGTCTGATGCTCATGATGTGCATATTCTGTAATTTTGGCCCTGAGTCTGGGTTGAATGAGAAGAGAATGCAGCAGTCTTCCCTTGGCCGATTTTATTGGATGTTTGATAGGGGAAGCCTGAGTACTCTTGTCTCTGGCCGCTGTACATAATGCCTAGAACGCAGTTGTCTTCACCGTGGAAACCATAGTCTGAGTGGGCACTGAACTCTCGCTGTAGTCTACTGGCCACTAAGAGGCTGTAGCTGTTGAGCTGTGGGTCGAAGTCATTTTTATCAGGCAGGCTTGTGCCTAGTTCATGGAGGATTCGTCCAAGCATGTAATACACATGGAATCTGAGACAGCTGGCAACAAGCACAGCTTCAGGGGGTACCGGAATTGTAGTGAAGCAAACCGACGCCAACTTACATTCTGCTGTAGTGCACCAGATGTTCCGTTGTTTGTTCCAGAATGAGCTATTTGGGCCTACCATCCGGACGTGAGCTTTTTCGCATTGTTTATGTTGATAGTGAGGTTGGTCAGCGGTCGTGGATTGATGGAGAAGTTCATGTGGGACTGCCCATCGGCTGTGATGGAAACATCATCCAGCAGATCACGTAGTCGGTCATTCCAGAGTGTACCTATGAGGGGTGGTTGGCTCTGGATAATTGTCTTGAGGTTCCCTGGGAAGGCCATCTATAGCAGTCGTCTTAGAGCGATGCATCATTTAACATCGTAGAGACATGCGATCCGGCCCTGCCACAGCATCTCGTTTTTTAGCTCATCCATGTTCACATACCTGTTGGAGCCTTTGTGGAATTGCTGGTGCACTTTAGGTTTCTTGTTGTGGTACAGGGTTGGGAACTTCAGCACATGGTGGTACTCTTCATCACTGACCTGTCCATCCTCGAGAGCTTTACTGACCAGTTAGTCGATAGCCCGTAGTGCTAGAGTCACTCATACTGAGCATGCTTCTCGGGCTTCCTTGTGATCTGGCACTGTCCTACTGACAGACCGATGTCCAGTACACTGTCGGCTAGTGCCACTCCATCCAGTGATATGGCGACCACTGCACCACGCCCGTAAAAATGGTGGCCATGTCGGCCACACCAGCACTGGCTCCAATCACACCCACAGCAGACCGTTGTAGGATGTTTTATACAGCCTGTTGATTCTGCTGTACCATTCCGCCTCGTGGACTAGACTCTGCGTGACAGTGTCAAGCTGCTGGAGTTGCCAGTCGTCGACTATGCCATCTTGAGTAGTCATGACGAGATATAGGTCAGGTTGCTTTCGCTACCCTGGTTTAGCCAGGGTATACTTGGAGATTAAACTGCATTCATCACCTGTAGGATCTGTCGATGACTCATTGTGGGATTCATGTTGAAGAGCCTAGTAAACTGTGCCAGATTTTTAGTGTGGAGACATAGCTCTCTTAGCTTCCTGTCATTGAGCTTCTGCTCTGCTGCCAGTAGATTTCGAAGTTGTGACATATGGAATTTCACATTGTCCCCCTGATTGTACTCCCAGTGTTGTTTGGCTTTCTTGCGTTTATGCTCATGCACCTCCTCTTCCAACCATTGTACCTCTGACTCATCATCTGGTTGCTCGGCATCAGAGGTAACATATATACATTAATGTCCCCTTCCCGCACTCTCCTGCAGGAGCCTCACCAATTCGTGGTCCCGTCATTGATACCAGCTCTCTCACATGAGTCTCTCAACTTCTTTTCAGCAAATTGTGCTCTGCTCTGCTCTGTAGGTGGGGCTTAGAATACACCTTCCGTATCCTCTGCGTGTCGTAAGAGGAGATTAAAGGAGGTAAGGGTGAGGTAACCCTGACAGAAACCTCGAGTGCTGAAGACGGAGGTTCCAGGCCGCACGGCGCACTCTAATAAACCATGGATCCATGCACTTAATGCTTATGATCATGTCGATAGTCACTTACAGGACTGGCGGTATGATCAGCGAACGACAAGAAGAAAGAAGTGCTCTGCTCAATCAGCGCCTTGATCGTCTCATTGAGCATGGAGGGACAGTCCTGCATTTTCTTATCCAGCATTTTGGCCAAGGTCAGCAGATATGTCTGATGTGATATATCTGTGCTGATATATCAGTTAATAATTGAGCTGTCAAAACAGGTGGCTGGTGTGGGTAAACAGGTTGGGACTGATCACCTTCCACAGATGGTTGGGTCTTACCACTGGCAGGTACTCTATCATATCCAAACCGACTTCTGTCAGCGTGCTGCAATAGGCATATGCCTAGAGGTGGATGTAACACATCAATATGTCTGTAGGTGGTGGAATGCTGAGCTACCTTGAAGAGGACCCATTATACCCGATACTGCACCACACGTCTCCCAACCAGGGATGGTGTGATTATGTTCTCGCAACCTTGCAGCAGCAGACTTATGATTGGCATGGTTAAATCTTCCGTCTATACCCTCCTGTACACAATGGAGCCAACATTTACTCACTCAACATGCCTTGCTGATCACCACTCGCTGGACGTGTACATTGTTGAGGCCGCCAGGGTAAAAAGAAGTGACGGCAAGTCGTTCGCCCTACAGTATGGAAGAGACTCGAAAACGTTCTAGTTCCATTCCATTAGTGCTTATGGCATAGAACCACTCACTGACTTGAAAATTGTTTCCAAAGAGCGTCTGGATGTCGAGACAGGGATGGCAACGAGATCCTGTTTCACTACGATTTTCCGAAGAAAAATGTCGTCTGCGAGTCGATGATTGATGTGTCAGAGACAAATGTGGCAGACATTAATACACGAGGGTGTACTTACTGTTGATCTTTGCAAAATATCTGCGGATCATGTTTGAGAAGGACGAAGTGTGGTGTCACGCTGGCCCTGGAGTCGATATATGCCCCAAGCAGTTATTGACCTTGAAGTTAACCCACTCTCCACTGTTGTGAAGAAGGATTTCGACAAGGTCCGAAAGCTCTACAACCATGGGCCATCTTTCCGAACCTATATAAGGCAGGATGGTACCTCCTGGTTGGGGTGGGTGATAGGGTTGGGGTCACATGTGGAAAGCTCCTGCTGCGTCGTCCTTTTATTGGCCCAGAAGAAGCCATTAACCTCAAGGAGAGTATCTTATAGATAAAAGGGGTGTCACAGGCCTCTAAGTCAAAGAACTTCGCAAAGTTACTCGAGTGTGCCAGGCTCATTAGCCCACAAACCACTCATCTAGTGCTAGAGCTGCGGATCCTTGTCGATGGTAAAATGAAGCACCAGAGGTGGGTGAAGTTCAGTCTCAAAGCGGGTACAGGGCTCGATCTGACAGATTTACCGTTACCGGTTTACTCTCTTCAGTTTATCCCTCCATATATAGGCCCAAGATGCTGCTTCTACTTATGATATTGGTGGCTGTGTTCTCTGGCTCACAGACTGCCATGATATTGTGCGCCAATGTGCATACTTCTGAGATGAGCCTCCTGATACCACCCACAGCGACCATCTGTGAACGCTTTCGTGAACCCATGTCGCCCAGTCGGTGGGGGGTATTATGGAGGGCGTAGTCCAGAACAGGGGTGTGGGACCGGCCTGGGGCAGTGGGGCCGGCCCAGTAGAGTAGAACAGCTGTCGTCTGTGTGATTCACCAGAAAACCACATCTTATAGATGGACGTCATGGAGTGGCTGTGGCCGATCTGGACGGGCGCTTGTTCCTTTGAGTTGCCGGAGGTAAGATTGACCACGCCCTACCACACAAAGGCTTCCGTGCTAGAAGATTCATTAAAAATACTACCTACGCTCTGTTGAATTTTCAACCAGAATTATACCTGTCTCGACGTTTACCAAGTGCTTCTATGTTTAGAATGGGGATTATTAAGGCATGCTGCTAAAAAGGATTACATCGTTACGGCCGGCTCTGTCAGTCTGCCTTGGACAGTTACACATATAGCTTAATAAGTAGACTATCACAACCCAGGTTAAAAGAATCAAAATATGACAACACATATGCACGATGGTAGCTGGAGTTGGGGTGGTTGTGCTGGCAAGAGTAAAACCGGGGTGAGGTGGGTGGTGGCAAGTGGACCCTGTGCCCCCCCCCCCCCCCGCTACGTGCCTGTTTTACACAGAAGTGCCTCCGAGCGGAGTTGACTGTCACATTATATATGCACGCATGTTCTCTTATACGCACTAAACACCAGTCTGTGCGCAGGTCATGGTTTTTCCTGGGCTCCTTTAATGACCAATTGTGCAGCAGTATCACCTAAGGATAGTTTCTAAATTGTTTGCACACTGACATTTCATCGCCGATCTCAAGTGGGCAGAAGAACTAAGTAAGAATGATATTAACGCTTGAACACTCAAATCGGCCAAAAGCTGCTTCAGCAGTGGTCTTGCGAAATGCCCATTTGCAGACCAAGAGAATACTATTTTTGAAAATTTACTACTGGAATGACTGGCTCGATAACCGAACCTGTCATTCCAGGGGTAAATTTTCAAAAATAATCTTCTCTTGCTCTGCAAATGGACATTTTCTATAACAAAATATAGATTTTCTTGAGTAAATTCGCGGCTAAAGGGGTAAACGATGCTGTTATTTTGCCAACCATGCTGTGTGTAGATGAAACCTATAACGTAATTCAGACTGGACCATGCCAAAATAATTAGATCTCATATCTCTAAGACTTAAACAGTGGGTAAAAAAGTGCTGGCCAGTGCGATCGGCTTTATAACGTAGATATAAATTGGGTACTCCATATATATCAATTAGACCACGCCCGTCTAAGCACATGCCTTTGGAGGACCAATGACTAGGTGCATCTACATTCAGACCTTTCCTACTGGGATGGACGATTTTCTTTTGATATATATATATATATATATATATATATATATATATATATATATATATATATATATATATATATATATATATATATATATATATATATATATATAAAATCGATAATTTGCTTGATAAAATCTAAGAATAATTATCCCATCTATGGTTCTGTCAATTCTGCTCTGACATGCATGTGCAAATGCGTTCAGGTGTATATGCCTGTGCATAGGAGCGTGCGTACGTGGACGTTTATGTACGTGCATGTATGTACTGTGTACGTACGCGCATGTGCATGGGTGAGCGTATATTCGCAGTACTTACCTTGATAGGTGATGAGAGAAAGTCTTTAAAAGATCCGATGACTGAGAACTGCATAGAACCTGGAAGCTTTATAGGATCCGGCGTCAGGGTGAAGGAAGTGATATCCATAGGATCTGCAGCTTCTCCGCAGTTGCTCCACGAGAACGTTGACAATCGGCTGTTATATTCAGTTCCCTAATAACATAGCAGGTACAATAATATATTGATCAAATGGAGGCATGCGATCTGTTGCGCAATGGAGGAATCCAGTTTTAGCTAACGGTATGCCCTACCCATCTTTAGCTAAGCTCCACCCTCGTTTTGGCAGTGTTGCGATCGATCGATCACTGCACACACTCTGAATCTCAATTTCCAGAAAACACTGCAGGTAAGCTGTTAAATAGTTTGAAACTAATCTGACTGGGTGCTGTTGTTTCCTATGGCGCACAGTCAATTTAGTTTCAAAATATTCAACAGCATGTTTATTAAATTTGTAAAGACATACAATTTGCCAGTTGCCCTGGTCCTAGTTCACGATTCCAATGTTCAGAAAGCATTTTAAATCCCGCTGTCGTGCACACAGAAAGCAAAATTGTAAAGTAGTTGAACGCTGAGTGAAGAAAAATGCATCCTGCGAAATTTGTCATTCGAGTAGAATGCGACTCCAAGGATAAATTACAATGTTACCCATCGACCAGTGTCTAATTCTGACATCATGATGCAGAAACTCAGTTAATAGACACATACTCATCAACACCTGTTGAACAGTGTCTGATTCTGACACCATGATACAGAAACTCAGTTAATAGACACACACTCATGAACACCTTCTATTGAACAGTGTCTGATTCTGACACCATGATACATAATCTCAGTTAATAGACACACACTCATCAATACCTGTTGAACAGTGTGTGATTCTGACACCATGATACAGAAACTCAGTTAATAGACACACACTCATCAACACCTTCTATTGAACAGTGTCTGTTTCTGACACCATGATGCAGAAACTCAGTTAATAGACACACACTCATCAACACCTGTTGAACAGTGTCTGATTCTGACACCATGATGCAGAAACTCAGTTAATAGATACACACACTCATCAACACCTTCTATTGGACGGTGTCAGATTCTGACACCATGATGCAGAAACTCAGTTAATAGACACACACTCATCAACACCTTCTATTGAACAGTGTCAGATTCTGACACCATGATGCAGAAACTCAGTTAATAGACACACACTCATCAACACCCTGTTGAACGGTGTCTGATTCTGACACCATGATGCAGAAACTCAGTTAATAGACACACACTCATCAACACCTTCTATTGAACAGTGTCAGGTTCTGACACCATGATGCAGAAACTCAGTTAATAGACACACACTCATCAACACCTTCTATTGAACAGTGTCAGATTCTGACACCATGATGCAGAAACTCAGTTAATAGACACACACTCATCAACACCCTGTTGAACGGTGTCTGATTCTGACACCATGATGCAGAAACTCAGTTAATAGACACACACTCATCAATACCTGTTGAACAGTGTGTGATTCTGACACCATGATGCAGAAACTCAGTTAATAGACACACACTCATCAACACCTTCTATTGAACAGTGTCAGATTCTGACACCATGATGCAGAAACTCAGTTAATAGACACACACTCATCAATCCCTTCTATTCCAAAGGCATCCGATAGAAACAATGTCACAGTGGAGCCGACAGAACGTGGATCACGAGTCAGTAACAGATGCAGAAGAATATACCGATAGATAGAAGCATACAGAGCAACATATGGCCAGAACCATCGCTTAGGCATAGAAATGTAATTAAATGTTATCAATGGCTGATGCCATATGGTGCTAAAACACTCATAGGATTCCACCATTACTAATTATTATCTGAATTATTTCATTTTGAAATACTCGTATGCCTAGATTGCATAATTTGACACTGGTCGTCGTCGTCGTCGTCAGATAGTCAGACTCACGTTTCTTCCTTCACCCAAGATTGCCTCGGGATGTAGTAACATGGATTTGTACGAGTCTTCTTCACCCTCGCCGCTACCTATGCTCGTATCTCCAAATATTCTGATTCATAGACAATCCTTTCAGACAACATAGACAAAAGAACCGTAGAAAGAGTCGCCACGCGAATGATCTTAAAAACTGTCACGGTATGTGTGATATCTGTAATATCGTGATTAAAATATGACACAAGTAGATAAACGACTCGATAAGTAAGAGGAATTGTTAAGCTAGGACTCCAGTCATGCAATGAATAAAGTCATTACTCCTGGACATACGGCTCTGGTTCAACATCGAATCTAGATATGACTCTCGCAGATGTGATTTCCCGGGCACAACGTTCACGTTATTAGTGCAAAGAGGTGTGATGGACTAAGAGATAAACTTCTATAGTGGAATTATGTTCGTTGAGGTCTGATCGCCAAACGCAAAACAAGTTGGCACTATGACATGCTATGAGCGCCTTATGTGTGTTGGTACTTTAGTATTTGAAAATTTCTATACACTCTGAACCGGTGTATTCTCCTGCATTCGAAGGACACGTCTAAGCATTGACTATGAATGTTGCGCTACTATCACAGAGAGTGGAACTATGTTGGACAGTCTGTAAAATTCTGGATTTGAGATTAGGCTGTGTGGTAGGCAGTGATTTGTGATGGTTGATAGGGGTGTGTGATGGGACGACATCGGGCCTGTTCATGAGATGAGGGCCTTTCGAGATGCTCTGCTGGTACAGTTGCATAGCATTTGTTGAGACACACTTCTTAACTTTCATGGTAATTTTAGAGTCTTGAATCCATACCTTTTCATAATGATTGGAAGGCAACGTTTCACATTGCATAACGATTTGCAATGCCATTTGAACGGCAGAGAAGAAAGATACCATCCTTATTAGTCTTCTCTGTGTATACATGTATAAACTCCGTTTAGGTCTCGCCCACGAAGAAGTTCCCAGCATTGAATTGTTTTTCAGCTATGGAAAGAAGGTCATCAAGGGGACCCTTACCTTTATCGATGAAATCGACATAATTTGCATATTCCATTTTAGTGGCATGACACGTTTTGGGATTGCAGTGTTTGACCTTAGCGAATGTCTTCGATCTGAGGTTAGAGCTGCAAACAGATAACAGGCGAAGAGCACCGGTGACAAACCATCTCCTTGTGTGATCCTATTTATGTGTCAAATTGTGCAGAATGTGTTCATTTGGCAAGAACCGTTAATTTTGTGTTTGCCAGTAGGAGTGTAGTTCGTCATCGTTACATTAATTGTGATAGAGGATGCATAGTCGGTCAAATTCGATTCACTAACCATACTTAACTAAAGTTACATAGACACCAATGGAACTTGAAATAGTTAACTATTTAGCCATCGCCATAGCTGTTCCAAATGGCAGATTTCATACCCAGGTAGGCGTTTGCCCTTAGTGAACCGAGATCGATAATATAGCCTTTAAGATAAACAACACAACACGTTAATACCGATTGAACTTGCACATACTTTATTAACAATTATAATCCTAACCTATGCTCCTAAATGACGAATGCCCGACGACTGATAACTGGATTGCCAAACACAGCCGCCTGGCCTAGCTAAGAATCATCTGTAAACCATTTCTGACTATTGATAATAAGCTACCACTATATCCTAACCAGTACCTAGTTTAGTAACCGACCAACCGACCGACGAACCACGAACGACCTCCCTGCATTCATTTCGTGTCACTTAAATATATTATAGTGACGTCACGTCGTCTGTCAAGTCATGTAACATCATGCGTGTATTATATTAGCCTCAGCATACTCAAATTAACACAAGGCGTAATTAAGCAGTTAGTTACGAAATAAGCGGACCATTAATTAATACAGGAAAGTACATGTCGATTCACGGTATTGTAAATTTTGATAATAAAGTTCTATGAATAATTAATGTACAGGTAAGCCATTAGTGTTTGAGTTCATTCACAAAGTCCAGCTAAGGTGTTGATTAGTTGGCCTCCAAGTAATGTTCGTTATTCACGCTATCTGAGTTTGTCCAAACTGTATGCGGATTCAAGTGTTGGTTGATATTCGATGGCTGTGTGTCGGTACGTGCGTGACGTCCTATCCTGTCCGTTCATGTGTGTTATGGCTATTGTTATCGGCATGGGCGCGGTCCTTGTTCTGTCTGCGCGTATGTTGGTTCGTCCGTCCGCGCGTGAGGCGTGGGCGCCTTGTACCATACAGACCGGCTCATCTTGCGGAACATTCTGCGCGTAACTCTGCAATGTGGTAATGGGCATCTAACCCAGTTCCGTGGATCGCGGTCGATTGCTGCATATTGAGACTAGCGAAGCATTGTACGATTATGAGCACAAGTTCGAACCTGTATAGTTCTATCAAAGAACATTTCCAGTGTTAGCTCTGCCCCGCCTATCTCTACATAAGCTCCACCCACACACCCGCTCGTGTTGGGATCGATCGATCCCTGAACTCCGTGACTATCAATTCCCAGAAAACTATACGGGAAAGCTGTTGAATATTTTGAAACAAATTTGACTGGGTGCTGTAAGCAACAACAGCGCCCAGTCAAATTAGTTTCAAAATATTCAACAGCATGTTTATTAAATATCAATTCACACAACGTGTTGGACTATTAAGCGTTTAAGACGGATTAAATCGAGTCATTCACGCTGTTATTGATTATGACGTCATCATACACGCCACGTAGTTAATTATGACGTCACATGGCGTCAGATAATTAGATGGATAAACTGTAAATTTCAATTCTATTACGCAATACTTAACCCTTTCCACCCTTGCTCATCTTCTTATCCTCATTGATCTCACTCGTTCAGCAATCATCAGCGAAAGTTTAACACTAAGAAGTATATGATTTTTTCTGTGTTTACTTTCTAATTGAGTACAACAACCTATTAGAGGCAGACATCGCGGCAATCAGCGTCGCCGACGACGGCCATGGAACTTTGGGACCACATAGCGTATCGAAGGATACCCCTGTATCTCCACCCACATGCCCCAACCCCCCAACGTTTCGGCACCGCTCCATCAACTATACGAATTGAGGGGACGGCAAATGATGCTGTGTACGAGGCATGGCATATGGCACCGCGCGAGATCTGTTTGCCAAGGGCCTGGATACATTTAGTGCCGTGGCAGGCCGGGCCTTCTAATATCCCGAGAAGTACAGGACAGCAACCAACACGAGGAAAGGTAAATGTACATATGCACCAGACAGCAACAGTTTTCACCAAAATGGGGGAATCCGGTTTTAACTATGCCCGCCCATTTTTAGCTAGGCTCCGCACACGCTTCACCCTTGTTGGGATCAATCGATTCCAGCACTCTCGCAATCTCAATCTCCAAAAAACTATACAGGCAAGCTTTTGAATATTTTAAAACTAATTTGACTGGGCCATGTTGCTGCCTATGTCAAATTAGTTTCAAAATATTCAACATAATTTATTAAATAGTACAGTCATACAATTCGCACACCAACGTTTAATCCGTCACCAACTAAGCTTTCTGGCGAACTTAGCTACATCATTTATGACGTAATTTATTATGACATCATCCTACACGTTACGTAGTTGATTATGAGGTCATATGATTGATGGATAAATTAGTCCCCGATTGCCGAAAACTGTATACCGCTTTATTTGATTTTGTCACAGTAAAAGATAGAATATTGACATTAGACGTGTAAGAGATTAAAAATATGTAGACATTAAAACCGGCCAAAAGAAAGAAAGATGTGAAAAAGATCTGATAAGAAGGAGTCTGGGTTTGTAAACAAACTAATAAGGCCTACCAGGGGTGGATCCAGGAGGTCATGTGCGTGTGTTGTAATCTTTAAGGCGTTTATTTGCTGGTTCCCGATGATAGGGTCTAGACTCACTCCTGGTCCAGGAGGTCATGCCGGGGTAGAGCGGGGCGCCAAAAATTTCAAGGGAGTTAACTCTTGAAAATGGGCTCACTCCGCCACCGGATTGTGAGTAAAGAAAAAATGACATCCCTGCCGGGCTGGGGTGGGAGGGGTGGGGAGTACGGGGGGGGTTGGGTTGGGTTGGGGTGTGTGTGTGCTGGTGGTGGGGTGGGGGGGGGTGTACGTTCCCCTGAGTGACCATCCCTAGATCCGCGGCTGTCTACTCATTATTTGCTAAAATAAATATCGCTTAGGCATAGAAATGTAATTAAATGTTATCAATGGCTGATGCCATATGGTGCTAAAACACTCATAGGATTCCACCATTACTAATTATTATCTGAATTATTTCATTTTGAAATACTCGTATGCCTAGATTGCATAATTTGACACTGGTCGTCGTCGTCGTCGTCATCACGGTCATCAGCATCTTTTTCGAGGCATAAGCCATGGCTTGTTATTGCCTTAGTGTTTTAGTCATCTTGTTTCTTTATATTTTGTTGTTCTACTGCGTGACACTATACGGGCATCATGTGTTTGTAGGTTTATTATCGTATTGGCTTTTCTCGCTACTCGACTTTGTTTCGCTAGCCTAGGGTCACTTCATGCTTACCACAAAAAAGCGTACCCATGGAAAGCTGTGACCTATCTAATCGGGATCTTTACCGAGATCGATTTAGCCATATCTGAACGAGATTCTGAAAGTTATCCATAATAATGCGGCTATGGAAAAGCTGAGACATAGCCAATGGGCCTTTCCGCTTTTAGCTATGCCCCACCCATCTCTAGCTAAGCTCCACCCACACCTCGCTCATGTTGGGATCGATCGATCTCTGAGCACCCTGACTATCAATTTCCAAAGGTAAGCTGTTGAATATTTTGAAACTACTTTGACTAGGTGCTGTTGCTGCCTAAGACAGCAACAGCGCCCAGTCAAATTAGTTTTAAAATATTCAACATCATGTTTATTAAATAGCAAAGAATTACAAAAAACATACAATTTATACAACGTGTCCGACTCTTTGAAATTTGATGACGGTCTATATGGAACCCTTTGCGGCGTAATGATTGTGACGTCATCATACACGCGTTGAGCTGATTATGACGTCATACGAGGTCAGATGATGGATGAATACTCTGGAAAGGTGAATTGGGATAGCTTTAAAAAAAGGGGCTGGTAGTGAAGACCTCCAATGTGGTATCACTCTGTTAGAGAGGAAGTACTGCCGAACATCTTTAGTGCTGCGTTTCATGTTGAGCTTGAACTTATATCCTCTTGTTGTGTGCGTGCGTGCGTGCGTGCGTTGGTGGGTGGGTGGGTGGGTGGGTGGGTGTGTGTGTGTGTGTGTGTGTGTGTTATTGGACAGTTCAAAGAAGCTTGTTTTTGGCAATATTGTATATATCATGAATGGTTTGTTTGTTCCGATTAGGTCTCCTCGAACGGTGTTTCAATGAGATAATATTTAAGGTTCTGAGTCTTTCTGCGTAGCTGTACTCTCTGATTCGTGGTGTTAACTCTGTTACTAACCCATAGACTTTCTCTATTCGTTGTCTTTTAAATCTAGATGATCACGCTGAGTTACAGTCTTAAAGGATGGGTCTCACCAAAGACTAGTAGATTACGTGTAGGTGGGCCTGATGCAGAACTTATTCATACTGTACTGTTCGCCGTAGATACAGTATTATTTATGCGTGCATCAAAGGAAAGGTCTGCGTCAACATGCACTCCCAAATCTGTTTTACCTCTGAATGTGAGGTTAGGGGTTGTCATAGACTGTTATGGTCGAGAACTGTTACTGTCAAAATATATGTCTAAGTTGTTGTTGTTGTTGTTGTTGTTGTTGTTGTTGTTGTTGTTGTTGTTGTTGTTGTTCAGTATGAGGCCAGAGATATGTACAAATTTTAGAGTGTCATAACTGTTAAAATATATGCCTAAGTTGTTGTTGTTGTTGTTGTTGTTGTTGTTGTTGTTGTTGTTGTTGTCCAGTACGAGGCCAGAGATATGTACACATTTTAGAGTGCCATAACTGGTGCCTGCTCTCATTGAGTCATTGTACAGCGTACACCGGGAAACATTATATTTCTATTCTTATGACTTTTACAACAAATTGGCATAGTTTTCTTTGCAATGACAATTTGGGAGTCGACAATAGCTTTGCAAATTTATAGTAGTTTGGCCGTGTATATTAATAAGTCAAGTATGAATAATTTACGGGATTCTTCAAAGAATGGACATAGAAACAAGTAATGGTATTCGTCACCAATATCATTATTATTGCATAATGGACATGATCTGTTGATTTTCGCTGTTCCTGTCCAGCGGCCTGTTTCAATTGGCAAGCGGTGATTGGCAGTCCTAAGTTTGGTAAGAGTTCTTCTGTTAGCTTCGTTTAGTTTTAATAAATATGGCTCTGAACAAATGCCTGATTTAAATATTCTGTTTGTTTCGTCCTTGGATAGACTACTTAATGATTCGTGTCATGTTTGCTTGAATTGATCGATGACTCTTTGCTTTATACTATGTATTGCACTTCCTTTTTGTATGATTTCTTGTGTTGGCCACAAGTAATTATACCCTGCGTTATTTAGGATTGATTCAACGTACTTAGCACAATGGACCTTTCTATTTTAAGCTATGCCCCTCCCATCTCGAACTAAGCTCCACCCACACTTCGCCGTGTTGGGATTGATCGATCCCCGAATGCCCTAACTATCAATTTCCTGAAAACTGTACAGGTAAGCTGTTGAATATTTTGTAACTAATTTGACTTGGTGCTGTTGCTGCCTATGGCACCAACAGCGCCCAGTCAAATTAGTTTCAAAATATTCAACAGGATATTTATTAAATGGTAAAGACATATAATTCTTACAACAACGTAGAGCCCGTCTTCAAATATGCGTTCGTGATATACTTATCGACGTCATTCATGACGTCATTCATTATGATGTCATTCTACCCGTCGCTTAGTTGATTATGACGTCATAGGCTCGATTGATAAAGTGGAAAGGTCTCTTGTATTGAACCCTCTCCTCATTGTACTGTTTATGCACATGTTTGTATATTTGATACAATAATTTATCTTGTTTACCGGTTAGCAGTCCTGTGCAGAAACTTAACATTCTGCATTGTACGTTTATTTGTAAAGGATACCTTCCCAGTTCACCATAGACCATTGCAGATGGTGTTGTACGTTTAACTTTGAGCACATATCTCATATCTCATAAATTCTAGGCGGACTTGCTCTAATAACTGATATTTTTTTCAAAACCCCACATTTCACTGCCATACAATGCTATTGGGGGATATCATTGCATCGAATACATTTTAGTTGGTAGTCAATGGGTAGGCTTAAGTTGGCGGTGCGGTGATACAGACAGTGCATTGCTTTTCGGCATTGTTGTGTAAGGTGGTTAATTATCTCATAGTATTTTTTGGTTTTTTTTGAAAATATAATACCTGAATATTTATAGCTATCAATACTTTTAATTCGCGTGATGATACTATAACTGTTAATCAATTGCTTATTATCATATGTCACCTCCGATAAAACCATAACATCCAGATAACAGCTATAGTGGATGATTGGATTTATAGACTTTGATCTGTCTTGCGATAAATTTGAACCTTCAGACATGAGATGGACAAAATGTTGACTGGAAGGACAACATGACGCAATGATATAAAGAGGAAGATAAAGAAAAGAGCGTGAATTAGGCCATCACCCAGTCAAATTAGTTTCAAAATATTCAACAGCTTACCTGTATAGTTTTCTGGAAATTGAGATTCAGAGAGTGCAGGGATCGATTGATCTCAGCACGGGTAAAGCGTGGGTGGAGCTTAGCTAGAGATGTACGGAGCATAGTCAAAACTGTATTCCCCCATTGATTATCATATGCCACCTCCGATAGAACATTAACATCAAAATAACGCTTAGAGGCTAGGGTTGGATTTATGGATTATAATCTGCCTTGCGATAAATCCGAATCTGGACATGCGAGATTGACACAATGTTGACTTTAAGGGCAACACGAAGTAATGATATAATAATGAAGATAAAGAAAAGAACGTGAATGAGAACGAAAGCCTCCCTTTGAAATTGTAATTCAGACTGCTGCATATCGCGAGCAGAAGCAAAGGTCTACTGTATCATAGACATCGAGATTGAATAGACTGATTAAGACACCCTAGACAACATTAATCTGGGTGTCAGTGTATTTCACGTTTGGTTACATCCTAGATGCGAGAATATACGAGATAACATTATTCACGCAGGGAAATTCCAGTGAAAATCGAGAATAAGTCAACTAAAAATATACTATAATCCGAAATAGTTGCCGCAAAAAGATATAAAATACACTGTTCCATTGCCGAGAAATAATAAAATGAATATGCCCAAAACGCTCGAAAACGTGACTCCTGGGCGCATCCATTTTCTCGCAACGAGAGCGAGAAACCGCGAGATTATGACGTCAACGACACACCCGCAAAATATCGCCAGCGCTTTTAGATTTACCTGTTTACTTCGCGTTATGAAGGCCGAATATTAATTAACCCTTTAATGACCAAATTCTGTCAGGAAAATCAAAATATTTCCTTATTGAATGGCCATTTGCAGGCCAAGCGAAGACTATTTTTGAAAATTTACCACTGGAATGGCTGGTTCGGTTACTGAGACAGTCGTTTTAGTTGTAAATTCTCAAAATAGCCTTCTTTCGACCTGCGTCCTCAACTTGACGATTGCAGAGGCCAGTGCTGGCGTGAAATGGTTAAATCGCATCATGTCCGCATGTCAAGCATGGGCTTGCAGTAATAGAAACGATCATGGAAAGGGTACGGAAATTCACATTTTCAGATACCGGATCCACAGAAGCATCCGCGTGAGAAGGGGCTAACTGAAAGATGGCTTCATAACATCGGTACTGGATGGATATCTTCCACATTTAAATTTGGATGACACAAGTTTAGAACATATAGTCTTTATAATTTTAAAATAATGTGTCATGAATTTCAAAACAAAAGGCGCGGTACTTAATTTTAATATAACAGAATCAAACTCGACAATTACCGTCGTATTTGCTTGCATCAATTGTAAAATGGGATTTGCAAACCAAAATGAAACGATGTCGCTGATTGCCCGGTCGGTCAATTATAGGCAACCGCTTAGCGGCTTACTTCGTAGACGATAGTAGGTGACAGCTAGTAAATAATGACAAGTGTACGCTAGACATAATTAGTAGTTTAGTGCTTTCACACTATTAAAATCCAGCGTTATTAATCATTTACAACGTTTACTCCCAATTTTAAAATAACTATGCTGAGTGTTGAATATTCTGAATTAAATTTTCCTGGAATTATGTTGCAGTAGCTTCCAAACTAATTAGTTTCACACAATAGGCCTATGCAGGGTAAATTTTAATCTTTCTGCTTTTCTGTCCTTGAAAGGGTTAACTAATTGATCCCAAATTTTTAAATGTTGACCCATATTTACTGCCTGTTGAATATTTTGAAACTGGAATTTGACTGGAAGCAGAAGTTGCAATAGCAACAGCTTTCAGAGGAATTACATTCAACATTTATTCAACTAACATATTTTTCAAGAATTTGTTGTAGCTGGTTGATTGCAAACACGCTCCTGGCATAACCCTTCAATGTTTAAAAAAAATAGAAATAGCCCATAAGAAAACAACTTTTGACAATTTAGCACTACAATGACTGGCGCACTTTAATTTCCTCCAAACACTGGCAAAGTGTCAGTTGTTTAGCCAGTACGCTAATTATCCACGAGATGCAAGATTTACCTCCCCTGGTTACGGCTATCCTCGATCAAACAGAGTAGGCGTGTCGGTGACGTCAGCTGCTTGTCCAAAATGGCGCCTCTATCTACTGGTTACTTTAGCAATTTAAATTGAGGATATCTTTTTTAATTGTTGGCATAAAATTGTGCTCTTGGACTCAAATTAATGCGGAAAATTAGTACTTTACGTCAGATGCATAAAATCCCCCAGTGGAATATCCCTTTAACATTAGTGTTTTGATTTTGATTAGGACTGAAACAGAAATATCATCGATGATTTAGAACAAGAAATGATCGGTCATAATTAATAATAGGAAGATTATTTTAGAACGGTTTCGAGATATTATAACCAATTGATATAAGGGACATTATCTGGTTATTCATGGCCAACGCCTTTCACGTCAAGTGTTGAGATACGCGATCTAATGAATATAAATTTGTTCATTTTCCGCAAGCAGCTCATGATGATGAGGCTGGTGATGATGAAGATGATGGTGGTGGTGGTGGTGGTGGTGCTGCTGGTGGTGATGATGATGATGATGATGATGATGATGATAGTGGTGTTGATGGTGATACTGCTGATGATGATGAAGATGATGGTGGTGGTGGTAGTGCTGGTGATGATGATGATGATGGTGGTGGTGGTTGTGGTGGTGGTGGTGGTGATGATGATGATGATGATGATGATGATGATGATGATGGTGGTGGTCGTGGTGGATGATGATAATGATGATGATGATGATGGTGGTGGTGGTTATATGATTAAACGCACTGGCTCAGGATCTCCCAAGGTTGGGAGAAATTTTTTTATTTATTTTATTGTCTGAGATTTGTTATGTTTGTTTGATAGAGGCGGTATGGCCTATAAAATATGAAAAATATATATCATTCATTCTGAAGGTTTTTGAAGATTTAATTTCGATTTAACCAAGATGTCACATAGATTGGAGTTTTTCTTAAAGGCTATCACTGGACGCAAATTGAGAGGTTCTTTCATTTTATCCTGCAATTTATGATATTCATCTTTCAAAATTTCAGAAATTTCAACATTTTTTCGATTGTATGTTAAACTGAATGGAATAATTTAACGTTGATCAGCAAGACCAGGGTCCACGTTTATGCCTCTCGGCCATTTTGTTTTCAATTGCTTAATCCAAAATAATTCTCGAAGTTTTCTTTGTTTATCAGTTTCTTCAGCCGTAGCAGAAAGAGGCAGTTGCTCAATGGGCATAATTTCAAAGTGTCTCTCGACAGAATGACCAGGAAGATTGAAATGTTGAGCTACGTTGGTGTCCTCGTCGTGTCTAATATCGCAAAGGTGTCTAGTTGCTCGCCATCTTAAAGGGCATTTTGTTTCACCGACATACTGCTTTTGGCATAATTTGCAAGATATTAAATGGATAACATTTTTAGAATCGCAATCTAAATTAGACTGAAGTTGGAATTTGCTTTTGTTCTGATAACTGTCAAATGTTTTCTGATTAGGTAGATAGAGGTCTAATTTACACCTCTTCTTTCCACATTTCTGAGATTGTCCTACGCCTATAATCGAACGATTGTGACGAATTTTGGTAGGCTTTTGATCGGCAGCCTTATCAGTAATAGTTTCCAAATCATGTAAAGTTTCGGATTTTATTTTGCGCATAAATCGTGTTGAATATCCCCTCGGTTTGAGGGCTTTAAATAAGGTGGAACACGCAGATTCAAAATTCTTTCTATCACTAGAATTTCGGTGAAATCGGATAATCTGTGATTTGACAATACCTTTAAAAGTATGAGGTGGATGGAAAGATTTCTTATGCAGTAGTTGATGGGAATCGGTGGGCTTAAAGAATACTTTGTAATCAAGAAACCCACTCGTGTTATAATTTACACCTTTGTAGAGAGTAACGTCTAAAAAGTCTACGGACGACTGGTCGATGTTGGCTTTAAGTTTGATGTTAGGATCGTGATTGTTCAAAATAGTGAAAAATTCATCAAACTCTTCCCTCGAATGATTCCAGATCATAAAAATATCATCGAGGTACCGGCAGTAAAATAAGGGCTGCCTAGGACATTTGTTAAGCGCATCTTCTTCCCACTCAGCTACATAGATGTTGGCAAAACTAGGACTAAAACGTTGACCCATAGCGCATCCACAGATTTGTTGGTAGATTTCGCCAGCGAATTCAAAATCATTGCCCTTTAAACTCAGCTCCAGGAGAGCTAATATTTCGCTAGTTGGCCTATTGTTATCAGGGTATTTATCAAATGCTCTGCGAACAGAAGTCAAACCCCTTTCGATGTCAATGTTTGTGTACATAGCATCGATGTCGAGGGTTATCAAGAGTGAGTTTGGAGGAACAGAAATCTTGGAGACCTCGGATAGGAAATCCTCAGTGTTGTTCAAAAAGCTGAAATGTCTATTCGCAATTGGTTGTAGGTGGTAATCAATAATTTCACTAAGTCGATAAGATTCAGAGCCGCAATCAGAGATAATAGGTCGACCCGGTGGTATCATAGGGTCGGACCATGACTCAATAGGTTTATGAATTTTTGGCAAAAGGTAAAACGTACGTGGATTTGAATCTCGTTTAGCAGTAAGGTATTTAAACTGCTTTTTCGTTATGGCCTTGTTGTCAGCCGTTTCTTGAAGGATTCCATTAAATTTATCACAATTATTTTGCCAGAGTGGTTCGTCTAATTTGCGGTAGTGTTTCAGATTACCGAGTTGCCGATGCGCTTCACGAATATAATTATCCTTACGCATTATTACAGTAGCAGATCCCTTGTCAGCAGGCTTTATAACGATGTCATTGTTTTTACGCAAACCTGTTACGGCTAAACGTTCTTGATATGACAAATTTTGATGATTTTTAGGAAATTCTAAATTTTCAACACGCTCCTTGATAGCTTTTATACTATCAGGGATCGCAGGGTCAACCAACTTCGAGTTAGGTGCCCATCCAGTTTTTTCAACAAAAGGTAGAAAGTTGTTTTTCTTGGAATTTCGAAAAAAGTCTGCTAATTTTACACGGTGAGAAAATTCTTCAATTTCCCATAAGCCATTATCTAAAAGGGCATCTATGTCGACTTTTGGCCGTGGTGTTGGTACATGTGTTAGACCGAGATTTAGCAAAGATCTTTCTGCTTCAGACAATGTAGAACCAGTTAGGTTAACGATATTACCACCCAGGCCAATTTCTGATGATGGTGGTGGTGGTGGTGATGATGATGGTGGTGGTGGTGATGATGATGATGATGGTGGTGGTGGTGGTGGTGGTGGTGGTGGTGGTGATGATGATGGTGATGGTGATGATGCCGATGGTGGTGGTGGTGGTGGTGGTGGTGGTGGTGGTAGTGGTGGTGGTGGTGGTGGTGGTGGTGGTGGTGGTGGTGGTGGTGATGATGATGATGATGATGATGATGATGATGTCTTGTGACCTTCATGGAATATGGCCAAACACATACCGCCTTTGTACCACCTTCAGAGACAGTGTGGCTGTATTGCACATAGCATATAACGTGCCATTAAGTGTCTGCAGTGATACACATCAAGCATATCTAGAACTTCCTTCGGAGCTGCTCGGCTGTTACAGGTGCACACCATCAGTAATACACAGATCGCGTCACACAAGCATATATTTTGGTCAGAGTGATCCATGATCCACGGATCCACAGTTCATAACTGGAAAGCAATGCTTTAAGGTGACGCAACCAACAGCTATGCCAGAGGAGTTGCATATTAGTGAACCAAGGATTTTGTTCATGATTATCAAAGATTATGTTCTTTGAGGTCTGATTACAAAACACTCAGCAGGCTGATAGTGTGGCTTCCTTTACAATAGACCTTTCCACTCTATCCATTTAGCATATGCCGTCATAATTAACTGCGTGACGTGTAGAATGACGTCATAATCAATGACGCCATGAATGACGTAGATAAGTACGTCAGGAACGCATATTTGAAGACGGACTATGCGTTGGTGGACGAATTGTATGTCTACTATTTAATAAAAATTATGTTGAATATGTTGGTGGTGGTGGTGTTGGGGTGGCGGTTGTGGGGGTTGGGTGTGTGTGTGTTGTGTGTGTGTATGGTTACCGTAATCATTCATTTCTGTGGTGTTGGATAAGTATACGTGAGTGAATTTCGTTTGGATACATTCACGAAGAGTTTTGCAAGCTTGAGATGTTTTGGAAGCAACTCGTATTATAAAAGTTATATTTGGTGTACAATATCAAAAGGTCGACGCAGACCTGGACAACTAGGTACAATGGAGGGAAGTATATGACGTCAAAATCAAATACGTCACATCTTCGCTGACGTCACTGTCGTAAGGACGCAGCTCAGTCACGAAAAACCGAAAAGTCAGTCAAAATACTGTACAAATTCTATGTCTTTTATGATGAATGCATTATTTAATAAACATTATGTTGAACTATAAGCAGCAACAACACCCATCCCACCCACCCCGCACACATATACCCGCCACCACTCCCACACACACCCCACCCCCGAAAGTCAAATACGCCACTTGTTAGCTGACATCACAAAATGACATAGAGCCGCCACAAAGGTTAAAAAAGTTCATCACGTCTTTATATGAATTTACTATCTAATAAACATTCTGTTGAATATTTTGAAACTAATTTTATTGGGAACTGTTGCTGCCGTAGGAAGAAACAGCTACCAGTCAAATTAGTTTCAAAATTTCCTACAGCTTACTTTGAAATATAGATTCTGGGAATCCAGGTTTCAGTTTCAAATCGATTCCAACACACGCCAAAAGTGGGCGGAGCTTAACTATAAATGGGCGTGGCATAGCTAGAAATGGAGCCCTCTGTTTAAATCGTATGCGACTATAAATTGCATAAATACCATTTCGTATCAAGTTGGTCAAAGATCTCATTTGGAAGTCGTTAACGGAAATCTCACCTTATCGTATACTAACCATTCATGTGATAGAATTTGCCATCCGTAATCCATCCATGACAGTTTAACATTTTATCATGAAGGTGATATTCAGGCTTTAGTAGGTAAATCCTGATACATTTCTCCAATCTATGATGGCTGCCATGATTTACTTTTCAACCAATCAGAAAAAACCCTAGCGTGTCTATCTCGGTAAATAGGCTCAGTCATAGAGGTACCAGCTATAGCTTGACAATGTGGTAAAAAAGCAATCATATTTTCAAGCTGTTGAATATTTTGAAACTATAATAATATGCCATAGGCAGAAACAACTTCCAGTCATATTAGTTTCAAAATATTCAACGGGATGAATATTACATAATAAAGAATGTAATGCATCGACCCTTACATGACAGCGCACACTATCGCTTGAGGAGACAAAATGGCGGCGATCACTGTTCAACATTTACGCGATATCGCAAAGCAGATAATTGTGATACAGATAAGGGAATGTGACAGAATATGAATGATATGGAATCTATAAAACATAATCTATCGGTGCAATACAACATTTGAGATGAGATTAACATCGCTTTAAAGCTGTGTCCAAAATGATACCTTCATAAACTCGTGTGATAATTTGATGCGAAATTCCAACTCGTTTATGATCCTCTATGAACACAGCTCGTACAATAGATGAACCCCATCTGTCACTCAATGTATACAATGTCATAATCAATTACGTCACACGTAGGTTGACGTCACAAATCACAATTATAATTGACTGAGAATACTCTGTGATGAAGTGTAGGAATTGTATGACTTTGTTGGATTTACTATTTAATACAAATTGTGTTGAATATTTTGAAACTAATTTGACTGGGCGCTTCTGCTGCCCATGGCAGCAACTATGGCAGCAACCGCACCTAGTTAAATTAGTTTCAAAATATTCAACTGCTTACGTATTCCTCTATAGTCACATTGAAATTGGGATTCTGAGAATTCAGGGTTCAAAGTATACAAATCGATCCAAACACACGGAAAGCGTGGGCGGAGCTTAGCTAGAAATGGGCGGGGTATAGCTAGAAATAGATCCCTCTATTATTTTCTACGTACCCTTTTATTATAAAAATCCGCTGGGTGATATTTTTCCAGAGACCACTGTCTCAAAATAGTTCTCGTCAACTCCCTGACGTCACGATCACCGTTATCCTGGGCAGAAAATAATACGCGGCCAAACACCGTTGCGACCATTCCCAGGGCCAGGAAAATGACAAAAAACTTTGACATTTTAGGTTTCCTTTTGTAAAAGAATTGTGTAATTGTCTGTGTGTTCTTAATACTACATAGACAACGTCCAAAAACCACAATGATTAATTAATTGAATCATTTTAACCCTTTATCCCTCATATCATCCAAAAATGGCTTCTACAGTGGTAATTAGAAATTTTCATTTGCAGACCAGGGGAAGACTATTTTTGAAAATTTACCACTGGAATGACTGGCTCGATAACCGAGCCAGTCATTCCAGTGGTAAATTTTCAAAAACAGTCTTCTCTTGGTCTGCAAGTAGACATTTTCTATCAGAAAATTTAAATTTCTTTTGAACAAATTTGAGTGGTGAAGGGTTATATGATAGCTATATCATATGACTCAAGGTTGGCTACTTCCATTAACACTCATCAAATACAGATATTTTAGTAACGCAATGACAATGAAACCATAGAAGAAGGTTTTTGGACATTTTGAATATTTTAAAACAAATTTGACTGGAACTTGATTCTGCAAGAGGCAAGATCCAGTCAAATTACTTTCAAAATTTCAAACTGTTATTTTTCTGTCCGCGTGTCTGTCTTGACCGTTCTGCGAAAGGTGATAATCCAATCTATTGTGATTGTTATCTATGCTATCTACAGTGGTTATTCTGAAAAAGAAAGTCTGATTGAAAGTTGTTGTTGCTGCCAGAAACAGCAACGACTCCCGACAAAAATGTATACAAATTATTCTGCATGTTTCAAACTTAGCTCAGTTAAAATCATACCCTAAGTATTTAGGGAGTAATAGTGATCACGTCGTCTCGATCTTACCAAAGGTGAGTAAAGATCGCGCAGATTGGCTTTAACCCGTTTACGTCCGCACTCAAATATCATAGTTTTGTACAAGATGGTGGATATATTTCTCCACCACAAATCAACCAAACCCAACCATTTTTTTCAGTTTAAGAGATATTTTATCGAATACGCTTGAGTTAATTTGCCTTCCTAGGTCATAACCAATTTTCAAGTTTCATGATATTCAACAGCTTACCTGTATATCTGGATTAAAATCGGGACAGTATGATATCAGTGTTTGAATGGTTAATAAAGCATATTATTTGAAAATGTAGCTGCTGAATGCTGTTGCTGGCTTTGACATCAACAGTCTACGTCATAGTGTTAATATAACACAAGTGGACACACCGAGGTATCTTAATATTACAATGGAGTGAGCCGATCTGTTACTGGGGTATCTAGCGTCATAATCAAATACGACACTTGTTCGCCGCCGTCATAGAGTAAACGGGGGTAGGTCCGTTGCGAAAGTGCCTGTACTGTATGTCTTTGATGAACATTCAAGGTAACGATACATTGAAATTGAATATTTTGAAACTAATTTGACGGGGCGCTGTTGCTGCCAAATTAGTTTCAAAATATTCAACAGCTTAGCTGCATAGTTACCTTGAAATTGGGATTCTAGAAATTCGGTGTTCAGAGTGTCAATATCGATTCAAAGAGCCGTAGAAAGTGGACAGAGATTAGCTAGAAATGGGCGGGGTATAGCTAGAAATGGGCGGGGCATGGCTATAATTGGAGCCGTACATCCAGTAACTCGGAGTAAAAAGGGTTAATTAGGCGTAGCTTATCAATGCAGACTTTGTATCGCACTTACTGTGACCAGGCTTCACTTGACAAAAACAATCTATTATTCAAACGCATATCAGCTGTTATTAGGTGGGCGGGACCGTAACCCTTGACCGCTCAAGAAAATTAAAAAAAGATTCGTGAAAAATGTCAATTCGTAGGCCAAGAGAAGACTATTTTTGAAGATTTACCACTGGAATGACTGGCTCGGTAATGATCATTAAAGGTTTAACATGTTAATTATATAAGTATAAGTAATATTTTGAATGCGTTAAGGCGCTGTTACACGCACGAGTGGTTAATCCGAAGACGTCTCCAAATACAGGCACATCGTCTCGCAACGAGAAGCTTTGCTTTGACGATACCATATCAAGCCACTCTTGTGTTACAGCCAGCTATCATAGAAATCTTACTATATTAACTAGAAAGAACACTGCGGCAAGTTTTTCATTCGCTGGGCGACCTCTTGGTGCTCCCAAAAAAGAAATCAAGATAAGATATACGATTTCTCTGCCAGTCATACTATGGCCACACGGCTGACACCTATGACTAAGATCTCGCTAGCCATTGTGATGTATGTTTTCCGTTGCTTATTTTGTAACGAAATTTCTCCGGAAATGGAGTGATGGTCAAACAGGATCAAAATATTTATATAGTCATCAACAACGATCGAGGTTCTCTGCGTCTGCTACAAATCTATCGTCTGTCTGCTGAATTTCTTCGGACTACATTTTCCATGTGGTTTAACTCTGGACTAGCTTAATTGTAGTGGCTAAGCCACTACAACTTTCAGTCAAATTGTTTACAAAATATTCAGCAGGTCCAGAGTTATTGTTGATTGAAATTATTGCCGGATGTTTGCAGAAATCAAAAAGTTAATATTCGCATAATTTTTTGCTTTTATAACTCGTGACTGCACACACACATGCACACACACACACGCACACACACACACACACACACACACACAGACACGCACGCACGCACGCACGCACTCACTCACTCACTCACTCACTCACTCACTCACTCACTCACGCACGCACGCACGCACGCACGCACGCACGCACGCACGCACGCACGCACGCACGCACGCACGCACGCACTCACGCACGCACGCACGCACGCACGCACGCACGCACGCACGCACGCACGCACGCACGCACGCACGCACGCACGCACGCACGCACGCACGCACGCACGCACGCACGCACGCACGCACGCACGCACGCACGCACGCACGCACGCACGCACGCACGCACGCACGCACGCACGCACGCACGCACGCACGCACACCATAGTACTGTAAGGAAATTAATTTTTATAATATAAGCATAACGTTATATACACACACACACACACACACACACACACACACACACACACACACACACACACACACACACACACACACACACACACACACACACACACACACACACACGCAATTTTGATATAATGTGTCACGGAACTAGATGCGTCACAATGAACTGCATCTTCACATCAGCAACATTCATTTTGTCGGTAAATTTAACGGTGCACATTCGCTCAAAATGCATTCAAATAATATTGCTAAAATTTTAGAGACTTAAATTGTGTGCCTAGATCTAATAAAAAGAAATAAATCTCAATATGATGATGATTTCATTTCGCATAAATTAATATATTTTAAAGTTGTGAAAATAAATCAGAGACACGAGCCCCTACTTCAACTTCAAAACTAAAAATATTAGATGAATTTATACGGAATAACATAAAATACAGATTTATTTAGTTTCTTTACATTAACGTACACAGCCTCTAAAAGTATACAATCTTTAACAATTTTCTTTTCATGCATTTTGGTGTGAATGTGCACGCTTAAAGGTGCATACTCACACCAAAATTTTGAAAATAAAATTGTTAAAATTGTATACTTTTAGATGCTTAAGTTGCGTACCTCGATGTAAATAATCTTAGCAATTGACTATTTCATTACGTATAAATTAATATAATTTTTTTAGTTGCTATGTTGAATTAAGGACTCGTGTCTCTAATTCAATTTCACAAACTTATTATATTAATTCATACGCAGTGAAATCCTCATTTGCTAATATTTATTTCGTTTCTAGGCACAGAATTTAAGCATCTAAAAGTAATAAGTTTTTAACAATTTTATTTTCAAGCATTTAGCGTGAATACGAACTATTAACCCTTTAACGCCCATAGCAGCCAAAAAAATGTTTCTATCGTGGTCTTGAGAAATGTACATTTGCAGAACAAGAGAAGACTATTTCTGAAAATTTACCACTGGAATGACTGGCTCGGTAACCGAGCCAGTCATTCCAGTGGTACATTTTCAAAAATAGTCTTCTCTTAATCTGTAAATGAACATTTTCTATGAGAAACTTGAAATTTTCCTGAACAAATCCGAGGGTTAAAGAGTTAAGCAGAGTATGCGAAAATTCAGTATGTAAACCTGCTGAATACATGGGAGAAATCACATGATCTAATATCAAACGATGTCAAAGCAAAAATAATTTTTGAGCAACGAAATACCGAAATAAAAAAAATCAGGTACATAGTACATGAAAGAATTTGAACATTTCTTGTAAAAAGCTTACGTTCTGATTCATGGAACAACACGTAGACCTGTCAACCATTCAATATATGACAATATATTCAGCCATCTGTATAGTGGATGGATACGATCTGTCACTAAAGTAGATGACATCATAATTAATTACGTCATGTTTATGATGAGATCACAATCAGAATGCGGAATGAATGTGGTATCTAGCTCCGTCATGCCAATGAAAAGTCTGTCACGTCAACGAATTGTATGTCTTTGATGGATTTACTGTTTAATAAACATTCTATTGATAATTTTAAGACTAACAGACAGCAGCAGCACCCAGTTAAATTAGTTTTAAAATATTCAACAGTTTATATGTATAATTATCTTGAAAATGTGATTCTGAGAATTCAGGGTTCAAAGTATATATAAATCTATTCCAATACGCGTAAAACGTGGGCGGAACTTAGATAGAAATGGGCGGGGCATAGCTAGAAATAGATACTTCTATTGTGTTGTAAATTCCGCACTGGCATATAGCCCGAAGCACATCAAACGCAATATCCTCGACCACTTCGAGAAAGACGTAACAATAGCCCAAGATGAAGGACAAACGTGGCCGCGCTGACCGGTACAGCCTCATCTATCACTCACGAGTGAATCAGATACAGCATCCACGTGTGCTGAAAACGACGCGAATGCGTGATTCCTGAGACTGATAATATCTATGTTTAGTCAAATTATCACAGACATAGAAAAACAACAAACCATGTAGCCGTCGAGTTTAGAAAATAAAACCTTGACTTTGAGGTACAAGACGAGCTGAAAGATCTTATTCCATGTATCTATTTTGAAAGCGATGGTAAACCAACTAGTCTAAAAAAAAAGGGCCGGTGTCTGTGGCTGATATCACGTGTTACTCGCCCGGTTCTGGTCCCATTTACATTTCCAGTTTACCCATCCATCATATGACGTCATATGACGTCATAATGAGCTACGTGACGACACGTTGTACGAATTATAGGTCTATGTCTTTATTATTTAATAGGCAGCAACAACACCCAGCTAAACTAGTTCCAAAATATTCAACAGCTTACTTGTATAGTTTTCCGGAAATTGATAGTCAGGGAGTTCAGAGATCGATCGATCCCAACATGAGCGCGGTGTGGGTGGAGCTTAGCTAGAGATGGGCGGGTCTTAGCTAAAACTGGAAAGGCACTATACCGGGTCGTATTGGCCAAGTACCGGCCCAGTAATATGCGTGCGTTATCAAGTTTCAAGTTTATTGAAGTACTCCCAGATCACAATGTGACATATGAGGATTACAAAATAATAGTTAATTTTTACAGGTCTGAGTGAGATTTACCATTAAAAGATATTATTATTATTATTATTATTATTATTATTATTCATACCAAGCTTATTGTGATCATCAGTGCTATAATATGAAGATTATTGGTGTAGACATTCTTGTTATCAACATCGGTGACAACATTATAGACAAAGACAATATAAACACATTACACATTACACCACAGGAGATATTTGTATTTGTATTTAAAAGGTAATATAATAATGTATATGCTGGGTTCTCAACAATTTGAGCCGTAATATCCAAAATCTTGGCGCATCAAATGATCATCAACACGCAAGCGAGCTGTCAGAATGTTAGCGAGTCAATTTTCCGTCGTACGCTGATATTATGTCATAAGCCTTGTCTTCGGGTGTTCGAGTTTCGTTTTCGGAAGGTACGAAAATTAGCACTTTTGATATGAAATTTTATATAAATAGTAATAGTCTATAAATATTATATAACCATATCATTATGTTGGAATATACTGAGTTATTTCCATACAATAACTCATTAAGTTGGCTTAGCGTTTTACTTACACTTTAATATAAACATTATTACACAATATTTGTATAACCAATTTTAAAGCTAACCAAATTTAACAAGCATTTTATAGAAATTAATTGTGGCATTATTGAACTAAACATTGTAAATCACCATTATTGGTAGCAACGTTATTGATTAGCCTGCAGCAGCAGCAGCAGCAGCAGCAGTAGTAGTAGTAGTAGTAGTAGTAGTAGTAGTAGTAGTAGTAGTAGTAGTAGTAGTAGTAGTAGTGGTAGTAGTAGTAGTAGTAGTAGTAGTAGTAGTAGTAGTAGTAGTAGTAGTAGAAGACGTAGTAGTAGTAACAGCAGCAGCAGCAGCAGCAGAAGCAGCAGCAGTAGCAGCAGCAGCAGCAGCAGCAGCAGCAGTAGTAGTAGTAGTAGTAGTAGTGGTAGTCGAAGTGAATGCACGCGTTTATTTAGCTCTGCAATTGCTGCCCGAATTTGCTAGTTTCCAGCGCGATTTTGTAGATAAATTTTATACATGTATTTCGTATTAGTATTTCCTTTCAAACTTTATGTTTAATTTGTTAATTCTTGTCTTGGTTGGAGCGCATTTTGTGTCTCCATTTTCTAAAGGCATTCCTCTTAGCTAGCGGTTTCCGCCATTTAATAGGGCTCCTCTTACTGTGGTCAATGCAATACATTTCTCCCCGCGCCAGTCTGCTATTTCTATAGTTCGTAGGCTAGCGCATTATATTTGGCAAGATCGCTTGAGTGAGTGGATTTAATTCCTTTGTCATTTGTAAGCGCAATCCTAGTTCTTTAACTATATAAATCCTTATAGTCAGTTGGCTGTCCCCGGTCAACTCGAACAGACTAACAAATATATGACAGTACTATCTATTCATATATTTGTTAGTATACTTTAATCGGCTAGGTGTTGGTGAACCACTTAGAAAGTGGCTCAAACTAACAAATATACGACTGTACTCTATTCGTATATTTGTTGGTAGACGTCGGGGTTTCAAAAGGGGACACTATTTATTTAGTGTTTAGCTCTTTCCCTGACGTCCTGGTGTTATATAAGTATATATTTATTATATATTGTTGTAGTATGGGGTTCCTCCTTTGATAAACCACCATGGCAACCTATAAGCGTACCCTAAGCCTTAAAATAACAACTAAGGGGTGGGGTGTCACGGCTATCGACGTGTATCATGGGTTAAAAGACGTCGTTGGCGCGGGACCTGCTACTTTGCAGGGGCTTATCAATGTTACTAAAACTGTATGGAATGTAACAGTGTCAAATGAGGTGGTCAAGGAAGAGCTTCTGGAAGATGTTCTTATTGTAAAAGGTGAAGTTTGTAACGTAGAGGAAATCGAGTCAGATAGGTTGCTAGTGAAGATGAAAGTTCCACTAGGAATTCCAGATGACAGAATCATGAGTGAACTCAATAAGTATGGCAAAGTGCAAAAGATTTAACGGGAAACGTATCCCTTTGACAGAACGCTAGAAAACGGTGTAAGACGTATTTGGTTTGATAAAGTGGATAGCCCTTTACCAAGCAGATTGACGCTTGATGGCAGCTTTGTCCTGCCCTTATGGTATAGAGGGCAAATTAAAGAATGTCAGATCTGCCTAAGTACTGAGCATTTGGCAACAGATTGTCCCAATCGAAACAAATGTTTGCTCTGTGGTTCAGTTGACCATTTTAAATGGCGCTGTCCAAAAAATCAAAACAAGCCCTCAGTATCATGAGATAATCGCCCATTAAAGGATGCAACTGAGTCAAATGCTTCTGAAGCAACCGCTACGGAAGCTGTTGTTTTGGTTCATGCCACTGTAAATGACACAAACAAATCATCAAATCCTGTTAAAGTAACTACAGTTGATGAAATTCATGTATTAGAGGAGGGTATAACCTTAAGTCAAGAAGATACTCAAAATGCAGTGGAGCCAAACGTTGTTGCAAAAGACACGCAGGAAAATGATGATCTTACAGAAGAGTTAGTTTACAATTCCTTAGAAGATGAATTAAAATTAGGACAAGCTAAGTTTAGGACTCAGAAGAAAGAAAGTTCAGTCGATTTTCCACTAAGCCCACTTGATTTAAGTCAGCTTGAAGATATGGTAAATGATGCTCCTGCCAAATGTTACTTAAGTAGCAATAAGCGTCATAAAGAAGACAATAGCTCAGAATCTGAGATTGAAGTAAATGATATGGATGATGATACAATGTCAGTTGCAGAATCAGATGTGTCCATTCAAACACTGAGTTCACAGATGAAAGATGAAATGGTAATGCACCGATCAGAAGGGGGTGAAGTGTTAGTGCCATATGGAACGGCGAGAGGCGTGAAATATCGTATACTGCGTCATGATTCTGATATTTCCAAATATGAATACTTGTCTGTGGTAGAACTAGGAAATATTGAATTCGCAGGAAAATTAGGTAAATGGTCTAAGAAACGAGCTAAAAAACCAAAATCTAGTTACTCTAATGATGGCGGTTGTAAACATCATTTTACAAATTGTGATTATCTGCACCATCAATTGCACCATCAATTGCAGAGGATTAAATACCGAATTCAAGCAGAATTAGCAAATGAGAGAGTTGATATTGCTTTTCTACAAGAGACCAAAATTCAAAAAGCTGAAGTGTATGAATCTCTCAAAGATATTTCAAAAGGGCAGATTTTTTTTTCTTTATCACAAGATAATAGTGCGGGAGTGGCCATTCTTATCCTGCCCCGCTGTCTCAACTATGTTGACGTTATATCGTCGTCATCAGATCCAAATGGACGATGGATTTGTGTATCAATTGGTGTACTAAACACAAGTTTAAATTTGATGTGCCTTTATGCACCTACCTCGCATCAATTGCGCTGTGAATTTCTGAATGATGTTTCCACAATAATTCAAGACAGAACGCCTGAAAACCTAATTATGGGCGGTGACTTTAATTGCATATTAGACGAGGCTAAAGACAGAAACACTAGGTCTAATTTTAATGACACATCGCATAATATTTTGAAACACATTTGTGAAAATAAAAGCTTGTTAGACACTTATCGGATTGAAAATCCAGAAGGCCAGGAATTTACTTGGTTTTCAACCGATGGAAGGTTAGCTTCAAGGTTAGACAGGATCTATGTAGAACGTTCATTGAAAGGTTACATGTGTAAAACTAACATAAAACCAGTAACTTTCTCTGATCACAATATGTTTTCCATCACATTAGACAATGCTGACTGGGTCAAACGAGGAGATGGATTTTGGAAACTTAATGTAGCATTGCTACGAGATAGTTGCTATCGCAAATGTGTGGAAAGTTGTTGGAGGCATTGGGATGAAAGAAGAGGTTCGTATGAATGTATAACAGACTGGTGGGAAGATGCTAAATCAGACCTGAAATATATTTCAAGGCAATATTCTATTAGGAATGCACGTGAAATACGAAAGCGTAAAAAGGCGCTTCAGAGGACGTTGTGTAAAATTAATAAGAAAATTAATGATGGGGAATATAATTATTACGAACTATTAGTTAAATTAAAAGGTAGACTAAATGAAATAGAGCAATATCAGTTTGATGGCGTCAAGAGCACAAATGCACACCGAGGGCGAAAAGCCTACACGTTACTTTTGTAACTTGGAAAAAGCAAGAGGTATAGAGAAATTAATGCGCTCACTGAAGACTAATGATGGAGTATCAGTGTGCTTAAATGCAGAAATGATGGAAACAGTATACTAATTTTACAAATCATCGTATAAATCTGAGGGAAGCGATGAAACTGCAACTAGAGATGTTTTAGCTAATATAACGAAAAGACTTCCAGATTCATGTCGCGAAAGCTGTGACCAATCAATAACAATTGATGATTTGATAAAATCCCTCAAAGGTATGAAGTTAGAAAGGTCTCCTGGATGTGACGGACTTCCAGTTGAATTTTATCAAACATTCTGGCACATATTTGGGCCAGTATTAGAAGAAATAGCAACCAGCATTTTTAAGCAAGGGCATCTCCCTACATCGATGGCCCAAGCATATGTTCGGCTTATATACAAGAGGGGTGACAGAAATAAAATACAGAATTATAGACCAATCTCTCTACTCTGTGTAGATTATAAGATTATTACTCGGGCACTAACATTAAAACTTGGCGCAGTCCTAGGCGAAGTCATTCATGATGATCAAACCTGCTCTGTGCCAGGAAGATCAATATTAAACAACACTTTGCTTATACGGGACCTTAATCAATTAGTTGAAAAGGATTGTATCCCAGCAGCAATAATAGCACTTGATAACGAGAAGGCGTTTGACAGACTAGAATGGGATTTCTTGTTTAAGTCTTTAGACCATATTGGCTTTGGTTCAAGATTTATTAAATGGGTCAATATTTTATATACTGATATAACAAGTTGCTATTTAGTTAACAATCAGCTATCCAAACCTGTAGTGTTGGAACGAGGTGTCAGACAGGGTTGCTCACTGTCCCTGCTTCTATTCGTCATAGCTATGGAATCGTTGGGGGCCACATTGAGGCAACGCAATGACTTTCAAGGAATATGTATACGTGGCGTAGAAAGGCCACTAAAGGTTTCTCAATATGCAGATGATACGACTGTGTTTGCGGGTAAAAATACGGATTTTAGAATTTTAAAGGGAGTATTAACAGATTTTCAAAAGGCATCAGGACTTAAAGTCAATAAAGATAAATCTAAGGGATTGTTTTTGGGCGATTGGAAGGGCAGAACTGATAATTTGATGGATATTAACTGCTCAAATGATGTCATAAAAATGTTGGGTATTTACTTTAGTAGAGAACAAAATGTATTACTAAACTGGGAAGAAAGGATATCCAAGCTAAAGTGTGCATTACTAAATTGGAA
Source organism: Chaetoderma sp. LZ-2023a (assembly GCA_034401795.1). Lineage (NCBI taxonomy): Eukaryota > Metazoa > Mollusca > Caudofoveata > Chaetodermatida > Chaetodermatidae > Chaetoderma > Chaetoderma sp. LZ-2023a. The sequence continues at coordinate 42,479,489 of CM067366.1, forward strand.
ACGACGTCGCCTAACTGTCTTTGGCAGGATATTTGTCCTTAATAATTTAATTTTATCTGGACTGGGGTATACCGCTTCTGTAGTTCATATGCCCAAATCAGTAGAGTCAAAGATCAACACGTTACCTTTGTCCTTCTTATGGGAGGACAAAGCCCATTTAGTATCACAGTCAATCCTCACCAATGAAAAGCATGCCGGAGGCCTGGATTTGGTTAATGTTTCACCAAAGTGTGCTTCTTTAAAATTGAAATTCTTATATAAGTTACTTACTTCAAACTCATCTTGGTCAAGTGTTTCAAGGGCACTTCTCCAAAGGTACGTTGGCCCATTTCCAGTAGAATGTTTATTTATGTGCAACAAATTGCCACCTAATCATCAAAAGATTCCAAATGTATATAAAGAACAGCTCGAAGCCTTAAAAATATTTACACGATCAATGCCACAACCCAATTGTTGGGAAGATGCCGTAGAGCAACGTCTTTGGGGCAACGAGTTGAATCGTGATAATGATGATGTATTATATTTGCCCTCTATGGCCAAAAATGGTATTCAATATTTACGTGACTTGGTAAATCCGAAATCTCGTAAATGGATTGCGATGCAAGATGTAGCAAGAATAACATCAATGAGATATATTGATGCTCAGCGCTTATTTGTTAGAATAAAGAATGCAATACCTGCTGTATGGTTCAAATTGCCGAAAGCACGTGGCAACATTGATATGTTGCAACCAACATTAGTATTTATGTCAGAACATATAAAATACAACATGGCATCTAAAGACTGGTATAGAATTCTAATGCAAAGTCGGAGACAGACTCCTATTGTGGTTAGGCATTGGAACAATTTAGGATGCACGCCAAAGAACTGGAAAAATGCCTGGAAAGCAATACATCTACCTTGTCTACCAGGAAATGCACGGGACCTGGCATGGCGATTACTCCATCGAAGGCTATGGGTCGGTCATCTTACTTATATGTGTAAAATATCAAGTACAGACCGGTGCTTATTATGTAATACTGAGGAGGAAACGATAGACCATCTATTTACTCAGTGTCGCATAACTACAGGCTTTTGGGTATATATCAATATGCTCCTTGCTAAATTTGGAACCAAATATGTGAATTTAGTGGCTGAAACAATTTTGTTCAAAGATTGCTCAACTATCGGACGAATCATTAATAGCAAGGGAAAAGAATTGTTAATAACCCTGTTATCTGTAGGAGTGTGGGCCATCTGGAAGCATCGGTGTTCAGAGGCCAGAGATAAAACCGGCAACAACCATCAGAGAGCCATACAAGCTATATTTCGATCATTGTTGATAAACTGCATTCATTGTGAATTTTACAGGCTAGTAGAACATGGGAGAGAAAGTAGATTTAAAGACGTATGGTGCAAAACTGGCCTAGTATCAATTGAATACGGATATCTAAAAATATCAGAAGCGGAACTTGTATAAGCTAGCACACTCGCTGCTTGCTGTGTATTGATAAATGCTATTTTAATTTAATTTAATTGCCTTTATTTTAAAATTGTAATGCCTTAGGAGACTCTAATCTTGACGAATATCCTAACCTTGGGATCAGAATATTTAAATATCAAATGAGCATTATGTCAATATTCTGGAGGTGATCCGATTTTCAAGTTAACAGAGTGTGATATCTTACAATTAGCTTCCTGTTGTAAATATTTACTGTAGGTGTATTTGTTCCAGGGTAATTTGCAAAAACATACAATGAAGTAAATTTAGAATGTGAACCCAGAGCGCCATCTAAGGAGTCATAGTTTGTATACGTTTGCTTTGTGCATTATATTATATAAAGGCTACTACGTCCGTTGGGTATTTAATAATCGGCTAACTGGCGTCAATGAGTGACTTTTTGTTACTTATTGACGAGTCACCTCGCCACTTGTTGGCGAGCTGCACTCGCCATTTGGCCCTACTACTATACGGTGTGCTACGTTAAACTACTTAGCCTGCCGGTCATGAATCGGCTCAATGGCATCAATGATTAGCAGTAGCTTACTGCTAATTATTGATGAGTGGCTTTACCACTTGTTGGTTAGCTATGCTCGCCATTTGGGCCTACTACTACACGGTGTGCAAATAGCAATGTCTTTGTTGAATTATGTTATGTTATCAGCTCTTTATTAATTATGTTTTCTATGTAGTAATGCCACGGTGTGGTATATGATAATAGAGTATTTTAGCTTGCACTGTTTTGACATGTTAGGTTTGTATTGTAATTCTATTAATAAAGCCTGCTATTTCAACCGATTTTTTATGGGGGTTTGCAAGCCTTTTTAAAGGAGTTCCTCCGGGAAGTGTATCCGACTGCGTCAGCGTCGGATTTTCAAAAAAAAAAGAAAAAAAAAAGGAGTAGTAGTAGTAGTAGTAGTAGTAGTATTTGTTGTTGTTGTTGTAGTAGTAGTAGTAGTAGTAGTAGTAGTAGTAGTAGTAGTAGTAGTAGTAGTAGTAGTAGTAGTAGTAGTAAGAGTAGTAGGAATAGTGGCAGCGAAAGTATATTATTATTATTATTATTATTATTATTATTATTATTATTATTATTATTATTATTGTTGTCGTCCTTGTTGTTGTTGTTGTTGTTGTTGTTGTTGTTGCTGCTGCAGTTGTTGTTGTTGTTGTTGTTGTTGTTGTTGCTGCTGCTGCAGTTGTTGTTGTTGTTGGTGTTGATGTTGTTGTTGTTGTTGTTGTTGACTTCTTGGTTACAAACACTGATGTGTTTATGGCTGGTGCAGTTTGCGCATGCGCTATTTGCACATGTACAGTTAATTAGATGCTAGGTATGCATCAACATAACACTGGTTGGTGGTGGTGTGGCTTGTAGTGGCATGTATTGGATATGTGTGAGATACGTGTATATTGGGGTTTGAGTTGTTAGTGGTGGGCGGTTTTTGGTAGATCTGTCGATTTGTACGTGTTTAAATTGTTTGGCAAGTCATTTTGGATGGTAGATTGCTGTGGTTGTGCTGGTGTGTAGGGTTCTCTTGGATAAACATGATGACATTCGACATATAGTCTATCCGCTAGTAGACTGGCTCGCAGTCCGCACGATTTGGTCGCTCAGAATTCGGTCATCAACAGCTTACGTCTGTCCGCGATTTCCTTCGGGTACTGCGGGTTTACGCATGTAGGACAAGTTCTCTGTCTTTAAACGCACTGAATCTCGCCACAATTCCCCAGGGACATGATATGCTATTATGCACACATTTGGAAAACACTCCTTTATGCCACCACTAGCTTTGTGCATTGTCTTATTTTACCACATGTCGATATGGTCCTGCGCAATACTAAGTATAAGTCCTTGATACGCGTTCCTCAATCGAGCCTCGTCCATCCTATGATCAGTTGATTGTCTTCCAAAGATCTGTTGTATGATTCAGGGCGACCATCTCTTCGGATTTATCCGGAAACTCCGAATTTTTAACAAGTCTCCAGATTTTCGGATATCTGTTAAATAGCCAAATTTTACATCCACTTATCAACATTTTCTTTTAATAGCAAAATAGCTAATATTGGCTTATTCGATTGGACGAAAGCTTAGAGTATAATGGCTCCCTCGAGAATAAATGGAGCCTATATTTAGTCTACGAAAAGTCCCAGTCGAATACACCCAATATTAACTGATAGATATTCATAAATAAATAAATATGTTGAATTCTATTTATTTATGTCTTTCCAAGTTGGATATAGACAAGTTATAGTTTAAATTAAGGCAGCAATGTCTTCTAATCGAATTTATGTTAAAAATATTCTACCGTAAATTTTGTACTAAAGCCGTGTTCTAAGTAACATGTTTCCGTTTTTCTTTTGGAAAGATTTTAACCTATTTATGAGTGCGTGCGTGCGTGCCTGGCTGCCTGCCTGCGTGCGTGTTTAAATGAGAGAAAAAGTTCAGTAACTGTGATTTCCTTGGTTCTTCTTATACCGCGTTCACGCGCTCACACATTTAAAAACTTCGTTTTTCGGTATTTTCTCGGCATTCAATTGCCTCTTACTGTCTTGTATTTAAAAAGAAAATTTGTTGCTGAATTATATTATTGCCAAAGACAACTTTCAAAATTATGTTTTAAAATTAAAATCTGGTATCTTTCTGAAACGGCTGCAAGTGTAGATTCTTTTCTAGCTCATAAGACACATAATACTTATGATCATTAGGCGTCCTTTATGACCTGAATATTGTTCTTCCGACGGTAAGTTATCAACATCATGGTGGCCATTTCAAGAACCTCTGTAAGCGTTGCCAGACTGGCGCCAAGGAACAAGCCAAGATGACCACCGAGCGATGCTATAATAATAATAATAATAATAATAATAATAATAATAATAATAATAATAATAATAATAATAATAATAATAATAATAATAATAATAATACTACTACTACTACTACTACTACTACTACTACTACTACTACTACTACTACTACTACTACTACTACTAATAATAATAATAATAATAAAAATAATAATATCATCGCCGCCACCGCCACCGCCGCCGCCACTGCTACTGCCACCGCCGCCACCGCCACCGCCACCGCTACCACCTTCATCACCGCCACCGATAGCAAAAGCACCAACGCCACCACCACCAGCAAAATCACCATCGCCACCACCACCACTGCCACCGCCACCGCTAGCGCCACCGTCATCATCATCATCTTCATCATCATCATCATCAGCATCATCATCATCATCATCATCATCATCATCATCATCATCATCATCATCATCATCAACGATGTTTAATCTCAATTATTAATCACAATGATAGCCCATGTCGTCTTATTGGCGCCACTCTTTGACGATTATATTTTTAAAAGGGATTCAAACTTTAAGACGAATTTGATTGATTTCCGACAAGCATTCGTGCACATAAACCCGTTTCCTCAACATCTGGCGATGCGCATTTATGTTTTTATTGTTAAAATGTTGTAAATTAAAATTGAACCATTTTGATAAAGATTGATGAAAACCTTTGAAATATTACTGGATCAAATATAAATTATTTCTAATTTGAAATAATAACATTGTTGGATTTCTCGCTTCGTTTCTTGCCCAGTGGTCAGATCTTTCAGTAGTGATGTTCTACGGTGATGGAAAAAATATACTGTGAAATGGGTAGAAAATCACTAGAAATGGTGTGAAAATGGATGATTCTCGTTTATCCATCAATCATATGATGTCATAATACACTACGTGGCGCGCTGGTTGACGCCAAAATCAATGACATCATGAATGTAGTGTCTAAGTTCGTCACGAACGCTTAATTGATGACGGACTAAGCGTTGTTGTACGAATTGCATGTATTTACTATTTAATAAACATTCTGTTGAATATTTTGAAACTAATTTGGTTGGGCGCTGTTGCTGCCGTAGGCAGCAGCCTGCACCCAGTCAAATTAGTCTCAAACTATCCAACAGCTTACATGTATAGTTTTCTGGAAATTGATAGTCAGGATCGATCCCAACACGGGTGAAGTGTGGGTGGAGCTTAGCTAGAGATGGGCGGGGAATAGCCAAAACGGGAGTTCTCCATTAAAAGTAAAAGCTTATTAGATAAATAGAATATTACACTTGTTGCCATTTCGTATCAAATTTATCACACTTGTTTATTAATATCTCATTTGGATCTCGCTAAAGCTCGTCCCAAATGGGATCTTACTAATGCCATGCGATATTTTTGATACAAAATCTTATCCAGTTAGAACTTGTAGGAAACTTACCAAAGATATCGCCTACAGAGTAGTCTTCCACTTGTTGCATAATCTCTACTACGAATGATTCATAGTACACATACAGCCAGATGTAGTTCTCACTGAAACACAAGGTAAGAAAATATGGGGAAACGCAACTGTTTTACAACAATTTCATTAAAATCCCGGCCACTTAGTAGGAGCGAACGATATTGTTCTAACAAATATCGCGATATATCGTGCTCAACATTATGATATATCGATATATCGTGTATTTCAATGTTGGAGGATTTGATGATTGGTGCGGTGACAGGGCTTGGAACACACATACACACACGTGTTCATCTCACTAGTAGCGGTGTGGGATAGACGCGCTTTTTAATTGGTCCGCCCAAGTCATCCGGTTGCAACGAGAGTGGTCTAATAGAACATAAATGAAGTGGACAAAAGGGGAGTGAGTATTCATGTGGGGTTGGGGGTGGGTGGGTGGGATGGGGTGCGTTGTGCTGGGTGGGTGTGCAAAAACAAACTCAGAGGACGCCCTTATGGGCACTCCATATATTGTCAATTAGGCTATGGCCACTTGTAGCCACATGTCTTGAGAGGACCAATGAAAAAGTGCATCTATTGCACACATTTTACGTCGCTTACTTCCAACAAAACTAGGAACTCTTGATATACGTACCGGAATTTAGTTACATTTAGCCAACTAGCCGATGGAAAAACTGTGCGCATATATTCCACAAGTGTCGGGTTAGATATATCAGAACTTGATATTAACAATCGGTACGATGTAGTTTCACATGCGCCTGGACAATCGCACGTCGATGTATCGCCTGCAAAACAATACACTGCAATTAGTCTCTCCACGCACGTGCGTCCGTGCATATCCGTCTGGATGCATGCCCAGTGCGAGGTGCATGTGTGTGTGATGATTCCCCTTAAAGGTCCAACACAACGGGATGACGCCAAAAGACAGATCATACGCTGACACGGACGCAAATAATGTACTAAAAATGGACCCATGCCCGGACAAGGATCTTAATTCACATACTAATAGACTGACATGGAACCACATACTAATAGATGGACCCGGACCAGGACCCACATTCTAAATCAATTCACCTTTCCAGAATGTCCATCGATGATTTTGACGTCATATGACATCATACTCAGCTAGGCGGCGCGCAGGATGACATCATAATCATTACGTCATAAATGATTCTATTAGGCCCGTCTTTAGCTCTTAATAGTCCAAACACGTTGTAAGAATTGTATGTCTCTACTATTTAATAAATATGCTGTTGAATATTTTGAAACTAATTTGACTGGACGCTGTTGTTGCCATAGGCAGCAACAGCAGCCAGTCAAATTAGTTTCAAAATATTCAACAGCTTACGTGTATAGCTTTTTGGAAATTGATAGTCAGAGAGTTCAGAGATCGTTCTATCCCAACACAAGCGAAGTGTGGGTGGAGCTTAGCTATAGATGGGTGGGGCATAGCTGAAAAATGGAAAGGTCCATTGATCCGGCAAACAAACATCCTTGATTGATTGACTGCTGGCTGGCTGGCTGGCTGGGTCGCTGGCTGGTTGGTTGGTTGTGTGCTTTGATGGATAGATTGAGGGGTGGGTTATTGGATGGATGGGCTGATGTGTGTTGGCTGGATGGATGCATTGATGGATGGATGGATGGATGGATGGATGGATGGATGGATGCATTGATGGATGGATGGATGGATGGATGGATGGATGGATGGATGGACGGACGGACGGACGGACGGACGGACAGACGGACGGACGGACGGACGGACGGACGGACAAGAGCTTTCTCAAGAACACTGAACACTTTCTTTCAAAGTTATCCAAATTGTCAGTTCCGAAAGATGCATATTTAGTCACATTAGACATAGATGCTATGTATACCAATATAGATATTGATGCTGGAGTCAATGCTATTAAGAATTCTTTTGTCAAATTTCCTGATCCAGATCGACCAGACACGGAAATTCTAAAATTATTAGAGCTAAGTCTTAAAGGAAACGATTTCCAATTTAATGGTGAAAATTACCTTCAAATCTGTGGATGCGCAATGGGTAAACGATTCAGCCCAAATTTTGCCACGATTTATGTTGCGGAGTGGGAAGTGGAGGCACTGAACAAATCAACCAAAAAGCCTCTTCTTTACCTCAGATATCTAGATGACATCTTCATAGTTTGGCAACATTCAGAAGAAGACTTTTGGGAATTTTTTCGCATTTTAAATAACCAAGATTCAAACATCAAGCTAAAAGCTACTATTAGTGGAACATCGGTTGACTTTTTAGATGTCACGATCTATAAGGGTCCTCAATTTGATTCCTCTGGAAAATTAGAATATAAAGTATTCTTTAAGCCAACAGACTCACATCAGCTGCTTCACAAAAAATCATTTCATCCTCCACACACATTTAACGGTTTGATCAAATCGCAAATCATAAGATTTTTTCGAAACTCTAGCAACAGGCAAAATCTGAATAGTGCATGCTCTACTCTGTTTGATGCTTTGAAAGCACGAGGCTATTCAGCCCGTTTTCTTCGAAAAATTAAAGCAGACACCATCAATGAGCTTGAAAATCTAAAACCTCATAGCGGACCCGAGTTTGAACCTGTCCAAATTAAACACAATAAACCAATCATGTGCGATGGATCAGTTTCTAAATGCGACAAATATAGATGCAAAGTAAACAACTATATTGTAAACCAACAAACATTCCTGAGCTTTCAAACTAAAAATGAATATCATATCCGAACTAATATGCATTGTGATTCTGAGAATGTAGTCTATTTGATCAATTGTGCCCTTTGCCAGAAACAGTATGTTGGTGAAACAAAAAATGCATTTAGAGTGCGTGCTAGACGCCACGTTTCTGATATTAACACCTCAGCAGATACGCCAATTGCTCAACATTTCCAACTTCCGGATCATTCAGTTGAACATCATTTTGAAATCATGCCAATAGAACAGATTCCGACCTTCGATAGTGAGGAAGAAACGAGTTCGTTTCGCAAAATCCGAGAGGGCCATTGGATTAGAACACTCCAAACAAAAGCACCATTTGGAATAAATGTAGATTCCGGAATATCACAAAAGAACAAAATTATCCCATTTCAACTCATATACAATAGACGTAATGTTGAATTAGCGAAAACCATGAAAGACGAATATTCACAGTTGCAATCTAAATTAAAGGAACCGTTCAAAGCACGACCAGTAATAGCTTACAATAGAAATCCAAACCTGAAAGATTTGCTAGTAAGATCAAAGTTAGACCTTATGGTTCCTGATAACAATGACAAGGTTTCATCCCTCCCTACCTATTCTTAAATAAATCTAATCCCAACCAAAATCAATGGTGGGGCAACATGAAATCATATCCGTAGGACATCTTTTAATTTTGTGTCTGCAAAAGTATGTGTGCGTACGTGTGTGTGTGCGTGCGTGCGTTCGTTCGTTCGTGCGTGCGTTCGTTCGTTCGTGCGTCCGGGCGTTTGTTCGTATGTGTGTATGTGTGTGGGGGTGTGCTCGTACATCCGCACGTGTGTGCATCTATACTTGCGTGGGTGTGCGTGTGTGTATGTGGGTGTGGGTGCATTAATTCGTGAGTACATTAGTGCGTGGGTGTGTGCGTGCATGCATTCGTGCGTTCGTTCGTGCATGCGTTCATGCATGCATTATTGCGTGCATTCGTGCATGTATTACTGTGTGCATGTGTTATTGCATGCATTCGTGCATTCGTTCAGATGTGTGCGTGCGTGCGTGCGTACGTGCGTGCGTGCGTGCGTGCGTGCGTGCGTGCGTGCGTGCGTGCGTGCGTGCGTGCGTGCGTGCGTGCGTGCGTGCGTGCGTGCGTGCGTGCGTGCGTGCGAGCGAGCGTGCGTGCGTGCATTCGTGTGTGTGTGATTTCTCTATAATGTAGGATCAATCCCAGCCTTTACCTGTTAAAGCGACCTACTGATAAGTTCATTTTACCCCAACTAATCTCAAGGGGGGACCACTCTAAGTAAATCTAAACTTGGTCTCGATAGGACAAATTTAGGTAAAGAAATTTGTAATTAAATACCTGTGCCAATGCGGTTTTTTCAATGTAAAGACGGACTTGCTTGTGCCAGGCCTCCATATTTGTCCCAAATCAAACAATTTTAAACTGTTAATATTTATAAATACACTGTCGGAATTGGTCTGCTGGTAGCTGATATTTCGTTTGCGCGGTCGTCCATACCTACAATCGTGCATGCGTTCGTTCGTCCGTCCGTCCGTTCGTTCGTTCGTTCGTTCGTTCGTTCGTTCGTTCGTTCGTTCGTTCGTTCGTTCGTTCGTTCGTTCGTTCGTTCGTTCGTTCGTTCGTTCGTTCGTTCGTTCGTTCGTTCGTTCGTTCGTTCGTTCATTCATTCGTGCGTTCGCTCGCTCGTTCGTTCGTTCGTTCGTTCGTTCGTTCGTTCGTTCGTTCGTTCGTTCGTTCGTACGTGCGTACGTACGTACGTGCGTGCGGGCGTCCGCGCATTCATATGTGCTTATATTCACTCATTCATTCATTCGTTCGTCCACCTATCTGTTCACTCATCCTGTCACCTGTCCTTGGCCTCTCTATTGGTTTACTGGTCTGTGCCTCTCAGACATCAATTGATTGTCTGTGTGGATGGACTGATGGATGGATTACTGGGCTGGTGTCCGGGTGGGCGCATGGATTGTTTGGACATATATGTTTGTAAAGGTACAAACCACCTCTCTTCCGCAACCACCTGTCGTATTTTATTCTTATTTTTTCAACAGCCACACCAAATCATTGCAAAGAGGCAATTAGCATTTTGCAATGACTAAGTGAATAAATTAAACCAAATTCGGAAATGAAATTGTAGCTTTCACCCATTTTCCTATTCATTTGTTCAGTCGTCTAGTCATCCACCGGGTGTCTGTCTTTCAGTTTACAAATCTGTTCTCCCCTTAATCAAGTATTTGTTTAGGTGGATGGCAGGATGGACTGATTGATGGATTAATATGCTGGTGTCTGGGCGGGTGAATGAGTACATGGGTTGTTGGACATATAAGCGTACAAAGCTCAAACAACCTGTGATTTACAACCACCTCTGTTTTGAATGAATCTCACTAGACCAACAACATTCAGTCAATCCACATTGGATCATCCTATGTCAGAGAGACCGGCTCAAAACTATTTGTTTATTCCTATTTTCGAACACATGGCAACGCCAACTTATTACAAAGAAGTAATCAATGCTTTGTAATGACTGAGTGAACCGATTTGCCCAAATCAAAAAACTGTATTACTCCTAAACTATCAGAATTTGTTCCTATTTTCGAACACACGGCAACGCCAACTTATTACAAAGAAGTAATCAACGCTTTGTAATGACTGAGTGAACCGATTTGTCAAGATCAAAAAACTGTATAACTTGTCAGAATTTGTTTTAATAATCTTTATTCAGGAAACCTGTCCTTTGTAGTACTCAAACAGCAAGTAAATTACTCTCAGCCGCCATGATTAAACATATCTCGGCAGCATTTGATCTAATGACTGACCAAATAGCCCTCATTGTTATTCTCACACCTTAATCGCCTGAAACGAACCGGCGTACTAACCCATGCTACAGTTAGATAAGCTCGATATAATTAAGCAATCACGCCTTTTGTATTAGCTGTTTGACTTCAGTAGCGCTAAAGGCGCGCATTGATCTAAAGCAGGTCTTAGGGTTTAGTTTGATCTTTTGTGGAGAGACTGAATTAATAGTTAATCAGTAGTCACCATTGTAGTAATTCTCCTATAAATATGTAAGAATTATCAGTTGCCATTAGACCAGTTTTTTCGCTGCATGACGAAGACCATTACGTCGAAAGCGCTCCAGCAACTGACAGTGTAAGCTTTAATTTTATATATATATAATAATCTTGTATTAATTGTTCTTATTTTTCAGTCTCTAAATTGTTTCAACACATATCGCTCTAGTTAATATTTGGTAGTTAACTTTTTTGAACTTTTCTGACTAAATTTGACATAAATCTGTAGAAATTTGATTACGTTCTAAAATGGCCAAGAATTTCAACGGCCCAGTGGGTAAAGGACGCAAATCTGGCAACCCAGCGTCCAACTTTTCTTCAACCAAAAGTGCTCCTAACCAGTCTGTTCAGGCCTTTCAGAGACTGGTTAAGATGTACTTCCATGTGTTGCAATGCTTGCATCACTATGGTCTTTTACGAGAGCATTTGGCATCAGACTCTCTCCCGAAATCTCTCAGCATGAAAATGGAGGAGATGAACTCGTTTTTCTGCCCTGCCTTACGAGATGACGAATTTTTGAAATCGACCAGCATGATAAACAAAATTTGGGCTCATAGCTGCTTAGAAAATTTAATCAACCATTATCGAAGCAAATTGGACAAATTAAAGGCAGAGGTAAAAGTGGCCGAATCTAATGTAATTCTTGATCTAGACAGAGCCAAAGGCATAGCATTGAAATGGGGTAGGCAAAATTTTGGAAATAAATTGGCCACAATGACAATCACAAATTTTTGGATGTATGGATGGGCGGATGGATGGATGGATGGATGGATGGATGAATGCATGGATGAATGCATGGATGGATGCATGGATGGGAAAGTGAGTGCATGGCTTGTGGATGACTTGATTAGTAGATTACTAAATTTTGTATGGCAGTGCAGGTCCGTGTTAGTCTTTCAGCATCACCTGAAAACACGTTTTTAATTTTAAAAACAACCAGAGCGGATGTCAATGCCGACGCCGACGCCAACGGCAACATTTTTCACCCTCTCCCAAAATCTCTTTTTTTCACTTTGTGAAAAATCGACGGATAAAAAAGCGTAACCACAACATAATGACTATAACCGGGATACAAATCAGCCTTAAAATAATTAAAGTTCAAACCCTGTAAAAGTATGGAAATATTCTGAAACTAAATTTCCTTTTAATGTGGGCTAGTCATAAGCACGGCATAGAACAAATCTGTGAAGTTTTATTCAAGTCGGATAACCCCTTGTGGGCGCAAATGCCATTTAAAAAAGCTTAACCAAAGTATAATACATACATGTATATCCAAACAGCATAATATATATATATATAAAACCTGGATGCAAATCAGCAGTAAAATATTCAAAGTTTAAATGCCGAAAAATTATGGAAAAACTTTGAAAATCAATTTATTATTCATGTGGACAAGTCCTAAGCATCATAGAGAACAAATCTGTGAGGTTTTATTGAGCTCCGATAAATCCTTGTGGGAGCAAATGTCATTTAGAAACGCTTAACCAAAACATAATGCGTATAACCTGAATACAAATCAGCCATATAATTATTAAAGTCCAAACACCCAAAAAATATGGAAAAGATTTGAAAATCCATTTCTTTTTCATGTGGACTAGTCCTAAGCAGGGTATAGAACATATATGTGAAGTTTTCTTTAAATTGAATAACCACTTGTGGGCGCAAATGTCTTCTCTTGGCATCTAAAAAGTAAAATGGATGAATCCAGTTTTTCGATCAATAGTATTACGTCACGCCTAATAGTCCGTCAAGTTGTACGACTTGTATGCCTTTTCTATTTACTAAACATTCTTTTGAATATTGTGAAACTGATTTGACTGGGCGCACCTCGTCAAATAGTTTCGAAATATTCAATAGTTTACCTGTATAATTTTCTTGAAATTGAAATTCAGGGAGTTAAGGGCTCGATCGATCTCAACACGGACAAAGCGTTGGTGTAGCTTAACTAGAGACAGGCAGAGGCATAGCTAATTCCGGATTCCTCCATTACTTGAAAAGTAATGATCATTTAAGAATTTATAATTGATATAAGTAGCATTTGATTCGCTTTCAGGCATGGTTGATGCAAACATATTTAAGTCAGATTTAGATTCTTTATTCACACGCGTTAGTGAATATTTATCTATATAAATAGTAATAACCTAGAAGTAGTAGCAGCAGCAGCAGCAGTAGTAGTAGTAGTAGTAGTAGTAGTAGTAGTAGTAGTAGTAGTAGTAGTAGTAGTAGCAGTAGCAGTAGCAGTATCACCAGCAGCAGCAGCAGCAGCAGCAGTAGTAGTAGTAGTAGCAGTAGCAGTAGCAGTAGCAGCAGCAGTAGCAGCAGTAGCAGTAGCAGCAGCAGCAGCAGCAGCAGCAGTAGTAGTAGTAGTAGTGGCAGTAGCAGTAGCAGTAGCAGTAGCAGTAGTAGTAGTAGTAGTAGTGGTAGTAGTAGTAGTAGTAGTGGTAGTGGTAGTGGTAGTAGTAGTAGTAGTAGTAGTAGTAGTAGTAGTAGTAGTAGTAGTAGTAGTAGTAGTAGTAGTAGTAGTAGTAGTAGCGTATCAGCGGCATCATTATCACCTTTTTTCCTTTGACCTTTGTGTAAAGGTGTGAAGAGAGGCGTCTGTATCTGCGCCATTCTGATTGGATGTTAGATGTAGAGGTTGCCCATAAGCCCCGCCCCCTCATTAAATCACGTGCCTCCTACCATCCAATGAGTTGAGCTTAAAGGTGATTAGCATAATGATTGACAAGGGTTAATGACCGGGTAATTAAGGATGATTGATGGGTAATTATGGATAATTCGTTCGATTGCGAAGCCCCACCCCTCGTTAAGTCACGTGCCTCCAGGCATTCAAAGAGTCGGGCTTAAGGGTAATTAGCGTAATGCTGATTGACGAGGGTTAATGGGTGTAATTAAGGCTGACTTGTGGAGCCATGCCAAACGCTCAAGGCTTAATACATTACGTAATGAGGGAGGACACGTCTTTTCCTGGGACCTCGTTCGATCGCGAAGCCCCGCCCCCTCGTTAAGTCACGTGCCTCCAGGCATCCAGCGCTGCGAGATTAAGGGTAATTGGAGTAATGCTGATTGACGAGGGTAATGGGTGTAATTAAGGATGATCTTTTAGAGCCATGCTAAACGCTCAAGGGTTAATGTATTACGTAATGAGGGACGACCGGGTTACGTGTCTGGACACGTCTTTGCTTGGGAACTCGTTCGATGACGAAGCCCCGCTTCCTCGTTAAATCACGGGTCTCCAGGTAATAGTCATTAGCGTAATGCGTGACAAGAGTTAATGCATAGCATAAGGATGATTGACAGGCTACAAGTCTGGCCATGTCTTTTTCTGACTCTGGGAACTCGTGCAATCATGGCGGATTCTAAACGAGCTATAGAGTAGGGACAATTGCGGAAGACGTCTCCATTAGTCTAACGGGTTGATCATTATTAAACTTCTGAACCCCGGCGCTTTTAGCCGTGACAATGTACATAGGTCGATGTATAGCGTAAAGACAAGTGGTTATTTATTACCCTGACGGATCAAAATTAACTAGTCGAGCTTTAAACAACTCCAACCGCGTGTAACGATCGTAAGCGTCGTACAAATTTAAGCGAATCGATTTTCAATCGTGTTAAGGAAATAACAACAACCTATTACATTTTAACGGGTCTCGAGCGACTACGCAATATTTGGAGAACGTAATTTCAGTCTAAGGCCGCGTTCTCACTAAAGAGTTAATCAGGAATAACGCCATACTTCAGTATGGCGTTATTCTGGATTAAGTCTCTAGTGAGAACATGACCTTAGTTGGACGGGTTATAGACGATGATTATTTCAGTTTTCAACGTATTATATGTTTATGTGTATGGAAGACTGCGTTATAAGCCACGTATCTTAGCGCGCTTCCATCAGAACAAAAATAAAATCTGTTTAGACCAACATCAATGATCAACCAGTCAAATTAGTTTCAAAATATTCAGTAGCTTCCGCGTATAGCTTTCTGGAAATCGCTAGTCAGGGCGTTCAGAGATCGATCGATCCAAACACGCTCGAGGTGTGGGTGGAGCTTAGCTGGAGATGAGAGGGACATAGCTAAAAATGGAACGTGTATTAGCGAGCTGAGGGAAATCGTTTATGCCATAAAGCCTGGTTCTCACATTAGCTAAGCTGAGCTGAGCTAAGCTAAGCTAAGCTATATGATAAACATCGCGCACATGTATTGCTATCAGTCTGTTCTCATATACGCTAAGCTGAAGCGATACTAAGCGATACAAAACTATAAAACACGCGCGTACTTTTAAAAAACGAGCCTGCACGATTTATTGTCGCTTCGCATGTGATCAGTCGGTGTTGCATGACGATTTTTCTTTAAAGTTTACATTATATTCCAGTTGTATGAACATTTCCTTACCTTTCCGTATTCAAAGCAGCATGTCAGCAGTGGAAGAGAAGTTGATATTAGAAGTCTCAAAATATGAAGAATTGTACAATGCAACGAACAAGTATTACAAAGATTCTGATCGAAGAACAAATATATGGACAGCTATCATGTGGTTGTATTCATTAGACGGAGACACGTTGACAAGCAAGCACAATGGGAGAGATGGTACATCAGCAGGAAGACAAATTGACTGGCCAAAAGATGGACGAAAGAACTGGCGGATGGAGAGACTGATTGACCTAGGTTAAACAGACAACGATTAAAAAAATTTAGTCATGACGTTTCTAGTATTTTTCCTTACCTCAGGCATATTGCTAATCTTTCTCGTGCTCCTATGGGTTCCAGCCAATATGTCGTCTCCTTCTCTAGGTCTCCATGAACAGTGTTGTAAAGCACTTCAAACTGTTCTCTAGTTAATCTAAAATATTTCTTAAATCTCTCGTCGTCTTCATTTAGCTCTTTGATTAGTGTGTGGAATTCACCTAACTGCTTCATCTTTTGCAACGTACTATGCACCCAAAAACGCCGTTTCCTTTTATTCTGTAGATGACTAGCCACTAGAAGCAACAAGTCATCTTCTTCAGATGATGAATCATCAGAGCTACTACCTCTAATCATATCTTCAGTGTATGTGGTACTCTTGATATATTCTAAGCAATTGAATGAATGTAAGGCATTCTCCGATGACTGAGTGCTATTGCATGATTTCGAGAATTTCCTAAAATCAAGCACTTTAGAATCAACAAAATTACATGCGACGAAGTCTCAGCAGGCGCTGATTTAGTTAAATATATCGCAAATGTCAGGACAGTCATCTCGCGTGCGACATTTTTCGCGCGATACCTTTACCGCTTAGCTTAGCTCAGCTAAGCGAATGTGAGAACCAGGCTTTATACTCGCTTTGTAGACCGTCAAGTTGTAGGAATTGTCTGGCCACAATGTCTTTCAATCCAGTTACCTTCAAAATAATCAACAGTACATTTTATTTTGCTTTGTAAACGTTTAAGGTTATTTCTGTGCTGGACCGTACTCTAAATTTATTCCTTTTGCCATATACAAAGTGCGCATTATTGACTTTTTTTTTTACAGAGTTTTATGTTTGCTTCTAAGTACATGAAATATATAAATTAATGTATAAATGATCAACCTACTTAGTTACATATACGCATAGTATTATAATTGAATTGAATTGTAACAACTGTAGACTGTTCAGAGGTGGGGAACAGGGTGGGTCGGGTCACGCTCAACAATGGAGCCAAAATCCCTGTGGTCAGACGCTAATGAAGCCATCTTTCAGTAGCCCCTTTTTATGCGGATGCTTCTGTGGATCCGGTATCTGAAAATGTGAGTTGCCGTACCCTTTCCATGATCGTTTCTATTACGGCAAGCCCATGCTTGACATGCGGACATGTTGCGATTTAACCATCTCATGCCAGCACTGGCCTCTGCAATCGTCGAGTTGAGAACGCAGGTCAAGAGAAGACTATTTTTGAGAATTTACAACTAGAACGACTGTCTCAGTAACCGAACCAGCCTTTCCAGTGGTCAATTTTCAATAATAGTCTTCGCTTGGCTTGCAAATGGACATAAAATAAGGAAATATTCTGATTTTCCTGACAGAATTTGGTCATTAAATGGTTAATTAATATTCGGCCCTCATAACGCGAAGTAAACAGGTAAATCTAAAGCACTGGCGATATTTTGCTGGTGTGTCGTTGACGTCATAATCTCGCGGTTTCTCGCTCTCGTTGCGAGAAAATGGATGCGCCCGAGGAGTCACGTTTTCGACCGTTTTGGGCATATTCATTTTATTATTTCTCGGCAATGGAACAGTGTATTATATATTTTTTTGCAACAACTATTTCAGATTATGGCATATTTTTAGTTGACTTATTCCAGATTTTCACTGGAATTTCCCTTTAAACACTGTTAGTCCAAATGCATTACCGTTGGTAAAATCTGCAACTGTACTTCGTCCGACGACCTCAATCGGGACGTCATTTACAGTAGGGGACACAACAGCGATCTCGTGTAGCAATACTGTCCCGTTAGCGCCAATCATGACACCATCTAACATGCCGCAACAAACTCAAAAGCAATTCACAGACTCTTCGAACATTGGTCCTCCTGGATACGACTTACACATGACACCGGTAATGCGCGCAATGCATCATATGCGTCCTATGCGATTACATAATGAGGCAGAAACTTACAATCACACGATCAACACTCATCTTGCTCCGCAATTCCATGCCATCTCACAGCCGCCGGTACAGATGGGACATATATCAGATGCAAACATCCCGCTTATGACATTGGACAGTGTACTCAGACAACTAGAAATTGTCTCTCATAAAGTAAACGCTATAGGTGCACGCCAAGAGAAAATACTTCGTGGTCTAGGACGACTTGATGACATGGAGCACCATATGCTCAAAATAAGCGGGTCTATTGCGCGAATGGAGAATCGAGTCCATGAGCTGGAACAAAGACAGGTTCATAATGAAAAAACCTACACGCGAAGAATATCACTTCTGAGGCCTTGAGAGCTGAAGTACACCAACTTCGATCTAATACCGAACTATTACCATCTGAGTCCAGACAACTATTCGACCGTGTGATTTACCATGAGAATATAGGCCAATGAAATATACCTTGTTATTTCTGGGAATCAAAGAAGATGACAACGAGGATGTATATGCTGTCCGTAAAAACTTTATTAGTACAGAGCATAATATTAACGAACCTATCCAATATCAAAACGTCCACCATACTGGGAAACGAACCCATGGTAACAACCCGCCAAGGCCAATTATCGGCCGGTTCATATTATATATTGACCATAAACGTATAAGAAAAGCTGGACTAGAACATCTACGAGGTACGGCTTTCCGAATAGTACAACAGTATCCATTAGAAATTAGGGAACAAAGAAAACAGTTAGTACCCGTTATGATGGAGGCTCGGCGCCATAACCAGACAGCTAACCTAGTTTACAATCGTTTATACGTAAATGGTCAGTTGTATGAACCAAGCCATCAACATCGGTCTCAAAACACGAACTGGTATCAAAGCGAGCAAAATCCGTATGAGTAAAACCCCGCTAGTGTAAATGGCCAAGCTACAGGATGGAAAACGACGAGGCACCAACTAACCACTGCCCAAGTGCCACATGAACAATTGATGAGTACATAGGATATCCACTGGGATAGACGCTCTCAACCAGAACTGTCATATTTTACAAACTATGTACAAAGTGTAAATGACATTTACAACAACCAACATATCTCAGCGCATAACAGAATTGACAATGACAACGATATCAATGACAACAACATCAGCAGCGATGATGACAATGACGAGGACAATGACAACACCAACACCACCCGCACCACCACCACCACCACCACCATCACCACCATCACCACCATCACCATCAACAACAACAACAACAACAACAACAACAACAACAACAACAACAATAATAATAATAATAAAAATAATAATAATAATAATAATAATAATAATAATAATAATAATAATAATAATAACAACAATATCAACAACAGCAACAACAACAGCTACAACAACAACAACAACAACAACAACAACAACAACAACAATAACAACAACAACAACAACATAACCATCAGCCCCACCATCACCACCAAAAGCAACAACAACAACAACAACAACAACAACAACAACAACAACAACACCGACGATGAAAATGTGTTTCATATTGCGTCATTAAACGTATGTGGGCTGAAATCTAAACTGATCATACCAGAATTTTATGATCTCGTAAATGCGCATGATATCATTTGCTTAAACGAAACAAAACTAAACGGCACTGATTATATCTCAATTCCTAACTACATAATGTTAACGAAAACATGACATAAAACACAAACTCTATGGCTCTAGGGTTCTTAACAAAGAAAAATTTGAAGAAATACGTCCATAAAATTGATTACGAATCCGATACTGACTTTGTCCAATGGGTTCAAATTCGTAACGCACTAACGATGCATTCAGATGATATTTTGCTTGGGGTAACGTACACTCCACCAGAATCGTCAAGGTACTATACAAATGATGCCCATGAAAAAATAGAACAGGACATAATAAACCTAAGTAAATTATATAAAACGATCTGCCTGGTTGGAGATCTAAATGCTAAAACAGTGGAAGACCTACGACTATGACGAATATGACAATTTCACACTTATAAACTTCGGGATAGACGATGCCCCAAACGCAGATCTTCTAAAACTCACAAATAACGGGATGCCTAAGGACAGAAAAAGCTAATGTCATGGTCGTAAAAATACAAACGGACGAAAATTGATAGAATTATGCAAACATGTAAATATGTTTATAATAAATGGAAGAGTAGGAAACGACAAATCCGTAGGGCAGCCAGCAACTACAAATAATAGCTTAATAGATTATGCAAAAGGAAACAGAAAATTTATAGAATTAACAAAGCAATTTGAAGTATATGACTTTGACCCGATTATTTCCGATATTCACTGCGCTCTTCACATAGGCTTGAACAACAACAACAACAACAACAACAACAACAACCACAACAACAACAACAACAACAACAACACCAATACACAGCAACAACAACAACAACAACAACAATACACAACAACAGCAACAACAACAACAACAACAACAACAACAACAACAACAACAACAACAATAATAATAATAATTATTTTAGATGGATGGGACAAAAGAAAGGCAACTTTAAAGAAAACTCAAATCAAGATCTCATTGAGGAAATTAAGGAACTTCTCTCGGAGATACCAGATGGCGACGTTCTACGTAATATAAATATGTCAATCAATATGATTGGAAAATTATTCTGTGAAAGTGCAGAAAAAACATTCGGACCTAAAAGAACATATCAAGGAAAACGTAAGAAAAACTCACAGTATTTGTTTGGAAAAGGGTGCAATGAAAAACGTAAGAGATATCACAAGGCAAAAAAGTGTTTAAATGTAAATAAGACAGAAATAAATAAACAAAACCTACAAACGGCTAGCAAGGAATATAAGAGGACCATAAAAAAGTACGCACAACATAGGCGACAGCAGCTACATGCATGGTTACATAAAGGGGACAGTAAATCGTTTTGGAAATTATTCAATAAAAATTCGAACAAGGACAAAGAAAATACCAAAATAGAATTAGAAACGTTTTTCGAGCATTTAAAAAAAGTAAATGCAGGGGATCAAGGTCCCATAGATATTGTTAGTACCGATACGCATAACTGTACAGAACTCGATATACCAATAACATGCAAAGAAATACTTGAACGAATAGCCAAATTGTCAAATGGGAAAGCAGCAGGGTATAACAATATTTACAATGAATATATCAAAGTCACGTCGGAAATCATGCTCCCAATCTATGAAAAGCCTTTTACCCAAATTTTCGATACGGGTCTTGTACCTGAAGATTGGCTAATTGGAAAGATTAGCGCTATTTATAAAAACAAAGGAGATTCATTAGACCCATGCAGCAAACTACCGCCCTATTACTTTGTTAAGTTGTTTACACAATACCGACTCTGATCTTTTTATCAGCAATATTGGGATGAGGCAAGGAGAAAACCTTTCACCATTTTTATTCTCCATATTTTTAAATGATTTAGAAGAATATTTTTATGAAAAAGAAATTCTAGGCCTCAAAAGCATAAACGAGCTTGCAGAAGAAAATCTCAATCTGTTTTTGCATCTAATTATTTTACTGTACGCTGACGATACAGTCATACTGGCCGACTCCATAGAAGCACTACAACACTCGCTGGATTCCTTTCATAACTATTGTCTCAATTGGAAACTTCAAATTAATACCACAAAAACAAAAGTCATGATTTTCTTTAAGTGAAAAATTTAAAAACTATCCAAATTTTACAATAGGTGATCATGCACTCGAAATCGTAGACGAATATCTTTATCTATGTGTTCTCCTAAAAGCAAATGGATCTTTCTCTAGTTGCAAATCACGAAACTGTAACCATGGCACTAGGGCCATATATTCGGTAATATAGAAAATTAAACAGCATGGCATCCCAATTGATCTACAAATAAAATATTTTACCACCATGATTCAACCTATCTTACTATACGGCTCGGAAGTCTGGGGTTTCAAGAACACCAGCCAGATAGAAACATGCCATATACAATTCTTTAAAAAGACACTGCGTAAAGGAAAGCACGTCAAATGTTATGATATATGGAGAGATGGGTAAATCCCACTAGATACTCAAATCAAATGCAACATGGTTAGATTTTACGGAGGGATAGTAAATGCGGGGGTCATCAGTTCTTTACTATCTTCTTCTTCTTTTCGTTCGCTGATCATACCGCCAGTCCTGTAAGTGACTATCGACATGATAATAAGCGTTAAGTGCGTGGATCCATGGTTTATTAGTGCGCCGTGCGGCCTGGAACCTCTGTCTTCAGCACTCGAGGTTTCTGTCAGGGTTACCTCACCCTTACCTCCTTTAGTCGCCTCTGACGACACGCAAAGGATACGGAAGGCGTATTCTAAGCCCCACCTACAGGGCAAAGTTCTTTACTATCTGTGTCTAGACTTTATAACCTATCGACATAAGCAAATAACATGGATTCAAACCATCAAAACCATTTTGGAGACAACAGGCCAGCATAACGTATTCACATCTGAAAATAGTAATATTGACCAGGTAGTCTGCCAAACAAAGAACGCACTAGAACAACAATACATAGAGAAATGGATAAGACTACTAAATGAATAAATTAATCTAGCAGGCTTACATTTTACAAAGACATAAAAACTAAATTGCAATTTGAAAACTGTCTAAAATTAATGCCATACAATGATGCTGTAACTCGTTGTCATTTTAAAATCACAAACCGGCAATTGAAACGAAAAGATGGACTGCGGTGGACCGAACGGAAAGATTATGTAATATATGCAATGTTGTAGAGGACGAAAAACAGTTTCTTTTTCACTGCCATACATATCAGCTAGAGAGAGGGAGCGATATATTCTGCAATATTACAGAAAACATAATAGCACAGAAAAGACCAAAGGATTATTTGAAATATGCACCAAGCCGATACTGAACAAATTATGTAAATTTCTAAGGCTATCAAAGAAAAAACAACAACAACAACAACAACAACAACAACAACAACAACAAACAACAACAGCAACAATGACAATACTGACGGCGACGCCGCCAACGCTGCCGACGACCGAAAACAGAAATAGCAAAAGCTACATAAACAGCTGCTACTACTACTACTACTACTACTACTACTACTACTACTACTACTACTACTACTACTACTACTACTACTACTACTACTACTACTACTACTACTACTACTACTACTACTACTACTACTACTACTACTACTACTACTACTACTACTACTACTACTACCGCCGATACTGTACATAATATATTTCCCTTATATGCTATTCTAAGTAGCCTGAGTGAATAAAGAAAACTGAAACTGAGAAATTGATCTCCAGCGGGTGCAAAGCAGGGACTGAACTTCGCTAGAAATGGACGGGACATAGCCGGAAATGAGCTGGGTCATAGCTAGATGCGGACATAGCTAAATGGAGCCCTCTATTACATGGAATGATACGGATGTTATAACGGTATATTACTCAATTCCATTCCGCTTTATACAATAAGCATTGTTGGGTTTTTTTCGAAAACAATGTTGCTGCAAACTTTTTCTCTAAGACCACACCATTGTTTCCATGCTGTAATCCTGGCTTTCGTGTTACTTTATTCCTTAAATTAAAACATTTGTTTGTTGAATGTTCATTTACAGACCGAGACAAAAAATATTTTGAAAATTTACCGCTGGAATGATTGTCTCAGTTATTGAACCAGTCATTCCAATGATAAATTTGCAAGAATAATCTTGTTTCGGCCTACAAATGAACATTCCTCAAAACCGCTGTATAAGCTGGATTTGGTAGTCTTCCTTATGAACGGTTAACAATGAGCTGTTTGACGACATTTCAATGTGGTTAAAGAAGATATTGGGACTTGCAAATCCTATCATTTTGCAGGGTAACAGCTCAGTCAAAAGCGGTTCAATTGAAAAAAATATAAAATACACCAAATACAATTCGATATTTTTTTTATTTTTTTTTCAAAATAACTATACATCGGTATGCACATGGTTACTTTTGAAAGTAAATTGACTGGGCGTTGTTGTGTGCGTTGTTGCGTGCGTTGTTGCATGTGTGCGTGCGTGTGCGCATGCATGCGTGCGTGCATGCGTGCATGGTTGTATGTGTGCTAGTAGGTTGTGGAGGCATTGCGGGCATTGTTGTGGGAATGCTCGCAGGCGTGCGGGTGGTGCTGGCGTGCAGGCGGGTGGACATACAAGTGTGTGTGTGCGCGTGTGCGTGCATGCATCCGTGCGTGCGTGTGTGCATGCGTGCGAGTGGGCAGGCTGGTGGGCAAGCAGGGCATATATATAAAGAAAATAACAGTTTGTCAAACAAGGGTAGATCGTTTGACAGCAATTGAGCATATACTATAATACATAAAGTAGAGCTAGCTAATGTACTTTGCACGTGGGGTCACTGGAGGTACCACACAGACTCGTACATCCGCAAAGGTATCCCCGCAAGGGAGGCATTCATACAACGCGAGCACTGGTTAACTTAAAATAAGCTATTATACCTTCATGATACAAATGAAAAAGACGCCTGATATTACGAGAGGGATATGCCTCACGGTGGCTCTGGTTACCTAGATACTACTTGTTAGTGCGAGAGGTAATAGCCTCACGTGGGCCTCCGTCACAGGATATCTTGCTTATGCGAGAGGCAAGTGCCTCATGTGGGCCTCCGTCACAGGAAAATGCCTTCCACGCCGAAGCGAAGGAAAAGAGCTGGCAAAAAGGGCCACTCTTTTGTTCAACAAAAATGCAAGGGAAAAAGACCATCCTAGTGAAAATATAATTAACGTGATGCATACTGGTTTACGTGAAAACTGCTCGAGTGACTCCCGGAGGATTCACAAGTCCCTGCCTTATGTCATTCCAAGATACTGCATTGGTAGGTGCCGCTTTTATTTATGCGGGCCTTCTGCCATTCCTAACCTACCATTTAGATTTTAGAAACGAGAAATAGTTTAGGCAGAGATTCCTACCTATCATTAGACATGGCTATCCAACGGGTGCAGACGCCGCGCTTCCCGTAGGTTGCCATAGAAAGCATCTATCTCCGTGGGCAGCGGTGTACATGTTACTTTGCAACATATCTGAACTGGGTGAGAGTCCAGATGCCTTGCTTCATAACCACATAAAACATCGCTGGACGATGGCTACATTTTACATAAGCAAATTTAAGGACTGACATATCTCTACGGAGGGGGTAGAGAGACGAATATCCACCACGAGTGTCCTTCCCGTACGGGCATGGCAGATTCCAAGATCTTGCCCAGACACTTCAACGAGTTGGGTGGAGATGCGCGTCTCGTCCGTCATCAATACTATGGAGTTAACTATTGACCTGGCGTTAGGTTTATATTCCAATATGCCCAATATATATCCTACTATAATAATAATAATAATAATAAAAATAATAATAATAATAATAATAATAATAATAATAATAATAATAATAATAATAATAACAACTATATGTTTTCACAGTGCTTTCCTTCCTTGGCAAAGTATCTAACTACTAAATATCCGATGATACAGTGGGAGATGTATGTAAACCCGCACTTTGGCCATCACCGCTCGCAAACCTCTGATAGTTTCCCAGAGTCAGATCAGTACAACGTGTGGGTGGGATATCCAAACAACTAAGAAACCTTGCGACTGAGTGGATCGTAGTAAGAGACAATTACTTGATAAATATGAGGCCCTATATGTATTTGGCAAATTTTACACAACCTTGCCCGTGTGCGGGGCTATATTACCATACAGCCGGAAAAGAGGCTTACACTACATGTCTCCTAACGAAGAAATTGTCCCTGACCACTTTAACCTATGCTACAGAGCTGAATAGTCAAGGTTAGTCGATAGCATGCCGGGCTCAATATGTAGAGCACGGTCAGCGATCTCAGTCTAAAATTGTTGGTGGCGGGAATGAATGATGCGTATATTGCTGCTGTATAGTATCCCCTAGCGTACTGCGGTCCAAAGTTTTACATAAATAAACAAAACATATGAACTGGATGGCTACCTGCATATACATAACTAACCATTACAATTGAAACAATATCACAGGTTTTACAGTTTGATTAGATGAGGTAGAAGGTATATATACGTCAATAACCTAATACGGTGCGGTTAGCCAAGCACCTACACTAAACAAGGATAATATAGACAGTTTAGTAAAGAAATTATAAATTGCGGTCCCAAGACCGGTGCGGTACCTGTTGGTCATTAGTACCTTACACGGACGTAAATTTATGACGATAAAATATAATATGTATAGTTACCAAGTAGTTACTTGGATGGAACAGGCTACTATGTTAGTGGAATTGAGATGCTACATACACGTAGCACGAGTCGACACGTTCTCTGAGGATGGAAGGTTTCCGCATGCAGATCCCCACAGCTGGTTTCCGTAGATCGGTCTCCGCCTGCTGATTCCAGGATGATATGGTACACACTCAGGACGGTAACACAAAGCAATGAGTAATGTCTACTAGATCATCCCTATAACTAAATCAAGAATTAAACGGTGTGAAGAAAGTTCTCAGTCCGGCGACGGAAACATGAAAGTTAAACATAACCCATTAACAGATAGGGTTACTATATATAATATTACTATGCATGTACATATTGAAGTATACGCCGCCTGTATAAAATTGCACACAATTTTTTGAAAATTTAATAATTAATTGACTGCCACTTTACGCATTATTTGAAAATTTAATGATTAAATGACTGCCACTTTAAAGCCCACTCCTTAAATACGATAGATACATGATCATTATCTATATAATATTGTAGATACTCCATCGCTTAGTTTACCTATATATTACCCATGTAATGTTGTACTTCACTCTGATTTTTTGAAAATTGAATGACTGGGAACACATTTTGTTCATGCAGGTGGCTGCTGGACACTATTGTTCATAAGTGGACGCTGTAAGCTATTGTTCATAAGTGACCGCTGTGTGCTAATGTTCATGCAGGTGCCATCGACCATGTGCATAAACGCTATTCTTCAAAAAGCGCTGTTCAATGCGACAATTTGGCATAAGAAGCCACAATTCCGCTTAGTTTCAAAATATTCTACTTTTTAATACCCTTTAACCACGAGGGGGCCGCGCATCCCCCCTATTTAACATGTTAAACATGACAAGGGTGCAAGGGACGTCATTATTCATCAACGATGACGGACATTGTTCGACACCAAAACAATAACGCACAGCCTACACCAATAGTGTTACACTAGGCGAGCGCAGTCACCGCTGTTCTCATATTGATCAACTCATCACAACCTGACAGATACACATCAATCATTCGGACAACTGAACAATTGCACGTGACCTCCTGACATATACACACCAATTATTCGGACAACTGAACAATATCACACAGACGCACATATGACCTCCACGACCTCATTGCTCATTACACCTGTCAAAACAAATTAAAAACCCATTAATCAAATTAATTATGCATTAATGAGCATTGTCACTTATTACAAGATTTAACAAAAGATGATCGATTCATCCAAAGCTTAGCCCATAAATTATTAGAGGCGTATAGCGCTTTAACGCGGAACGTTGCAATAAAATACGCTGTTCACCTAAATTTTAGCTTCTGTCTGTTTTTGGGTTTTTTTCTTCTTCTTCTTTTCGTTCGCTGATCATACCGCCAGTCCTGTAAGTGACTATCGACATGATCATACGCGTTAAGTGCATGGATCCATGGTTTATTAGAGTGCGCCGTGCGGCCTGGAACCTCCGTCTTCAGCGCTCGAGGTTTCTGTCAGGGTTACCTCACCCGTACCTCCTTTAGTCGCCTCTTACGACACGCAGAGGATACGGAAGGTGTATTCTAAGCCCACCTACAGGGCACCCATTAGATTGCTGCAGATGTTTGTTTTAAAACGATATGGTTTAAGCCTGTTTTTACCATATTCGTGTTAAAAAGCCTTTCAAAAGCGACTTTTACATTTTCCCATAGTTACAATTTTGAGGCAGAGCCTAGAGTTACACCAATGGCTGACACACCTGGCTGATGATGCATTCCAAATTAAAGGATTGTAAGAAAATGGTTGGTCGGCGGTGTGTGGATGGGTGTGTTTCGGCGGTGTGGGGTGGGAGTTGTGTCGGGGGTGGGGTGTGCGTGGGTTGTGAGGTGGTGGCTTGGGTGAGTGTTTGGGTTGGGGGGTGGGGGTGTGTGTGGGGGGAGGTCGTTGGCAAATAGAGAAACGTGTAGCTCTCTTAGCTCAGCTGTTGCCAATATTGCCTCGGACGAATGCTAAGTTCGCCTACTCAGTCATTAAGCGTTAAACAGTTGGAAAGTACGGACGCCAAAGTGACGCTGGAGTTTAACTTCAATCTTGTCGAAACTGTGTTAGCTATAATTCAAATTTTTAAGATTGGTAAAACGTGTGCCTAACAATTTCCAGAAAACTATCCAGTTAAGCTGTTGAATATTTTGAAAGTAAATTGACCTGGCGATGTTACTGCTTATGGCTGCAACACCGACCAGTCAAGTTAGTTTCAAATTATTCTACATAATGTTTATTAAATAGTAAAGACATACAATTCGTCCAACTTGACGATCTATTAAGCGATTATAACGGAATATCCAATTGCCCTCAGAGTGCTAATGGATCTTTCCATTTTTAGCTATGCACCTCCCATCTCTAGCTAAGCTCCGCCCACACCTCGATAGTGTTGCGTTTACGGACCGAGAGAAGACCAGCCACGGCTTTTTAACCGTGAAATGACTTGCTAGATAACCTAACTAGTCTTTCCGCAAAAAAGTGTAAATATAATAGCAATATTTTACAGTTTTAAATAATCTTAACGAAACCGTATCAAAAATTTACTAGCTGTTATCTGTTATGTATTATACATCGCGTTAGACGTTTCACGATAGTGTGGGGAATTTTAGATATGCCTCGCCCCTCTCTCGCTAAGCTCCACCACCACCTCGATCGGGTCGGGAACGAACGATCTCTGACCTCCTTGGCTAGCGATTTCCGGACAACTATCTGGACAAGCTGTTGAATATTTTGAAGGTAAATTGACGGGGCGATGTTACTGCTTATGGCGGCAAAAATGTCCAGTCAATTTACTTTCGAAGTATTTTGCATAATTTTTATTAAATAGTAGACATACAATTCGTACAACTTGCTGGTCTATTAAGCGATTACAAGAGAATAACTGATTGCACGCAGCTCGCTAATAGCTTTCCATTTTAGCCATGCCCCCACCCAGCTCTAACTAAACTCCACCCACACCTCGATCAGGTTGGGATAGATCGATCTCTGAACTCCGACTAGCGATTTCCAGAAAATTATAAGTGTAAGCTGTTGAATATTTAGAAACTAATTTGACTGGACTATGTTATTTCTTATGACTGCAACAACGCCCGGTCAATTTAGTTTCAAATTATTCTAGCTATATCCATCCCATCTTTAGCTAAGCTCCACCCACACATCGAGCATGTTTGGATCGATTGATCGCTGAACGCCCTGACTAGGGATTTCCAGAAAGCTATACGTTTAAGCTACTGAATATTTTGAAACTAATTTGACTGGTTGATCATTGATGTTGGTTTAAACTGAATTTATTTTTGTTCTGAAGGAAGCACGCTAAGATATATGGCTTATAACGGCCTTCCATGCGCATAAACAAATAATACGTTGAAAGCTGAAATAATCATCGTCTATAACCCGTCCAAACCCTGAGTCAACTTAAACTGGAATTTTGTTCTCCAGATATTGCGTGGCCGCTCGACACCTGTTAAAATGCAATAGTTTGTTGTTATTTCCTTAACACGATTGAAAATTGATTCGCTGAACTTTGTACGACTCTGGCGATGGCTATACGTGGTCGAAGTTGTTTAAAGCTCGACTAGTTAATTTTAATCTGTCAGGGTAATAACTAACCGATTGGCCTTATGCTATACATCGACCCATGTACATTGTCATGGCTAAAAGCGTCGAGGTTCAGAAGTTTAATAATGATCAACCAGTTAGACTAATGGAGACGTCTTCCGCAATTGTTCCTACTCTATAACTCGACCGTTTAGAATCCCCCATAATTGCACGCATTCCCAGTCAGAAAAAGACGTGTCCAGATATTTAGCCTGCCAATCATCCTTACGCTATGCATTAACTCTTGTCAAGCATTACGCTAATGACTATTAAGTTCACCTCATTGGATACTTGGAGACCGGCGATTTTACGAGGGGTGGGGCATCGTCATCAAAAGAGTTCCCAAGAAAAGACGTGTCCAGACACGTAACTCTGTCGTCCCTCATTACGTAATACATTAACCCTTGAACGTTTGGCATGGCTCCAAAAGATCATTATTAATTACACCCATTAACCCTCGTCAATCAATATTACGCTAATTACCCTTAAGGTCGCAGCGCTGGATTCCTGGAGGCACGTGACTTAACGAGGGGTCGGGACTTTGCGATTGAACGAGTCCCAGGAAAAGACGTGTGCAGACACGTAACCTGGTCATCCCTCATTACGTAATACATTAACCCTTGAGCGTTTGGCATGGCTCCAACAGATCAGCCTTAATTACACACATTAACCATCGCCTCATTGGATGCCTGGAGGCACATAACTTGACGAGGGGCGGGGCTTCGCGATCGAACGTGTCCAGACATGTAACCCATCAATCATCCTTAATTACCCGTCAAGCATCCTTAATTACCCGGTCATTAACTCTTGTCAATCATTACACTAATCACCTTTAAGTTCACCTCACTAGCTGACAGGCAGCACGTGCCTTAACGAGGGGCGCGGCTTATGGGCAACCTCTACATCTAACATCTACTCAGAATGGCGGAGATACAGTCCCCTGGCTTCACACCTTTATACAAAGGCGGCAAAGATGAAAGGAAAAAAGGTGATAATGATGCAAATTAGTTGGTTGATCTGACACAGCAACTACATTTCACAGGCGACTGTATCGCCCCTCCTTTACTAGCAGCAGTTTTCTTATTGTCAAGCATTAGTTCAATGAACTCACTGGCACTGGGATCTAGCACATTCATCATCTGGAATGTAATTTTACCGTTTTCAATTTTTTCGACCCGAGTGGGGTTCGAACCTGGCAATTCTATGGCAACTGTCGCCTATCAATTTGGAGGCGAGTTCTCTACCACCAGATCACCATCCAGAGGACAAACATCCTCTTTCACTGGACTGGCTTTCAACCACCCGTCTCACAACCACACGAATTACTCGGAATTTTGATGGTGTACATAGCAGATATCTAACTTTTACATTTTTCTGTGATCCCTCCTGCTAAATCACTAGGCACTCGCAAGAATGTAGTTTTTATCAATGTCAAGCATTAGTTCTATGAACCCTGTCTTTGACGGTAGTAGTAGTAGTAGTGGTAGTAGTAGTAGTAGTAGTAGTAGTAGTAGTAGTGGTAGTAGTAGTAGTAGTAGTAGTAGTAGTAGTAGTAGTAGTAGTAGTTGTATTAGTAGTAGTAGTAGTAGTAGTAGTAGTAGGAGTAGTAGAAGTAGTAGTAGAAGTAGTAGTAGTAGGAGTAGTAGAAGTAGTAGTAGAAGTAGTAGTAGTAGTAGTAGTAGTAGTAGCATCAGCAGCAGCAGCAGCAGTAGTAGTAGTAGTAGTAGTAGTAGTAGTAGTAGTAGTAGTGGTAGTAGTAGTAGTAGTAGTAGTAGTAGTAGTAGTGGTAGTAGTAGTAGTAGTAGTAGTAGTAGTAGTAGTAGTAGTAGTTGTATTAGTAGTAGTAGTAGTAGTAGTAGTAGTAGTAGTAGTAGTACTAGTAGTAGTAGTAGTAGTAGTAGTAGTAGTAGTAGTAGTAGTAGTAGTAGTAGTAGTAGTAGTAGTAGTAGTAGTAGTAGTAGTAGTAGTAGTAGTAGTAGTAGTAGTAGTAGTTTAATCGAAAATGTTTTGTAATATCTGTAATTAAGTGACAAATCTTTGCTAGAAGTTTCTTGTTATGTGATGAGAAGAGTTGGAGAAATTTGGTCCTTTGCGATAATATTTTGTCAAAATGTTTACTCGCTTATTTTGAAAGAAGTCACAAATGAATAAGTAGTGTGTTACCACTACTCACTGACACAGTACAATTAATTACATACCTTCTTTATTCGTCCCTTGATACAGTGATATCATTTTTATGCAGTTAATCGCTTCTATTACCCCGCATTCTGGTTTGGCGCCTAAGAAAAAATAACCTCGTGTGAGAATGATTCTCTTATCCACAAATATATTCATAATATCGTTCTCTACTTGAGATATCCGGGTTGATCCGGCTGATATGTTATTGCTTGTGAGATTCCATATTCCATTCTAGGAGAGAGTATGACCACTGCTACCTGTAATCCATTGGCTAGACCAGGGGCACGTTCAGGAGCGCTATTATTCGTGACCGAACCAAATTTTCTGCGAAAATATTCGCGCTCCTGAACGCGCCACAGGTTTTGGTACTACCCAGGCGTCGTGGCATTTTAACCCTACTTGTGTCAACAGCACCTCAAGGCGCTCAAAATACTACTTATATCAATTAATCGTTTTAATGATCAACATTTTTCAAGTAATTTAAATCTTAATGACAATTTTTAAAAATAAATTTACTAGTGGAATTTTGGCCGGCTTGACCATTAAAGGGGTAACGTTAAAGAAAATTTAAGTTTTTGCTTAGAGAGTGTCCAATTGCAGACCAAGAGAAGAGTATTTTTTAAAAGTTACCACTGGAATGGCTGGCTCGGTAACCGAGCCAGCCATTCCAGTGGTAACTTTTCAAAAATACTCTTCTCTTGGCCTGCAAATAGGCATGCCTCAAGACCACTAGGTAGCTGGTTTTGTTGGTTTGAACTAGAAGGTTTGAAGTTTGAAGGGTTAAGTTGACATAAAAAGGGGTTAATAGATCAACATCTATGGCTAATAAATTGATATGATAAAGTATCACATAGATTTGCTAATTAGAACATCGTAAACATGATAATGCATATGCAAATATTCTGGAGTAAGTGTTACAGGTAGGGAAAACAAAATTGGCCATACATTTTTAATCAATCGTCATATAGCAATAATTTATCGCTCAAAATGTGTGCGCTTATTGTATTGACAAGGTCCGTGTAGGAAAATTTAGTAATCCAATAAAATTTCTGTATAGCAGACAGACGCCTTAGGTAGAGAAACAGTTTTTAGGTTTACTTCTGCTACATTATTTTAAAATTATCCCTGGACCATTTGCTGCTTAAAAAATTACTTATAATAATATTCGCCCATGAGATGTCTTTAGTTTACAAATCTGCGATACTTTGATCTCTAATGGAGGAATCCAGTTTTAGCTATGCCACGCGGCCCACGCCCATCTCTAGCTAAGCTCCACACACACCTCGCTCGTATTGGGATCGATCTGTCCCTGAACTCATTGACGATCAATTTCCAGAAAACTTTACAGGTAAGCTGTTGAATATTTTGAGACTAAGTTGATTGGGTCCGGCAACAGCGCCCAGTCAAATTAGTTTCAAAATGTTCAACAGCATGTTTATTAAATAGTAAATACATACAATTCGTAGAACAGCGCTTAGTCCCTCATCAATTAAGCGTTCGTGACGAACTCATCTACGTCATTCACGACGTTATTAATTATGACGTCAGCTTACACGTCACTTAGTTGATTAAGACGTCATATGATTGATGGATAAACTGGAAAGTTCCATTGACCTACTTATTGATTTATATTTCCATATTATAAAATGCTTTTTCCGTGTCGGACATTAACATATGCATTTAGTGATAAATCTGGCTATTTGACGGTTACTTCAAATGTTATACTCATTTACGTTTCATTTACCCTCTAATGGTGTATTTCACCTGTTTTCGGAAATCAACACGATATCGTGTTATGCTGACGGTACATTTTCAAAAGATAGTTGAACATAGATGCCTAAGGCCGCGTTGACACTAGAAAGTTAATCCAGAGTAACACAATACTTCAGTACGGCGTTACTTCGGGTTAACACTCTAGCGTGAACACGTCTTAGATCGATCATTGATCGTCTACTACAAAGTCTAAAAATCATTTCCTATCGGCAGTATCAAACATTTGTAACCTTTTTACGCCTCGTCATCATTGGCTTAATTTCCTTATTGCCATAATCATCATATGGAGAACATACACACATAGGTTTTTGTGTAGTAAATTATTATTACATGACTATAGGTTCAAAGGTTATGATCGATTTTGTTTAAACATATCCCTGAAAATAATCCCAGAAATACACCATCATGCTAGATTGGAAATAACTTCCAGAACCGTATCACTAGGAAAATCTGTTATCTCAATTTCGTAACTATAAAACATACCATGAAGCTACCACTGCTGCTGCTACAATTACTGCTGCTGCTGTTGCTGCTGGGCCTCCTACTACTACCACTACTGCTCCTGGTGCTCCGACAACTACTACTACTGCTCCGACTACTGCTCCGACTACTGCTCCGACTACTACTACTACTACTACTACTACTACTACTACTACTACTACTACTACTACTACTACTACTACTACTACTACTACGACTACTACTATTACTACTACTACTACTACTACTACTACTACTACTACTACTACTACTACTACTACTACTACTACTACTACTACTACTACTGCTACTACTACTACTACTACTACTACTACTACTACTACTACTACTACTACTACTACTACAGCCACTACTGCTACTGCTGCTCCTGATTTTGCTATTGCTGCTACTGCTACTACTACTACTACTACTACTACTACTACTACTACTACTACTACTACTACTACTACTACTACTACTACTACTGCTACTACTACTACTACTACTACTACTACAGCCACAACTGCTACTGCTGCTCCTGCTTTTGCTATTGCTGCTACTGCTACTACTACTACTACTACTACTACTACTACTGCTACTGCTACTGCTACTGCTACTACTACTACTAATACTACTACTACTACTACTACTACTACTACTACTGCCTAGTAGCAATTCTTGAGATTATTTCCTCTGCTCCATTGACCACTGTACATTGGTCTAGGGTTAAATCTTGCTTCTAATGGCAAATGTCTCTACGGTATTCACAGACCAATTGCCAACTACATAATCTTCTATTAGCTTTGACACACATTCAAAATTTTAACTTGCTTTATTTATCAATAGCAACCGGATTCCTTGATAATTGGACCAAATTTAGCACAATTCAATCAATATGTATCAAATTGACTAACAATAGATTATCGATTGATTATGAGGTCATCGAATTATTCGATACTATTTGTGATGTCACGTGGTATTACAATACTAGATACAATCATTTCAGTGGTAAATATTCAGAAATTGCATTCTCTTGACCTGCAAATGGCTATTCCCCAAGCTTACTGCAGATGCCGATTTTGGCAGGCTTCGTTAGGAAAGGGATAAATTCATTATTAAATGCACAATAAATAAGATGATCCTGGCTAAATTTCATGGGAGAATGAATCTTCATAACTCCCATCACAAAAATCAGCACCACCGTTGCCACCAAGACTTTGACAGGTTGGAATGGAGGATTCCAGTTTCTCAGATAATCATATGACGTCACAATCATCTACGTGACGCGTAGGATGACGTCATATCCAATTACGTCTGGAATGACGTAACGAAGTTCGTCAAGGACGATTAATTGATGACGGGCTAAGTGGTCTTGTACGAATTGTATGTCTTTACTATTTAATAAACCTGCTGCTGAATATTTAGAAACTAATTTGACTATGGCAGCAACAGCGCCGAGTAAAATTAGTTTCAAAATATTCAACAGCTTACCTGTATAGTTATCTACAAATTGATAGCCAGAGAGTTCAGGGGTCGATCGATGCCAAGACGGGCGAAGTGTGGGTGGAACTTAGCTAAATATGAGTGGGTCATGGCTAAAACGGGATTACGCCATTGTGTGAAAGCTGCTATACACTCGTACAGTTTTATTGGTGGTAACCGTTTTAATGCATGTACTAAGTAGGGTGTGAAGCGTGCTTATGGTGGTCTAGAATCTAGTCCAATGATCTCATTGGGAATGCAGAACTTGGCTGTATTTAAAGCATCAACATGAACGGCGTTGCTTTGTAGTTCTGGCTCGAAATCAGTAGCATATCAGATGGTAAAGAGGAATATGTGCATGAATACATTGGCACATGTCTCAATCCACCTTTCCAGAGTATCTATCCATCATCTGACCTAGCATGACGTTGTAATCAGATCAGCGAGTGTATGATGACGTCACCATAATTACGTCACAAATGGTTCCATATAGACCGTCATCAAATTTCAAACAGCCCAACACGTTGCATGAATTGTATGTCTTTGTAATTCTTTGCTATTTAATAAACATCCTGCTGAGTATTTTGAAACTAATTTGACTAGGCCTTAGGCAGCAACAGCACCCAGTCAAATTAGTTTCAAAATATAACAACAGCTTACCTGTGTTTTTCTTTGGAAATTGATAGTTAGGGTGTTCAGAGATCGATCGATCCCAATACGAACGTAGTGTGGGTGGAGCTTAGCTAGAGATGGGCGGGGCATAGCTAAAACCGGAAAGGTCCATTATAATTTGAAGTTATACCATACAAATGCTCGATGTTTGGAAGCTACTGTTATAGTGGTACTCCTTGCATACTTGCATTTATATCTCACGTAGTGTTGGATTTCGCCATCTTAGTAAGCGTTGAACGTGCCACAACCTCCTTCAAAACATTGACCATAAATGTGTCCATTACCATAAGCGAATTCACATCAATTTTCTTTTACACGTGTTCCCCTCCCCCACCCCACTCTACCCATCCCCAACCTCCCAACACACCCACCCCATCTCGATTGCGAGGGAGATGCTATATACACTATTTTCCTTGTTAATGAACCAATCAGACGCTTTCAAATGTATGCAAATCTAGAAAACATACGAACACAATCTCTTGCACACACGCGCACACACACTCACAAAGAGGCATCTTATTATGTTCTATTTGGTTGCCTACCTTTTTGTCCACTCATCCGGCATCCACAGAGTTCAGTCAGAGAGTCAATTAGGCACTCGTATTGACACGCCTCTACAGAGTATTGGCCAGTGGTAATCAGCGGATTGACGAATTCATCAGCCGTCGTGTCTAGACAGTAATTATCTTCAAACGCTTTCACTGGTCTTGGCAGGTAATTCGCCTAAATGGTATATAGAGAGTAAATAATTACCCTCGCATCGTAAGGGGTATGGGGTATTGTACATACCTGTCTGCCTACATGCACGCTCATTCAGCCGCCTGCCAGACCGCATGCCCATCCATCCGCACGGCCACTCACCCACCCGCCCATACATCTGCCACACCAGTTTGTCCGGCCCACCCACCTTCCCGCCAGTCCAATTACCCGCCTGCCCACCAGTCCATCCGTCAGTATATTCGTCAATACATCCGTCCGTCCGTCCATCCGTCCATCCATCCACCTACCCGGCCATCCATCCACTCGTCCGTCAATACATTCGTCAATCCATCCATCCATCCATCCATCCATCCATCCATCCATCCATCCATCCATCCATCCATCCATCCATCCATCCATCCATCCATCCATCCATCCATCCATCCATCCATCCATCCATCCATCCATCCCACCCATCCATCCACCTGTCCGTCTGTCTGTTTGGTCGTCCCTCTGTCAATATGTCCATCTGTCCATCCATTCCTCTGTCCACCCATACATCTGTCCATACGTCTGCCCATCCGCCCGCCCGTCCATTCACCCATCCATCCGTCCATCCATCAATCGGTCCATCCGTTCATCCTTCCTTCCGTCCGACCGCCCATCAGTAGAGTCCGTCCATCTATCCATCCATTCTTCCATCCGTCCGTCCCTGTCCATCAGTCTGTCTGACATCATGGGCGACATTGGGAATGGGACTCCTCTGTGGATGTAATCTGTCTCTGATCTGGCTGATTCTAGCTTTGTATTCCCGACCTAGCATTGTGTGTCATTGCTCTGGCCACTTTGATGGATGTGGAGCCATAGTGCTTTCTGTTTGTCAGACAGCTTTGCAACTATGGGATCTGCAGCGTGGCATTCAGGCCTGCTGCCGCATTCAAACCCAAGTTTCTATATGGAATGCACAAGACAGAAATTTGGTGTATAACCTATTCGTATAGAGGCTTTATATCCGACTACACGCCTGTAAAAAAATTACCGGCAAAAAAGATATTTAAATTGAAAGAAAATATGACCGATGGTCTACATTAAATCCACCATTCGTTCAACTATCACAAATTTGATCAATAAAAAATGGACCGCCGAGAAGGCATACAAGTTTCTACTGGTATCAGTGTCTGAGTGCACCAAGAATATAATAAATTATAGCTAGCTGTTGCAAATACTGATTATTGTCACAAATGATAGCTCTACATTTGGCTAGCTGTAATGTCAATTTTTGTCAAATGTCAAAAGTAACATACGCACAAATTGTCAGACTGAAACAATACACAATCAGCTATTGAATGTTGGTGCAGAGTGGTAGTGTCACCTTCTGTCATCTGTCTTCTCTTGGACAGACATATGTTCATGTTGATTACTTGGTAATATCCTTATATATCAGGTTTCCCCAACGAACCTCTATAAATTTCACTAAATATGTAGAAATGGGCTATTTTTCAGATGGTAATAACTTTCCAATGGTTACTAACAGTGTCAATATGATGCGATAGTGGGATACACACCGTTGTAAACACTATACTACTAAGCTTCTGTGTTGCTATTAATGAAATATTAACACAATTCTATAGATCATTTACAGGCATAACGTACAAAACAATTTAATAAAATATGCCGAAATAGGCTATGTTTCAAGCAGTCAGATAGGCAAGCATTACTACTATCGCTGCTGTTGCTTCTGCCCGCCCAGCCATAGCGCTCTAGATAGTGTGACTTAGCTCGCTCTAGATGTAAGATCAAGGCCCCGAGAGCTTGATGGATTGTGCCTCTGACATCCACGAGGCATGTCCGTCAATGAGTGAGACAATCGTGTATGCCACACACACCGTTGCAGCTCATCCTACGACAGTAGCCTCGTTAGTGGTGGCACCAGCCTCGTATTCATGAGCCCAATGACAAGCGACAACAAGAACAACAACAACAACAACAACAACAACAACAACACAATGAGCTTTACTGATCTGTGCAGTACCCTCAATGCATGCACTTCCGTATTTTGTGAACATATTGAAAATTTATTGAATTTGTGTCAGCTCATAATTAACATTTTAAAAGATTTTTCCAACGGTTTTCTACTAGTATGTTCCTAGCGCAATACTAGTGTATCCAGTGGTATGCTTGATATTTTCAATGATTAAATCATGAATTTTAATAATGTTTTTTCGTAGCGCTGTAAATAGGTATTTTCCAATTCATGGGCAAAATGTCAGTGTGATGTAAATAAAAACGTCTAAACGTGAGACACAAGTGCAATGCGCTATGTCACAGGGAGACATCTGTCACAAACTACTCCTTTTGGCCTGCCAAATGTAGCTCACGTCCATACCTCTCTTAGCTACAGTGACATAGCCCTCTCGAGACGCAACAGCTACATGCGTCAGGCATGGCCAACGCGCACCATTGTACTTGACCATATGTTGGCGCTCTAGCTCGCTGTGGCACCCGCCTCATGTGCATGAGTGTAGTGGCAAACGATAGTGGGAGACCATGTATTATACGTTAAAACCATTTGCCATTAACACTTTAATGTCTAACCTTTCTCAAGAAATCGGAATATTTGCTTATTAAATGTTCAAGGGAATAGTATTTTTGAAAGGCTATAACGGGAATGGAAGAGAAAGATGACACCTCCACGCCGGTCTCCTCCGTAAGTACAAGAATATTGGGAAACTAAGTCATCACGGATTGCGGGCAGACATCCGCATACATAGGCAACTCTGATTATGTCTAACCTTCTTCAAACAAGAAACTGTGCTCGGACGACGCGATCTTGCCAGGAGCTTACCATAGCTACGTGGAATGTACGTGGTCTGAGTGCAACATCAAAGAGGCAAACCTAAGGTGCAGACTGTGAACACTATAGCATCGATATTACATGTATTCAAGAGAGTAAATTAGCTAAACACTCAGACAGGCAGACCATAAGCAAGTAATCATAGAGCAAAACCATGCCACATACCTCGGTTTAGGCTTCGTAATCGGATCAAGGGTCTTGAGCCAGGCCTTTAGTTTTGGATACGTCAGTGATTGCATTGCTTTCATCGACCTGGCTATACCTACGCGAAAACACACCACCACTAAGTGTCGCATAGTCAACGTAAATGACTCAACTATCGCAAAAGCCAAAGAGAATCTCGCAATATTAGAGTGCTTCTATGCAAAACTGAGCTCCGCCATTACAATCCCAACTAGTTGGCAACTGTTCGTGTGTGGAGATTTCAACTCCAAGCTGGGTAAACTCAGAATTGCTAACAAAGGTTCAGGACTTGTCATTTGCATGGGATCGTATGGAGAGGGAACACACACCAGTTTACTTGTATAATTTTCTGGAAATTGAAATTCATGGAGTTCAGGGTTCGATCGAACGTGGATAAAGCGTGGGTGGAGCTTAGCTAGAGATGGGCGGGGCATAGCTAAAACCGGATTCCTCATTTACTTGAAAAGTCCTGACCATTAAAGAATTACTTGTTATAAGCAGCACTTTGGTCACTTTCAGGTACGGTTGATGCAAAAGGTAGTTAAGTGAGTTATCACTAATCACTGACACAGCACAATGGACTTTTCCAGTTTTAGCTATGCTCCACCCACACCTCGCTCGTGTTCTGATCGATCGATCTCTCAACTTCTTGACTATCTATTTCCTGAAAACTATAGAGGTAAACTGTTGAATAATTTGAAACTAATTTGACTGGGTGATGTTGCTGTCTATGGAGAGGACACACACAGCAGCAATGGAGGTTCACTGATGGCATTCCTTAGTTCCAATGGCCTATTTGCCACAAACACCAAGGCTGTCACCGGACAACATGGACTGGACACATTGCTGATCGCAAAGTCCCAAAAGGCTCTAAGGCTACAACAGCTGTCTTCAACCAAATAGACTTCATACTATGCAGGACAGAAGCAAACCCCCTACTTCGGGATGCTCGTTCCTATAAAAAGGCCCTCGGGGAGCAAATACCTAGCATCGACGTCACCTCTGATCCAAACGAAGCCCTAGCCAAAACACTGAAATCTATGGCATCATCATCTACCAGCACCATAGGTGTTCTTGAAAACAACAGAACCAGGTATACTGACGACTTTCTATTAGTCAGGAGAGCAGAAAGCATTATGGCTGCGTGTCTCTCAAAGTGGCCAAAGTGAAGACCGCACCAAACTACGCCAGAAGTGCAATAACATTCTGTGCCACATTAGCGAATGCTTAAAAGATCATGCTATTCAACAAACAGACTCCCTAGCAGATGAAATCACTGTCACAGATGACTGTCACAAAATGTTTCTGGCAGTCCGAGCCCTGAGAGTTACTGACTACACACCACCACTCACTGTACACAACTCGGGAGGACACTTTATCGGAACTGACCAGGGCAAAGCCGAGATGATTCGAGAATGGTTCAAGGAACAGTTTACTGGCCACGATGATGAACCCTTACACCCGTTCTCAGGAGACCCGATGCTATTACTAACACCAATTAAAAGAGCAGAAGTTTAGAAGGCACTTAAAGCCCTTAAAATGGACTTGCATCAGGACCTGAAATAAACCATTCAAATATGCAAGTAACATTATCTCAAAACCGACCACGCACCTAATCAATTCAGTTTTTATGCAGCACCTTCCCATCGATGCTGTATGCCAAGGCACCCTTATCACGCTACCCAAGCCCATGAAGCCACCTGGCCCCAGACAATCTGTGGCGCATTGCGTTCCTCAACAGCATATGGAAAATCATGTCCAATATTACTCTATGACGCATCCGAGACAAAATCGATGACTTTACCTAATCATGTCAAAGTGGCTTCAACCGCGGACGCATCTGCGTAGACATACTCTGGGATTAACGCATGATTGTCATGTCCAAACACTGAGATTTCAACAAAATGGGCATTGACAAGTTACGAGCATTCGACACAATTAAATGCTCAAAGATCCTAGATATACTACGCCAGGCCAGCTGCAATGAAGATGAGCTACGACTAGCGAGACTACTGCTTGCAGACACCAAACTGAGAGTACGAGTCAAGTCAGTGAAGTCTGTAGAGTTTGAGACATCAATCGGCTCCCCACAGGGAGCTGGTCTATTACCTGTGCTTTGCATCTGTTACCATGTTGAGGCATTGAAATCCATGAGGGAAGTTCCACAATATCAAACCCCCGTGTGTCAATACTGGGTATGCCGCTAGAGATGGAATATGCCGACGATGTGGACTTCATAGACGAGGAAGAGAACCCCTTGACGAATTTCTCGCAATAGCTGCGAGCAAACAAAAAAATTTAGAATCTCTTTAAGAATGAATCCGAAACAGAGTCCACCCACATATACCTATATACAAAGCATGAAACTAAAGAAATTGACGATCCACTTCATGGCGGCCGACCATGGAGGGAAAGTAAAATCCTGCTGCGTCATGGGAAACATAGTTTTTCAAACCTTCTGGAAGCTATGTATTCGTAGATCAAAGATGCCCTTACTAAAAAGACTACGTTTATACAATGCAACCTGCGTGCCATTGATACTGTATAACTATAACAGCTGGGCAGCTCCAAAAGCAGCTCTAGACAAACTCGACGCCTGCCACTGCAAGCACATATGCACCATCACTGGACACTGATGACCAGACAGCATAATTTCCAATGATGCACTACACAAGATGTGTAATACGTCGCCGCTGTCTGTAAAAGTCGCCCAGCAAAGATGAGCCATGTTTGAAGACACACCAGCACAGAGAGCCTTGGAATTCGCCATACTCGGAATCAGCAAATACAAAGCTAGGAGAGGACGTCATTGTAGTGTGATACGGGGTGACCTCAAGAAAGCAGGACACGGTACACTCAAGTCAAGAATGGACCTGAGGAAGCTAAGAGTATCCGCTGAGGACAAGGCACAGTGGGCAAAGCGAAGAAGGACCGATTTCAGTTGTAGGATGTTTCTACTATTACAGCCGCAGAAAACGGTAATCATGCAGCATATATAAACACGCACGTTTGCCAGAACACGTCCCTTTTTGCCACTCCATATATGGGTAATTAAGCCACACCCCTTGAAAACCATGTGATTTGTGAGGACCAATGAAAAAATTCGTCTGACCCACTACTTACTAGTTTGGAGAAAGCAGGATTTTCGAAAATGGACACAGTTTTACTCACCCAAACACTTTTGCTAGACAGAAGCAGCTTTACTAAGATGATGGGCATGAGAAGAGGATACATAAATAAATACATATGATAAATATAATCCGAAACAAGTTTAAGCTAAAATCTATGGTTTCGACATCGAGGATTAGTCCAACTCATTAGATTATATTTGACCCTGATAACAAAGCTTACCTGTACAGTAATGGACCAGGCCTGGCCCAGTAAGCTAAATTACTGAATTATCGGGTAACATGATATTCCACAAATTATGTTGATAATCATGATTTTAAATGGAACTTGTTTGAGGCAATCTATATGCATATGTTACCTTTTTCATGTTCAATCCTATAAAGGCTTCAATTCCTGGCCTCAGCACAAAACCACTCATAGTAGGTATAGGTGCTTCATGGGGATCATGAATGATAACCTGTAAGACATGAGACACATCTACTGTTATCACTGCTGCTGCTGCTGCTGCTACTGCTGCTGCTACTACTACTGCTACTACTACTACTGCTGCTGCTGCTGCTGCTTTTACTACTACTACTACTACTACTACTACTACTACTACTACTACTACTACTACTACTACTACTACTACTACTACTACTACTACTTCTACTACTACTACTACTACTACTACTACTACTACTACTACTACTACCACTACCACTACGACTACGACTACTACTACTACTACTACTACTACTACTACTACTACTACTACTACTACTACTACTACTACTACTACTACTACTACTACTACTACTACTACTACTACTACTACTACTACTACTACTACTACTACTTTTTATTGAAAATCTGACGCTGGCGCAGTCGGACAAACTTCCTAGAGGAACTCCTTTAAAAAGGCTTGCAAACCCATAGAAAAAAACTTGCGAACTAGTGAGCCTGAT
Organism: Chaetoderma sp. LZ-2023a; assembly: GCA_034401795.1. Taxonomy (NCBI): domain Eukaryota; kingdom Metazoa; phylum Mollusca; class Caudofoveata; order Chaetodermatida; family Chaetodermatidae; genus Chaetoderma; species Chaetoderma sp. LZ-2023a. The sequence goes on from CM067366.1 coordinate 42,523,979, forward strand.
TAATATTATACCAAAACAAAAAGTAAATAACGTATCTAACTAACGAACATTAATACAATTTATAAATACATACCGCTTAAACGGTATAGATACAAAACAATAAGCTGACAAGTACACATATTGATGCAAGGCATCAATGGCAAATAGCATGGCCGGAAATTATTATAATTCAAGTTGAGTTTCAAATTCATTTATATATATTTGCCCTGTAGGTGGGGCTTAGAATACACCTTCCGTAACCTCTGCGTGTCGTAAGAGGCGACTAAAGGAGGTAAGGGTGAGGTAACCCTGACAGAAACCTCGAGTGCTGAAGATGGAAGTTCCAGGCCACATGGCGCACTCTAATAAACCATGGTTCCATGCACTTAACGCATATGATCATGTCGATAGTCACTTACATGACTGGCGGTATGATCAGCGAACGAAAAGAAGAAGATTTATATATATAATATACAATTTGCAGTAGGACAACAGGTTGTCCACCAAAGACAGTGACTATATCTAGACCTTGGACCCCTACATAGAAACAAAAGATGAATTATACATGTAAAAATCACACCGGCACTATATAATATAGGAAGACGTGAGCTTCAAGTTAAGTTCAATGTACTATAAAGATATAGCCATTAGACATGTGACAAATTGACAATATATTTGCAGGACAGAGAGAAATGTGTTTATCTTGTTATATTGACATTCAATATTACATAAGTTCTGACTGTCAGTTACAGTTTCTTACCATTCCCATGTAGTGCTGATGGTGGTTGCGATTGTATTAATGATAGTTTCTTGGTAGTGTCATATCTTTAAGATGGTTGTAATGGCATCGGCCTTGGATAGGATTAGCTATGAGCTATAGGAAGATGAAGATTATATTTTGGGGCAGTCTGTCCATCTTTCCATCCATCTTGTTGACCATTTGCGTGAATTCTGGTTTTTTTTGTTTGATAATTCAGATTCTATCTGGAGTTAAACTATAGGATATATAGAAAGATTTTCACACTAATGCAAAAAATATTTGCCGATAGAATCGTGTAATATCAAGTGAGTTCTAGATGGTATTATGTTCGAAAACCTGGTTACAAACCGAGTACAGAGATTCCGATACTGAATATATAGTAAATTATTAGCATTTGAAAACTGCAAGTTGCGACTAAATTGCGTATTTCTAAATTATTTCATAGTAGAATTTTTTTAAACTCTATACTTTATTAGCGCATTCATATATATCTATGTAAACATATCAGTGAAATTCTGGAGCCAAACCTATTGCAAGTGATATGCCAGGACCTATCGACATCTATCCGATTGTGGCTAATGTGAACCAACTATCTTTGAATGGGGACATATTGCGAATAAGTAACTACATGGACATACTTGGTAATTATTATGTTATTTGATGGTAGAATCGTGCAATATTTCGTACAGCACTAGTACATAATAATGAATATTGAGTTCTGCATGGCCAGATGTTCGAAAACTGGTTACAAACAGAGTACATAGATATCGGTACATAAATTATTGGCATCTGACAACTTTTGGTCGCTAGTAAGTTGCGCATAAAAATTACTTTACGGTGGAATTTTTTAAAATCGATATTATATTAGCGTATTTATATATTTACATGACATTTTGGGGCCAAACTTATTACAGAGAGTAGTCTACCGAAAACCATGGATCTGGCAAAACGTGTGCAAATTTTTGCCATGGAATTATGTGCTACGGATTTAATTCATGGTAGACATTTTTAAGCTTGATATTTTATTAGCGTATTCCTATACCGATCTGACCATATGCATGAATTTCGAACCGAATATAGGGCACACTTATTGCAGACAGTATGGTACTGAAAATCACTGATCTGCCAAGATTTAAGCCAATTTTCGGTATGGAAGTGCAGACTTTGGAATTATTTCATTGTAGAATTTGTTTTAATTATGACTATAGCTAGCAATGATATGATATCATATTGTTTACAGTTGAAAGTAATTGAGGCTAAATTATACTTTTTATACTCAAGTTTATGTGGGTGAAATTGTGGGGCCGAACATAACCTACAGACAATAGGGCAGTGAAGACTGCGACTTGGATAAAATTCCAGCCAATTTTTGTTATGAAATCATGTACAGCGAATTAAACTACTTCATGGTAAACATTTTAAAAACTCAATACTTCATTAGCATATTTAGATATACATCTAACCATATGGGTGGAATCCTTGGGCCGTACACATTGGAGGCATTACTAACTTAGCACATACATACCCTTTCTGTTGATTTATATATCTAACCGCCCATTACAATGTTATTGACAGCCGTTTTGACTGGAAATTCGGAACATCAGTTGTCTATACATAGTGCTAAATAATTGCATGCATGGATCTTTTCCCAGTGAAGGATTAAGGACAATAAATTACTATCTCGAATGTTCAGCCTAGTGTTTTATGCTACAATACATATGGGAAATGAAACAGATACAGTACCTGGTATTGTCAGCATAATATATTATACCTTTACTGTCTAAATCTAGTGAAGAATGTTAAAATATTTAGATATTGAATGTCCATCTGCAGGCCAAGAGAAGACTGTTTTTGCAGTTTGTCACTGGAATCTGGAATGACTGTCTTGACAGCCATTCCAGTGGTACATTATCAAGAACTGTCCCCTCGTGGCATGCAATTTGACATTGCTCAGGATCACTGTAGGGGCCGGTTTGACCAGCTATGCCATGAGGCGGTTAAAATACAATAAGAGATGATGATCAGCCTATATTCATAGCCGTTGTCATTATGATTTACATACTTTCAACCCTGACTTCCCAGAATCCCAGACTGAGCTGTTGAATATTTTAAAACTAATTTGACTAGGTGATGTAGGTGCTTGTAGCAGCAGCACAGCTAAATTATTTTCAAAATATTCAACAGAATGTTTATTAAATAGTAAAGACATACAATTCGCACAGCTTACATACCTTTGAACGTCCCTGATAGACATGGCTACGTCATTCATTACGTATTTTGACTGTGACATTAGCCTACATGGGACATAATTGATTATGACGTCAACACTTGAGTGACAGGTTTGATAAGTTATACATTCTTTACATAAGAGAATTAGTCCAATTTTGATTATAACGGAAAGGCTTTACAATATCTGACCGCTCTTGCTAAAATATGTGCTCACTTATTGCAAGTGATTCGACTGCTTAGGCTACGTTATACAGTTCATAAATAAATTAATGTACTTACAAAACATAGACGGAAATTCTGTTTGTTTTGCAAACATGTTAATTTATTCTTTAGATGGTCTATGCCATCGAGTAGGCGGTTTTACAGTACAGCTCAAACATGTATATAAGGCACTTTATTTGCAAAGAAAACAGGAATTCTAGCTTGTTTTGAAAACGTTTTAATTTATTTTTAAGGTCTTCTATGCCAAACGGTGTCAGGTTTCACGCAAACTTTGAGATAAAAAACCTCTAACCATTATCTTTCTGCTTTCAACGCCTAGACCTAGTTGTTTCACGGACAATACAAGAAAGATTTGTGTAGATTATCTGAACAATAACATTGAAAGTTGTCTACGCATGTGCAGCAATGGTTTATGGCAGCAGTTTCCAAATTCCAAAATGAATAGAAGTTATCATGTTGTTATCACATGTACATAAATGTTTGGAATTTCAGCGATGTATTCATTATCTTTTAACGCATTTCTGTAATTCTTACCGCCTCTCCGTATTACCGTATTTTCCCTATTTAGTTTTACCCTAGATTTGTAGTTCGGTATTTTGCATGCTATTTAAGCAGAATTTCTATTCCAATTAACAAAAAAAGAATTTACTGAGTTTTGGAGGCTATATACATATCTGATCGTCTGCGTCAGATGTCAGTCAGTCAGTGAAGATCCAGCGATAGAGACATCTATCCCATTCCCACTCCCCCCTCCCATAGTGAGCGTATGCGTATGAGCGATCTAGCCAATATATATCCTGAATCTATGGTTCCAACTAAAAATAGAGGTGCGCTCTCTCTATCTCTCTAGTTAGCTGTTGGAGACCACTATCCTTTGCACAAAATGGCCACGCATATACGCAATTCTAGACACAACACGGATATAAGCATAGCCGTGAGCGGCCACGCAATAAAGATCTGATGGCAAAACAAAACTTAACAAAGGCATTACTATTCAATCAAGGTGTGGTAGTAAGCCCATGTGGCGAGTGCAACTGTCCAACAATTGAAAAGTGACTCGTCAATCAATGACAAAGAAGTCAATCATTGACGCCAGTGAGCCGATTCTTTAAAGATCAGCGGGCGTAGTAGCATTTGGGTAGTATAACACATATAGTCAGCAGGAAAATTATAGAAACATAGATGGCGCTCTTGTTTACATTTTCGATAAGGTTTTGTAAATTACCCGTGAACAAATAACCCTATAAAACCCTTGCAACTTTCTAAAATTACCCGGGACTATTTTATAATTCAATGCCAACTTACTTTATCAATTGATTATTAAATTACCACAGTCTGTTTATTTGTTCACATGAAGGATTAAACAGAACAATATCAAAATGCAGACTAAAATGAATTACAAGACACAGATTAATTAAAAGACACACATAAAACAGTTGTAGTAATTGAATGATTTACGCTAATGCTGGCTCATATATTTTTACATTTAACAACTTTATTGAAACTATGATTGTTTTGCACCATATGTCTTTGAATATTTTTTCTTTACCGTGCTGTTTTAATCTAAAATATTCACAAGGAGTATTATTCAGCAGCAATGAACGAAATATTGCCTTTATTGCTCTATTGTGATTGCCCATAGATTGTTTTTTCGTCTGCACACACCGATATTTCCACATGACCCAAACACTTATGATTATCACTGTTATTAAAATAGTCATATCAGACTTTGCGATATTTACACCACTTGATCTAAATTCTCTAAATAAGACTACATGTGTTTCTAGAACAATAGGCTTAGCTCCAAATTGTGCCAAGATGTGGCTGATATACTCAAAAAATTGTGACAATATTGGACATTCTGCAAATAAATGCTCGATTGTTTCCTCGTCTGTTTGAAATAAGTAACACCTATCAGAAGTCGTTATATTGCACTTGTATGTCAAGTGTCCCACCCATAGCCGCCGGTAATCGCAATAATAAATCACGAGCCATATTTGTTTTTCTTATGGAAAATGTAAGATTTTCCAAATGGATGGTTTATAGCTTGAGCCATCCCATCTCCTAATTGCTATGGGAGGTGTTGCTTGTTTTCGTCTCATAACGTAGTACCATTCCTTGGATCTCATTTCGTATTTTAACATCTCATCATCAAGAACTAGCGCAGGTTGCAGAGTCAAACTCTTATGGTTTACATTTGGCAGATGAAACCATTCAATTGGTACAGCATGTTTTATTTTATCTGGTAACCGCTGGACCTCTATATGTCTCATGTGTTTTTCTAGCTACTTCTTGCATTGAAATCCATCTACGTGTTTGGGGGGGGTGTGTGTCTTATCAGACAAACGTTGAATGGCATTTTTTGCAAAGGACAGTAGATAAAGTACTGCATTGTTATAACATATGTTACTATTGCTCCACAATTGCTGTTTTAGTACTTCCTTCCAGCACTTAGGTGGAGGCATGTGTCTGCAAATATTTCTAACTCCTTAACTTGATCTTTAAACCCATCTGGTATCATTTGACTATTCAGAGGTGACTTCTTTGAGGCAAAAGCACACTCTTCCAGAAATGGTTCTACAATACTCTCCACGAGAGCTCGTGAAACACATGCCAATGCCGCATCTGGTGTAATAAGATCATTTAAAGATTTTAGCCTTAGAGAAACACATTTCATTTTAATATCAATTAAATCAAGTCCCCCTTCTAACTTAGCATTATTGAGAACACGATGGGAAACTAAATGATTCTTTTCTTCCCATATGAATGACAATATCAACTCATTAACCTCCTTTTCTACATGTTTTGGCATGTGTACAACAGATGCTGTATACCATAGCCCAGATAATGCCAAGTTGTTGACAACAAACACTCTACCAAAGATTGAAAGACGACGACGCTTCCAATTTGCTAATATTCTCTTAAGCTTAGATACTCGTTCATCCCAATTTTGTGTTACATTCGGTTTCCTGCTATAGTAGACGACTAAAATCTTAATGGTATCATTAGACCAATTGATTTCAAGTGGCTGGTGATTCCGCTCTTTCCATGGCCCCAAAAATAATCATTTGGATTTTCCTTTAGTGATTTTCAAACCAGACGCATTTTGGAACTTTTCTAGTACTTGGTTTAAAATTGTAAAATCATTGTTTGAACTAGCAAACACAGTTGTGTCATCAGCATATTGTGGCAGCTTTAGTGGTCTTTCTATGCCACGAATACATATGCCTTGAAAGTTAATATGTTGCCTCAATGCTATGCCAAGTGATTCCATCACAATAACAAATAATAATGGCGATAGGGAACACCCATGTCTAACACCACGTTGTAAGACAATTTCTCTGGATAATTGATTGTTCACTAAATAGCTACTCTTGAAATCCATATATAAAGTCTTAACCCATTTAATAAAGTTTGTGCCTACCCCAAAAGATTGCAAAGAATTAAAAAGAAAATCCCATTCCACACAGCTAAAGGGATGCTATCCTTCTCAACCATTTGTATAAGGTCTCTTATTCACATGGTATTGGTTAAAATTGTCCTCCTAGATACAGCACATGTCTGCTCTGTTCCAATAATTTCTCCGAAAGCACTACCAAGTTTCAATGCTAGTGCTCTGGATATTATTTTGTGGTCTACTTAGTAAAGAAATTGGTCGGTAATTCTGAATTGGACGTCTGTCATCTCGTTTATATATTAGCCTTACGTATGCCCTAGCCATAGTTGGTGGTAAAATGGCCTTTCAGAAAAATTCCAGTGGGTAACACTTCCATTAATGGACCTACAAGGTGCCAAAAGGTTTGGTAAAATTAAACTGGAAGGCCATCACACCCATGTGATTTTTCGAGTTTCATACCTTTAAGGGATTTAGTAAAATCTTCTAGGGTTAAGGGTTGGTCACAGAATTCACTGCCTGTGTCTGACACTTTTTTGTCTATATGAGCTAGCAAATCCAATTTTACATCTTCATCAATTCCCTCTGACTTGTGCAATGACTCATAGTAATTGCATACAATAATACTCATTTCATTGTTGGTAAAGACAGTTGAACCATCCCGCATGTTTAATGAGCACATCACCTTATCTATTGCCAATGCTTTTTCTAATGTGCAAAAATATTGGGGTCTCTTTCCCCTTCTGCATGCATCTCGGCTCTTGTTCTAATTTTTGCACACTCAAACTCATATTGTTCTATATCTCTTGTTTTACTTTTAACTTTAACCAGTAATTCATAATAATTATCTTCACCATTATTTACTTTAGCATTAATTTTCATCAGTGATCGATGAAGTGTTTTCTTGCGTTTGCGTATTTCCCGGGCGTTTCTAATAGCATTCTAACTAATAATTCTAACATACTTTAAATCTAGTTTTGTTTTACATCCTCCCACCATTGTAATGTTCTCTTATATGATGCTTCATATTAATACAATGCTGCCATCAACTCTCTATGTTATTCTTATACAATTCTTCTCCCATCAGTGTTGTGTTTAATTTCCAAATCCCAACCCCTTTTGTTGCCCAGTCAGCATTGACAACGGTTACACAAACTATATTGTGATCTGAGAATGTGACTAGCTTAATATTAACATCTCTCTGTTACCCTGTCAACAAACTATTCACATAAATTCTGTTGATCCTTGAACCAACTTTACCATCTGCCGAAAAACATGTAAGATCTTTACCGTGAGGTTTTGATATTCTCTAGGCGTCAACTAAATTTTCATTATCACAATATCCCAACCCCTTTTGTTGCCCAGTCAGCATTGACAACGGTTACACAAACTATATTGTGATCTGAGAATGTGACTAGCTTAATATTAACATCTCTCTGTTACCCTGTCAACAAACTTTGTTGCCCAGTCAGCATTGACAACGGTTACACAAACTATATTGTGATCTGAGAATGTGACTAGCTTAATATTAACATCTCTCTGTTACCCTGTCAACCAACTATTCACATAAATTCTGTTGATCCTTGAACCAACTTTACCATCTGCCGAAAAACATGTAAGATCTTTACCGTGAGGTTTTGATATTCTCTAGGCGTCAACTAAATTTTCATTATCACATATTTGATTTAAGAGTCTATGTGATGTATTAGTATAAGTTGAAGTTGCATTCCTGTCGTTTTCTTTATCTATGACACAATTAAAGTCATTAAAGTCACCGCCCATTACTAAGTTCTCAATGATGTTATCTAGTGCTGTTGTAGACATCTCATTAAAGTCTCCAGTAAGTGACGCTACTTTATGTCACTATTTAAGCCTCTACAATTGAGTGTACAAATTAGCATAAAAGAAATAAAATGTTATGTACAACCACCATTATTAAGCTAACTAGATTATATTTTTTTCGACCCTCTCTTAGACCATTTACCTATTTTACTCTCAAACTATGTACAACTTAGTTAAACTTTATCCAAATGCTTATATTTTAATATATCTGAATCATGACGCAGATGCCTATATTTAAACACTTTTGCCGTCACATATGGAACTAACACCTCTCCTGCCTCTGACCTGTACATGACCATTTCATCGGGTGATTGAGAACTCTGTGTTTGAATGGGTATATCGGATTCAGCCACTGACATATTATCGTCTTCTATATCACTTTCCTCTATTTCTGATTCAGAACTGTCTCCATCTTTCTGTCGCTTTGTTCCACTCAATCGATCCGAGACACCACTTTCTTTCTCTATATTATTTAAATCGTCTAGATTGAGTGTACTCAGTGGAAAATCAGAGTTAGTTTCAGTATCTTGCGACCTGAATTTTACTTGTCCTAAATTAAAACTTTCTACCAGAGGGTATTGATCATCATCATCTTCAACTTGTGTGGAATTAACCTCTCTGACATCAGACTTGGATTGACTTGTTACTGGAGTAAGACTTAGTCCCTCATCTAGAACCGCTATCTCATTGCCTGCAACTACACCGATTGAATTCTTAGTTTTTTCGCCATGCTTCTAATTAACAACTTCAGCTACAATCTCACCAACTACCAGTTCTATGACATTTTCTTTTAGAAACATGCTTCTCATTAACATGGACTTCATCTACAATCACAGCAACTACCGGTTCTATGACATTTTCTTTAGAAACAACTTGCTCTGCACTTTTATCAGCACCCTTTTTGACAAATTTGTTCTGCGGGCATCGCCACTTAAAATGATCAGATGACCCACAAACTAGACATTTGTTCTTGTTAGGACAACCTGTTGCAAGATGTTCTCTGCGTAAAATCTCTGATTTGCCCCCTGTACCATAATGGCAAGATAAATCGACCATCTAACGTGACCTTACTTGGGAGAGGTTGTTCTACCTTTTCGAACCAAATTCTTCTGATTCCATTTTCTAAGGTTCGATCAAATGAATAGATTTCGTGTTCGACTTTTTCTACTTTGCAATACTTGATCAATTCATTGATAACCCGTTCATCTGGGATCTCTAACGGAACCTTCATCTTAACTAATAGATGATCTGATTCTATTTCCTCCACAATACACACCTCGCCCTTCACGACAAGGAACTCGTCGAGCAACTTTTCCTTCACACTTTCATTAACTATGGTGACATTCCATACAGATTAGGAAACGTTAATGAGACCTTGAAGGACCTGTGGTCCTGCACCAACTACGTCCTTCAACCCCAACACCCCAAGCCTTTGTCGTGATTTTAAGACTCAGAGTACGCTCATAGGAGGTAGCCATGGTGTTTTAAAAAAAAGAGGAAAACCATACTACTACAATATATAATGGGGAATAATACAAATATTTAATACCAAAACGTCAGGGAAAGAGCTAAACACTAAATAAATAGTGTCCCCTTTTGAAACCATGACGTCTACCAACAAATCTACGAATAGATGGTACAGCCGTATATTTGTTAGTTTGAACAACTTATTAAGTAGTTCACTAACACCTCACCAATTAAAGTGGTTTCCTAGAGTATACTAACAAATATATGAATAGATAATACAGTCATATATTTGTTAGTTTGTTCGAGTTGACCGGGGACAGCCAACTGACTATAAAGATTTATATAATCAAAGAACTAGGCTTGCACTTACAAATGACAAATGAATTAAATCTACTCACTCAAGCGATCTTGCCAAATATAATGAGCTAGCCAACGAACTATAGAAATAGCATACTGGCGCGGGGAGAAATGTATTGCATTGACCACAGTAAGATGAGACCTATTAAATGGCGGAAACCGCCAGCTAAGAGGAGTGCCTTTAGAAAATGGAGACACAAAATTCGCTTCAACCAAGACAAGAATTTACAAATTAAACATAAAGTTGGAAAGGAAATACTAATACGAAATATATGTACACAATTTATATACAAAATCCCGCTAGAAACTAGCAAATTCGGGCAGCAATTGCAGTGCTAAATCAACTACTACTACTACTACTACTACTACTACTACTACTACTACTACTACTACTACTACTACTACTACTACTACTACTACTACTACTACTACTACTACTACTACTACTACTACTACTACTACTACTACTACTACTACTACTACTACTACTACTACTACTACTACTACTACTACTACTACTACTACTACTACTACTACTACTACTACTACTACTACTACTACTACTACTACTATTACTACTACTACTACTACTACTACTACTACTACTACTACTACTACTACTACTACTACTACTACTACTACTACTACTACTACTACTACTACTACTACTACTACTACTAATACTACTACTACTACTACTACTACTACTACTACTACTACTACTACTACTACTACTACCACTACCACTACTACTACTACTACTACTACTACTACTACTACTACTACTACTACTACTACTACTACTACTACTACTACTACTACTACTACTACTACTACTGCCACTACTACTACTACTACGGACGGACGGACGGACGGACGGACAGGCAGACAGATAGACAGTATGACAGACAGACAGACAGACAGACAGACAGGCAGGCAGGCAGGCAGGCAGGCAGGCAGGCAGGCAGGCAGGCAGGCAGACAGACAGACAGACAGACAGACAGACAGACAGATAGACAGACATGTAGACAGACAGGCAGACACCTACAATACTCTCCCGATAATTCCGGAGGAGACTAATTATTTATCATTAAGAAATATCATAATACAAGTGTGATTATATTATTACCTTTATTCCCGCGCCATTGTACTGTGATTTGAAATATTCTTCATTCTGTACATCGATAAGTATTTTAAATCCACCAGTTGGTCCTAAACGGTTAGATTCGAACGAATTGCCATAGATACCAAAGCTTGTGTTTATCATAAAACACATACCAAATTCTGTACTAATCCGACTGAAATGTTTACGGCACGTGAAACTCTCTCCAAACGCGCAACTCAGAATAGTTTCATTAACAGAAGCTGAGCCTTCTGTATAGTATCTAGACAGATTTATTGATTTGTAAACTTCGTCTGGCATTTCTGCGAATACTGAGGCGTTGAGTTCGTAAACTATGCCATTCATCACTGTTCTAATCAAAGGGTCTTTTTTCACATATGACTGTTTCATTACATTGAGATTACATATTGTGATTGCGGGGAATGGTAACCGATCTTTATACTGTACAGTAAGTTTGCTCAATGTAGGCCGTGTCCAGAATACCAATAGCTGCTTCATGATTATGAAAGAGAAGCCGCTTAAAAGGGTAAGAAAGATAATCATCCATAACACCCTGAAAAAAGAAAAATACGTGTTATAATAGACTGGTCGGTCTTAACTTCTAGAGGCATTTTTTGGGAAACTTGACAAACCACATTTTCTTCATGATTTGAGGGTTCTGAATCCATATGTCTGTTTGTCAAACTGTCCTGAGACTCTAACACTGTCAAAATGGCTAAAAAACTAAAAGAATGTCCAATCGAATGTATTCCAGTGTACATAGTGAATACCACGTGACATAAAACCAAAGCGTGACAGTTAATTCTATGGCAACATTGTCACATTTGGCATTCATGTCTGATGATCAATAAATATTGTTCCTTGAAATCTTTAGGATAACTATAATGGCCATATTGAATTTCAAGATGACCACCAGTGTTAATCCGTATGCGGGGTGCATTATAACCGCCAATAAACATGACAGCTGGGTTATAATGAATAGACATAAATTTAAAAAAATACTAAATTTCAATTTCACGATATTCTAATGATGACAGTTTAATAAGCTATTTGTTTGATTTCTATAAACATAAGAGGGCATCCCTGTTTTGTGGGACAAAGGGTGACTTGATTGAGATCTGGAGTTGATGTTTGAACGGTATATATGAGAGACGTATTTTCCTGGGCCACAAAGGGACACGAATATGACGGGATGAGATTGCCAGAAAGGCAATGTTGAAATGAGCGTCTTGTAGATCAGGTATAACACGCAGAGTTTGAATCCACCTTTCCAGAGTACCCTCCCATCATATGACGTCATAATGAACTGCGCGATGTGTAGAATGACATCATAATGAATGACGTCATGAATGATGTCGATCAGTACGTCACGAACGCATATTTGAAGACGGGCTATACGTTGTTGTACAAATTGTTTGCTTTTTCTATTTTATAAATATTCTGTAGAATATTTCGAAACTAATTTGACTTGGCGCTGTTGCTGCCATAGGCAGCAACAGCACCCGGTCAAATTAGTTACAAAATATTCAACAACCTCCCTGTATAGTTTTCAGGAAATTGATAGCTAGGCATTCAGGGATCGATCAATCCCAACACGGCGAGGTGGGGGTGGAGCTTAGCTAGTGATGGGCGGGGCATAGCTAAAAATGGAACGGTCCATTGTTTGTTTTGAAGAGTTACCAAATAGGTAATGGACATTTCCAGTTTCTGCTAAGCCCCGCCGACCACTAGCTAAGCTCCACCCATGCCTCGCTCATGTTGGGATCGGTCGATCCCTAAAATCCCTGACTATCAATTTCCAGACAACTATACAGCTAAGCTGTTAAATATTTTGAAACTAATTTAACTGGGTGCTGTTGCTGTCAATAGCAGCAACATCGCCCTGTCAAATTAGTTTCCAAATATTCAGCATAATTTTTATTAAATAGTAAAGACATACAATTCTTACAACAACGCAAAGTCCGTCTTCAATTATTAATTCGTGACGCACTTATCTATGCCGTTCATGACGTCATTGATTATAAAGACATTCTACACGTCATGGAGTTCATTATGACGTCATATGCTGGATGGATAGAATGGAAAGGTTTATTGCCTTATATTACAATGATATGGGATGGGATTCATTGGAGGATAACAATACTTTCATTGGATGACAATTGCTGCAACCTGTTCGTAGTTCGTACGATATGACGCTTGGTCTGTTCTTAAAGTATTTCCTGTCCTTTCAAGTGCCTTGCTTTTTGTATTGTAGTTGAAACAGACATGGCTTGTTGGGATGGCAATTTCTGTGTGACTGCCACATGTATAGGTGATCAAAATACCACCACGATCATTTGTAACTGCTTCAGATGAAGATCCACAAGTGAAGGGTTTGAACAAAAGGTTACCAAATAAGTAATTATTATTTGCAAAACCTAGTTGAAGCATTATGAAGAAATTCTTTATAAAATAGGTGAAAGTAGAGTTGAGCTGAATATATATATATATATATATACACCTGTGCAAAAGTTAAGCACCAGCAAAAACAATAGAACGTAGAAACATGATGGTACAACTAGGCTGCCATACTTTTTGTCCCCGCGTTAGCTGACATAATTCCAAGTACGAAATGCACATGCATGCATGACTTCACGCCGCTTGATGTCCGTGCGTGGCGGGAAACAGCACACGTGTTCAGTTATGTAAAAGTCCAGTTTGAGGTGTAGAACATTACATACAGATTTAGGCGACAAGATTAGGAATTTTGTGTTCATGACCGTGGTTTATTTGTACAGAGAGAATTAGCTCTTGATTGTGAACCGCTATGGCAAGACGAAGGTTAAGTGATCGTGTGAAATGGCAAATCATAGGCATGCATACCACTGGTATGTCATGCAGAGAGATTGGCAGACAGCTGAACATTAACCATACTGTAATCAGTCGTTTGATTGCAAAACATGGGCAAACTAACGAGGTGAAGGACAGGCCTAGATCTGGAAGACCGAAGAAGACTACTGCCCGTGATGATCGAGCCCTAGTACGCCTTGTTAGGAGATCTCCATTCACCAACAGCAGAGTGCTCAGCCAGCAATGGGAAACGCGCAATAGAGTGTCAATGTCTACCGTCAAAAGGAGACTGTATGCTGCTGGCATGAAAGCTAGGAGACCTGTCAGACGTCCTCTCCTCACTGCACACCACAAAGTGGAACGTCTGAGGTGGTGCAACGAAAGAAGACACTGGAACATGAGATCCTGGAGACGGGTACACTGGTCCGATGAAAGTCGGTTCCTGCTTCATGCCACAGATGGTCGAACTCGTGTATGGAGGTCCAGACGCACGGCGTACGACCAACGTAACATCATGGAAGAAGTTCCATTTGGTGGAGGTTCCGTTATGATATGGGGGTGCATCTCATTTGATTGTAAGCTGGATCTGTTGACTGTACCTGGAACACTAAATGGACAAAGATATCAAGATTCCATACTGGATAGAGTTGTGGTCCCTCATTTTGTAAATCATGCACCTGGAACCCACCCTATATTCATGGATGACAACGCCCGACCACATCGTGCTAGAGCTGTGCATGAATACCTCCGCCAGAATGCCATCGAAACCCTACCATGGCCAGCAAGGAGCCCTGACATGAACCCTATTGAGCATATCTGGGACATTCTGGGAAACATGGTGAGAAGGAGGGATCCTCCTGTGCAGAACCTACAGGAATTAACAGACGCACTCCATCTTGAATGGCAACGAATACCACAATGGCGTATCAGTCGGTTGGTGACCAGCATGAGACGTCGTGTCCAGGCCGTCATCCAGGCACAAGGTGGATATACCTGGTATTAATAATGACAGTCTCAAACTCGTGCACAGATGTTAAACTTCGTTTTCAGACACCATTAATGACAATCTAGCCACGTGTGTCAACTGTAGGGCAATAGTTGTCAGTTGTGTCAACGTAACCATATTCAGGCCTCGTTTTCAAGTTCAAACAAAAACATACAGTGTTTCCCCACCATCATAATCAGCATTCCTCTAGTTGCATTATTACCTCTTGCACTAAGATGGATGGGTACATAAATGTTTATGCTATTGCTTTCTTCATAGCACATGAATATACCCTCGCATGTGCGTAAAAATAGGGTGGTGCTTAACTTTTGCACAGGTGTATATATTGTATTTGGCGGGTACGAGTTATGGTGATGTTACCAGTATCTAAGCTGAACCAGAACTGGAGGTGTTATGATTGCAAAGATCTTTCGGGCTTCCTTTCTTTGCTCTACGGCTCCCTACAAGGATTGCAGAACCTTTGTCTAGGGTCACGCTGTTTCTCCTGTTGAACAAATCGCCATGTATCTATACTTTTAGATCCAGAATTCGGTCGGGTCCGAATTCGGTTCTATAATTCGGGTCATATCCAAGGTTTGGAAATTCTCCTTTAAAGCGCCTCTGTTGTGCTAAAATTTGAGCTAAATTGGATCAGTTGTTTTCAGACATAGTTCTGGACATATGCACACGCCCACGCACGCACACGCTCGCACACACGCACACAAGCACGCAAACACACACATACGCACGCACGTACGCACGCCCGGAGACACGCACGTACAACCGCATGCATGCACGCACACTTCCCCTATAATAATAATAATAATAATAATAATAATAATAATAATAATAATAATAATAATAATAATAATAATAATAAGTTGGTTTGTACAACTGAATCTCATTTTAATAAAATTAATGACTTATCCTATAATAGACATTGCGTTATTGTGCCATTGTTTTTTAGAATTCTGTCCAACATTGCATCGCGTATACTGATTCTATTATTTGGTTTATTACTTTGCTATTAGCAGCACATTATTTCATTCACTCTTCCATTAGCTGGTGACATCTCTGAGATCTATGCAAATACAGCTACGTTAAAATGTTCTTTAAAACAAATAATAAAGGCTATTTGCGCTGACACCCGGCTTTCAATCGCGTAGATATCGATATATTATCTAGTACTATATATAACCCCATACCAGCCCACCGACGATCCATACCCAATAGAGCTACTAACGTTGACACATCGGTTCTTATGCTGTCTGTTCATCGATCGCTTCGTTTCTTCATTTCTTGATTTATTTCTCAATGTATTTATTTGCCCTTCTTTAATCTCTTTATTTATCCATTCGCTATACATACATTGGTTGTCCACCTATCCGTCCGTCCAGTGACCATTTACGCAACCGTCCATCTATTCGTTTGTTAATTAATCTTTCTTCCGGCTATACATTCAACCATGCACTAAATATATGTCTGTCCTTCGGACCCTACATATCGTGTCATCCATCCATCCACCCAACCATCCACCCACTAATTCTTTCTTTCTTTAATTCTTTCATACTTGCATTCGTGTATTAATCCATTCATATTCAACCAGTCATTCATTATTCGCGCCACTGTTTGTCCGTTCACTCTTTCATTCATTCGTTCAACCCCTCTACTCTTACCTGCGCCAGCGTGGCCGCTTGGTATCCCATATGTACTTCACAGCGTGCATAGAACTCTCCTGCGAGAAGTGGGTAAGCGTTTCACCTACCGATTCTGTTTCTTTAGATTGCTGATTCGTGGCACCAAGCCCACCATTGTCCATGACTCAGATCTTTTCTGCTTACTATAGAGACCTGACTTGGCGTGAGGTTGCCGCCTAATAACCTCGAATTAAAAGTCTGTGTTTGACAAATGATCTAGCAGAGCGTAATGGGCGGGTACCTGACCAGGTTTATTTGCCTTCTTTAGGCCGAGAGGTGAATAGCTGTGGCAAACGCGTTGTTTACATATAGCGATGTACCTAGATTATCCGGAATGCAGCGTGTTTAAATCGTGGTTTCCATAAAATCTGTACCCAGGTGTAAGCAATCTGTCTGCGACAATCTGCGACAGGTAGCCGATTTTATGTTTCCATAAAACCTGGAGCATTTTCTAATGTAAAGTATTGTATTCTGCGATATCATTTCATCACGGACAATCGAAGCAAACCGGCAGCAGTGTTCCCGATGGGATTGCAGATTGCGAGTAGATTGCAGTAGATTGTCGCCGGGAAAGTTGACCAATGTTCAAATTTTTCCGCTTTCTCCACACACACACACACCCCACCCCGCCCCCACCCCACCTCACCCACCCCGATCAGTCACAGATTATCTCTGGGACAATCTGGAATCGGTGTTCCCATAAAATCTGTAGCCTGCCGTAAGCATCGCTTACATAATTTATGGGAACAAGTATTAAACCTTTAGTGGCAAAATTTGGTCAATAAAAATGTGCTTATTGAATGTCTATTTGCAGGCCACTAGAAGACTATTTATGAAAACTTACCACTGAAATGCCTGGCTCGTGCCTGGCGCGGTTATCGAGCCAGTCATCTAAGTGCTGAATTTTCCTAAATATTCTCTTCGCTTGTTTGCAAACGGACATTATTCAAGAGCACTGTAGGGGCCGGTTTGGCCGACTTCGGCATGAAATGGTTAATGGCTATGTGAAACCTCGAATAGCTGACAACCAAGGGTGGGCGCCGCATGTAATAGGGGGGGGGGGGGGATGCATAGAGATAAAGCACACGTACACGAATGGGCCTAAGAGGGGCGTTATACTCAGCCCGTTGTGGACAAGAGGGGCGTGTTCGCAGTTCTCATCTAGAGAACTTATGAAATTTACTTACTATCAGTGATTGTCTTAAGCATGGACCTTCCAAGTTTATCCATCCATCACGTGACGAGTAAGATGACGTCATAATCATAACGTCATGACTAAATCGAAAGGATCCGTCTTTAGCACTTAATAGTCCGACACGTTGTACGAATTGTATGTCTTTACCATTTAATAAACATTTTGTTGAATATTATGAAACTAATTTGACTGGACCGAGTGAAAATAGTTTCAAAATATTTAACAGCTTACCTGTATAGTTTTCTGGAAATTGATAGTCAGGGAGTTCGGGGATCGATCGATCCCAACACGAGCGTGGTGTGGGTGCAGCTTAACTAGAGATGGGTGGGACATAGCTAAAACTGGGAAGGCCAATAATTGGCAAATGCATATCATTATGTGTACTAGTAGCCTACGAGAACGTCACAACCAGCGCGCACCGAATTCGCTATTTTGTATCTGACTAGATTCGGATTTGTCGATATTTCTGTTTGATTCAGAGAGTGGTATTTTTAATTATCAAGATAGGAATGAATGTATGGCAAATGCGGGTAACTGCGTGCTAATAATAAACAACGGCTTATTTGTGGGCCAATATTGGTTAAGAGTGCGCTTAATTGGTAATTTCCAACCTTATTGATCAGACGCACCATGGAGAAATGAATATGAAAGAAACACAGAAATGAATATCAATGAAACACAGAAATTAATATCAACGAAACACTTCTCAATTTAACTTTATCAGATTTAACGCAGACTACATTTATGCGTATATGATGCTTATGACATACGAGCATACTACTTAATAGTTAAATGTTAAATATACGCGTATAGTAATTTACATAATGAGGACAGGTGTTACTCCTGAAGTATTTCCCCATCACTCCTCAATAATCGGGTAAAATGTAATGCGCATGATATGATTAGAATAAGCTAGTACACGCACATGTTTATAGGGGAAAGAAGCAATGAAAGAATCTAGTTTTAGCCATGACCTGCCGATCTCTAGCTAAGCTCCACCCACACTTCGCTCGTGTTGGGATAGATTGATCCATGAACTCCATGTCTATCAATTTTCAGAAAACTATACATGTACGCTGTTAAATAATTTGAAACTAATTTGACTGAGTGCTGGTGCTGCCTATGCGCCCCCAACGCCCCCACCACATACGTATGTTTTTTATTTGAACCAATGGCGTTGTATGGGCCTTATAGTGTCTATTTTAACCCGTACCACTCTGATGTCAATATCGTTAACGGTTTCAATAGCACAGCGACTGGTGTACATTTTAAAACAATTTTGGTGGACGATGTTGCTGTCGTAGACAGCAACATCTTCCGTCAAATTTGTTGAACATATCAGAGCGATTAGGGTTTAAAGTTATTATCAGATATTCAAGTCACATGGTCACTAAGTACATTGACAAAATAGAACGTAAAAGCGTGAGTCGGCACTGCCTCCGGGCGCTGTAAGAATTACCTTTCAGCAAGTTTGACGTTTTTTGGGAGAAAAGTATGTTGTTAATTCTTTTGAAGAAATATGAAATATAACCTTATGTCATTAATGATTTCTGAACCAATGCTATGTAGCAATATGGTCCTAGAAATATTACTGATAGTGACACCGATATTTGACAACTTGCGCTACATTACTATACTATGAATGGATGTGCCATATTTTCTCGCATTCCACAGTTATGGTCAATCATCATATTTTGCTATGCACTTAGTGATTCCATGACCCAGATATTTAACGCATTAACATAGTTGGTGTTTCTACAGTCTTGCATTTCTAAGATATGGCACAAAATCTACATTCCATATGTGCACTCAGTGGCCTCGTGACCTATATATTTGACATATTGACCCGAAACCTAAACTCGTTCTAGCTAGTTTAAGAACAGTTTACATAAAATGCAGCTACTTCCCTTTACACACAGCGAGTTTGGTCTCTATGACGATCACCTCCTACACGGATAACGAGTACGCAAAAAAGGAATAAAATTATAGGGAATATATTTCTACATGTAGGACAATATTGGTATATACTATTGGTTTATAAATCATTAATGACATACAGTACTTGTTTATATTTTTTTCAAAATAATTAACAGCACACTTTTCACCCAAAAATGTCAAACCGATTGAACAGTAATTTATGCTTCACCCTGAGAAAGTGCTGGCTCAGCGCGTTACGCTCTATTTTGTCAATGCACTCAGTGACCCAGTGACCTAAATATCTGACCCAAAGACTTCAACCTGAAAGTAATTCTAGCCCACACCAGTATGAATTGGTGTCTTAAACATGCCGATGCTACCTTGTTGCATGCCAGAGTTGTCGCCAACATGGATATTCCGGTGCGCGCTTAATGACCTCGTGACCTAGATATTTGATCCTTGAAAGTGATTATATGTACCAAGTTTGGTGTTTCTACCTTTTTGCACTGCCAAGTAATACCCAAAAATATGTATTCCAGTATGCTCATGAACGAGATTTTGTATACCTTTTAGTCTGAAACTTAAACAATTTCTAGCCAACCGTCAATAAGAGTATTTTTGAATATTTACCGCTGGAATGACTGTTTCGGTAACCGAGCCAGTCATTCTAGTGGAAAATTTGCAAAAATACCCTTCTCTCGGCCTGCAGATAGACACTGGCTAAGTAAAAAAAAAATTGTCTTTGCCATTACCGGTTTAATGGTCAAGCCGGCGAAAAAAAATTCAATGGTAAATTTACAAAAATAGTCTTCTAAAATTCAAATATTCTGAAAAATATTGACCATCAATATGTTTAATTGATATATCAAGTAGTATTTTGAGCGCTTTGCGGCTCTGTTGACACAAGATGGGGCTAAGCACACCACCAACTATATTGTCCCGCCAATAAGCCATTGCTTGAGAATAAACGCCACTGATTTTACTGGCCATTCATAACAATAACTTTAATTAAAGATAACACTATCCAACCTGGTAATTCGGGGCGGATTCAAATAGAGATCTGGAAACATCCGGATCTAGTCAGATAAAAAAGAGAATCAATGTCATAGACTTGTCTTTAAAGGATAACTAACTATATATAAGGCAGCAACAACTTCCAGTCAAATTAGTTTCAAAATATTCAACAGCTTACCTGTACGCGCCCTTTTATACCACATTGTTAAGCTATGGCCACTAAAGGCTGAACATCTTCTTTGACGGGATGAAAAAATCCCATGCATAGACTATGAGTGGCCTATTAGACCATATATATAGGCAGCAACAACTTCCAGTCAAATTAGTTTCAAAATATTAAACAAAATCATTATCCGATAATAAAGAATGTAATGCATTGGCGCTTACATGACATCACGCGCTATCGCTAGAGGAGACAAAACTGGGTATAACTGTTCAACATATACGCGATATTACCCTCCATAATATTACAAAACGAATAATTGTGAAACAGATACGGGAATGCTCTAGGATATGAATGATATGGAAACTATAAACCGATAGGCCTAATCTATCTGTATAATAAACATTTGAGATGAGATTAGCATCCCTTTAAGTTATAGCCTGTTCATCTACATATCTTCTCTATCAGACGAGTTGGCCCGACCGCCGGTGATGTAAATTCAGCGAAACGCATGCGCACATCACCTGGTATCTAGACTGCACCAAACCGATAACCAGTCTACACCTGACGACTAAACATCAAACTGTCACATGAGTCGTCATTATAATGTGTCGCTTCAACTTTTGAAAGTAATCATATCACAATATTACGATGTAGAAGTAGAAGTTTTTGGGATTTTAGCAAACAATGAATTTTCCAAATTCATGTTCGCAATATAAATGAAACATTTATTGCGATTGATGGGGTGAAAAGCATAAAGTTACCTGTTTTCGTAAATACCATCATATTGAATAGCATATTTGTCAACGTTAGTAATATTGGGTTCGTTATTTTAACCTGATATTTTATTCGAATGACTAGCACAATTATTAATAATAAAATAGATCTCGATGGCGCTCTAATAATCTCCTATAGACCTAAACAATGGATTTGAAAAAACCCTGTAGATCGCTCATGCGCATACCGTCAGAAGAACACTCTCACACCAGTATATGTAGGCCTATCCATTCTTAGCTATGCCCCGCCCATTTCTAGTTAAGCCACACCCACTGCTTCGGCGTATCGGAATCAATTTGTATACTCTGAAACCTTAATTCCTGGAATCTGAATATCAACGTAACTATTATGTTGTTTCTGACCGCAGGCTTATGCCTCTATGATCAGATCTTCATCTTCATACTGATGTACACTGCTCCGACTTCCGGTCTCCAATGGCGCAGTATAATTATACATCAGTGACTGATTCCTCCAATACTTATCAAGCCTGGTCATAATGGTATTGATGGGGCGGTAACAAGGTGCGCTGGCAAGCTGTTCCATGTTTTCACCACTCTAACTGAAAATAAGTTCTTCTGGATCTCCAACCTAGCTCTAGGCATAAACAGCATTTTGCTATAGACTCTAGCCTCTCCTCTCTGAGGTGCAACCACAGCCTTCCGTAGCCTGAAGATGTGTCCAGTTATGGTGTCATACGCACCATGCATTATTTGTAATACGTCAATCATATTCCTCTGATTCTACAGAATGCTAGTGTTGGTAACGTGAGCCTTCTGAGTCTTTCCTCATAGGTCAGTTCCTTAAATCCAGCCAATTGTTTGGTAGCTCGTCTCTGCACATTCTCTAGCAGCGTTATTTGGGACGTTTTTAAAGGACTCCACACAGACGCTGCATAATCCAAGTGGCTCCTTACCATAGCTTTGTATAGCTGTACGAAGGTCTTTTCATTTATATTTAGGTATACACGTCTGATGATAGCATACTTATTATACAGGTAAGCTGTTAAATATTTTGAAACTGATTTGACTGTGGGCTGTTGATGCGTGTTTATTAAGTAATAAAACATACAATTCGTACACTTTTCTGAGTTTTCAGTGTTCTTGATGGAGCTAGATACGTTACTACGTATTATGACGTCATTCCACCTGCGACGTAATTGCGTATGATGTCATCTATTTGAGTCACAGATCGGATCTATTCATTACGCATATGTTCCCTGTGTTGCTACTTACCGCTGCTATTGCTATTGTTTTTGTCATAATGACGGATACAGGGGCGGGGGCCCAGAGCTGCGCACCGTACACTCATCCCACCAAAACGATCATGGGTCCCCCGACCCACCCGATGTGTCATTTTTACTCAAACACCTACACATACACATACCTTACTGATATTATCTCCAGAGGGCATCTTAGTTTCAAATATTTTGCGGGGGCGCGGGCGGGGAGGACACGTGTGCCCCCAAACGACACCTACATATATTCCAGTAAGATGTGAACTGATATTATCTCCGGAAATACAAAAAAACAACCCACCCTCTGAGGACTCGAAATCCCCCAAACATCCATGAGAGGGCACACGTGTCCTTTCACCAGAAACACCTCCACATATTTAAGTAAGATTTCAACTAACATTATCTTCATAAAGGGATTGAGACAATTACTTACAGTATCTAAGTTTCATAAGTCCTCTCGAGAGTATCGCCGAACACGCCCCCTTGCCCCTCCCCCACAACGAGGGTGACTCCATTTCTGGGCCCACCACAGGGTTTTAAAATTTATTTTTTTAGGCCCACCACAGGTGTGTGCTCCTACAATGGCTGGATGGTGGCTCCCCTCGTGAGGCCGCCCCAGGTATGTGACATTTTCTGCACGTGTAAATTCCCTGATCAATCATAGGTTGACAGCCTTTCCGGCTTGTACGTTGACCGTTAACCCTTTAACGCTCAAATTTGTTCAAGAAAATGTCAATTTTCTCATAGAAAATGTCCAGTTGCAGACCAGGAGAAGACTGTATTAAAAAAATTTACCACTGGAATGACTGGCTCGGTTATCGAGCCAGTGATTCCAGTGGTAAATTAAAAAAAATAGTCTTCCCTTTGTCATCAAATGGACATTTCCCACGACTATGGCAGAAATATTCTTTTTGGCTGATATGAGCGTTACTGGGTTAAACACTCTGCGTTCCAGATAATCTAGGCTCATTATTATATGTCAATATAATGAATTTCTCACAATATTGACGCGCAAAACGACAAATAATCCTGGTCACGAATGCGACCATTTTGCTCGGCTAGATCATTCATCAAACACAGACACCTTTAATCAGAGGTTAGCGGACACCGGCATCTAGCCACCAGGTCAGGTGTCGACAGTAAGCAGAGATGCTTATCATGGACAATGGTGGCCTTGGTGTCTCGAACCAGGGCTCTAGAGAAACAGGGTTGGTAGGTGAAACCCTTACCCAGTTCTCGCTGGAGAGTTCTATGCACGCCGTGAAACACATAGTGAATACAGAGCGACCACGCTGGCGTAGGTAAGAGCAGGGTGTTTGAAAGATTGAAAGAAAGAATGGACGAGCAAACAAACAGATAAACAACTAAATAGATGAACAAATGAATAAATGAATGAATGAATGAACCGGTTGCATATGAATGAATGAATGAATGAATGAATGAATGAATGAATGAATGACTGAATGAACCGTTTGCAAATTAATGATGGAATGAATGAATGAACCGGTTGCATATGAATGAATGAATGAATGAATGAATGAATGAATGAATGAATGAATGACTGAATGAATGAGACTGTTGCCAATGAATGAATGAATGAATGTATGGATGGATGGATGGATGGTTGGATGGATGGATGGATGGATGGATGGATGGATGGATGGATGGATGGATAGATGGATATATGGATGAATGGATGGATGGATGGATGGACCGCTCACCAATGAATGAATGAATGAATGAATGAATGAATGAATGAATGAATGAATAGACATATGTACGAATTGACAAATGAATGAATGTCGTAATTGTCTGACTGGCTCATTGGCTGGCCAGTTGACTGGCTGAGTGGATGCTTGATCGAATGAATGAAAAAATGACAGAATTGGAAATTTGCGGAATTACTGACTGAGTGACTGAGTGACTGATTGTATGTCTGTCTGGCTGGCTGGCTGGCTGGCTGGATGTCTGTCTGTCTGTCTGTCTGTCTGTCTGTCTGTCTGTCTGTCTGTCTGGCTGGCTGGCTGGCTGGCTGGCTGGCTGACTGAATGGATTCATTCATTCGTTCGTTCGTTCGTTCGTTCGTTCGTTCGTTCGTTCGTTCGTTCATCCCCCTGACTGTTCGTTCGCTCGTTTGTTTGTTCGTTCGTTCGTCCGTTCATTTGCTCATCCATTCATTTGTTTGAAATTGTGTTCGTTTGTTTATTTGTGTGTTAGGTTGTCACAGATATATTGTGGCTTGCTCACCAAAATTTGATGTTTGGGTAAAATAGTCAAATATTGAAGTCTCGGGTGGGTGCGGGTTCGTTCGTCTATCCATCCATCCATCCATCCATTCATCCATCTATACACCCACCCACCCACCCTCCCACCACCCATCCATCAATTCATTAATACGTTTCATTACTAGAATAAACACCTGAACGAATCTACAAAGGAATGATGGAATGGTTAGGGGGGATAGGTGAACGGATTGATTTACTAATTGATTGATTGATTGATTGATTGACTGACTGACTGACTGACTGACTGATTGATTGATTGATTGATTGATTAATTAATTGGTCAATCGATTGGTTGGTTGGCTGGTTGAGTGGGTTGGTGGATGGGTGGGCTGATGAATGGATAGATAGATGGATGAGTGGGTAGATCGATGAATGGATGAATGAATGAGCCATGGAACGTCCGACTGCTTAACCATATGCCCGCGCCTGATCAGATTAATAAACTAGAACGCACACGGGGGAGGCGTTGACACACGGCCTTGTGTGCTGACTTGTCCAAGTTCAATTTCAGGGTCACTTTGGTACATTTGGTCAATACAATAGTGTATCAAGGTAAATAAAGGCATTTAAAATATGGAAAATAAAACATTTCTTCGCAATAGCATTGATATTGACCAGAGACAATTTTAAAAAATTTATACAAGACATACATGTACGTTACAGCATTATGTTATTATGTCATTATATATATCGCACAAGCATTATATCCTTATATCATTATATCATTAAATCGGCATATCATTAAATCATTAAATCATTATATCATTATATCATTAAATCGTTATATCGCTATATCGCTGTATCATTATATCATTATGTCATTATATCATTTTGCTATTGAATCATTAACTCATTAAGTCATTACATCGTTATATCATTAAATCGTTATATCATTATATCATTGAATCATTCTCTCATTATATCATTATATCATTATATCATTATATCATTATATTATAATATCATTATATCATTATGTCATTGACTCATTCAATCATTCAATCATTAAATCATTATAGCATTATATTATTATATCATTGAATCATTATATCGTTAAATCGTTATATAGTTATATCGCTATATCATAATATCATTGTGAGGATTGCATCATTATATCATTACATAATTACCATCATACTGTTATATCATAGGATTATTTATATCATTGCATCGTTATATAATTGTATTATTATATCATTATAACAATTTTATTTTAGCATTATAATTGTATTATTAACATTATATTATTAACATTATAGTATTAACATTGTATCATTAGCATTATCTCATTATCCTCACCATCATATTATAACAGTATAGCACTGTGACATTGAGTCATTATATCAGCATAGATCACCATAGCATAATCAGCATAGCACTATCATCATTATATCATAAACATTATAAAAATAACATAGTACGGTTATGCCATTCTAACATTTCATAATTATTTCATTATATCGTGTCATTATTTCAATGATTTAATGATGCGACGCTGTGCCGCATCCAAGAAAACATTGACAGTTTCACTGGCACCTACCAGAACGGCTATAAACGAGGACGCAGCTGCGCATACATTGTATGGGCTCAGCGAATGCTCGTGTCAATAGGCATGTCCTGGCACTGGGACTTTCATAAGATGGGAATCAACATGCCACTGGACTTTGACACTATCAAACCGTCAAACATGTTGGATGTACTACATCAAGCTGGCTGTAATGATGATGAGCTCTGGCTGGTTCGACTGCTATTGACAAATACTAAGTTCAGAGTTCGCGTAAAGAATGTGGAGTTTGCAGCGTTTGAAACCTCGATCAGTTCTCCACTGGGAGATGGCGTCTCTCTGGTGCTATTTACATGCTGCTGTGCCGCAGCCCTCTCATCTATGTACGAGAATACCACAAGACCAACTCCATCAGTATCAACACTGGGCCTCTCACTAGAGATGGAGTATGCAGACGACGTAGACTTCATAGATGAGGAAATGAAGTGTAGCATGGATCATGTAGGCCCGGGTCGGAACGGCCAGGGTTGAACCGATCCAGTCACAACCCCTAGTACGGGCATATGAGCCCATGTACATGGCCATATTCACGCTCTAGTATGTACGTGCATAGCCCGTACACGATAGAAGAGTGAGAACGACTAATTCCGTAAAAGCATGTAACGCGCATGCGCGCTATTCTAGATAGGCTACCTACGCTAAGCGACCACGTTGGAGTATCTCATGCTTTGTGTATATGATTGAAAGAATTACTACATACGTGGGAGACCAATTTTTGACAATCTCATCCCGCTTGATTGATGCTTATAGGGGCCATACAATGGTGTTGGTATATCCAATGGCTTTCTTTAGCTTTTCTCCATGTTGTGGACGTATCATCATCAGGATCTGACGAAAGTACTTGAATGATCCGATATTGGAGTGAAATGCCTCCATACAGGTGTGTCGTATCTGATGTGTTTATGGAAGTTGACGATGGAACGTAGATGTTCTTGGATCCTGATCTTAAAGATGCGTTTTGTTTCTCCCGCATATTGTTTTTCGCATCTTTTGCAGTGATGAGATAGACTATATTTCTAGTCTGGCAGTTTCCTGCAATCTTGGCTCAGTAACTGAGTTGTGTGTGGTTGCTTTTGAACCGTTTGCTTTGGTACATCAGTTTACAGAAGTTACATTTGCCTTTTGGGCACGGTTTGAATACATTTTTGTAGGCTGGTCTGGTTTCATCTGGATTGGCTAGTCGTGCTCTGACCAGTTGGCCCTTCAGCGTGGAATTGCGTCTGTATCCGGATAGGGGTTTCTCTGGAAATGCGAGGCGACATCTTTCACTGCTTTCCAGGATATGCCAAAATTTCAAATTTGTTTCTGTGTGAATTGGCTGGTTTCACGACATTCACTGACGATAATGGGTCTATTGTTCAGCTTGTTTGTCTTGTTTGTTGGGGTTCCGTAGAGGATGGTGGCTCTGTCCACTGAGAAAGCATTTTCTTGGGCTTGAGTCAATAGTGTGTGGGGATATCCTCTTGCTGCATAGTGGGATATCAGATTCGTGCTGTGTTTTATATATTCTGCGTCCTCGGTGCAGTTACGTCTCAGGCGTAAGCACTGTCCATATGCACCCGCAATTTTGCAGGATTTTGGATGTGCCGATGTATAATGGAGATAGCCGTGTGCATCTGTAGTTTTGGTGAATAACGAGAAATGGATTAGTCCATCCTTTCCTTTGCTGACTCTTGTGTCTAAGAAAGTGACACCCGTTTAAGAGTGTTCCTCTGTGAATTTGATCGTGTTATGTGCAGAGTTCATGTAGGTGAAAAATTCTTGCGGGGCTGTTTCGCCGTGTTCCCATATAATAAATATGTCATCTATGTATCTGGGTCGCCCATGAAGACGCAGGCATAAGTGCATACCACTTCACAGCTCATGGCCTACGCTTGAGACTACCTGTTTGCAGATAGTGTTTGCCATAGAATTCAAAATTGTTGAGTTCTAGTACTAGTTTGAGTAGATTTAAAAGACCTCTGATGGTTAGAGGTCCTGACAGGCCGTGTTTGCGTAAAAATCTGCTCGTAGCTTGCAGCCCTTCTTTGTTGGGAATGCAGGTGTGCAAGCTGCTCACGTCCATGGTGCAAAGTATTGTGTTTGCGTTTATGGGGCCATAACTCTCCACATTTTAAAAATAAATTCTGTCGTGTCTTTGACGTATGAAGCTATTTTAGTGACGTGGAGTTTGATATGCTCATCAACGAAGCTGCTGATGAGATCTGTTGGCCATCCATTTCCGCTTATAATAGGTCTGCAAGGGACTAGGCCAATCCAGTTGCACACACCTGTACATCGTTCACAACATCAAGTCTGTACCCACAGTTTAAAACCATCCTGTACAGGGGCAATTTTTGCCCATTGACCCACACAGGACACGGGCTGGCCAGCCGTGCGCCGGCCCGGGGATGCGCGCGCATACTGGTGCACATGTCAAGCACACTTTAGTACATCCTGCGTCTGTATGTGCGCGTGTGCCAGGGGTGGTGCGCGGGGCTACCCAAACCATGAACTCCGACATAGAAAAAATGGATGGATGGAGGCAACAAAAAAGGGAAAAAAATTAATTCATTTAATAACAGACAGCAAATATGTGCATCTAAACAGCCAGGACGAAAGTCTTCAACAGCACGGCCTCTGGGAAACAGACATAACTGTTACCTCTACCATGTTTCAGTTACCCGTATATGGAGGGGGAGGGCGGGCCGCCCTGGTGCCTGGAGGCATGGGGGCATGCGCACGCGGCGGGCACACACCACCAAGCACGCCCGGGTTAAGTGTGCATCGACACGCGTGTACGTGCGCCATGTGCCTCTTCGCGCTGGACCGGCCCACCCGACCAGTGCCAGACTGACCGAGCCGGGAACAAGAAAACAAGGAAAAACTAAATTCCTTAAAATAAATCAGAAACTCAAAAAATGGTATCACAAAATCAGGATAGAAATTCTCAACAATTCACATTTTGGAAACCAACATAATGGTTGCTATAATCAAAGTCCTCTGATGATGTCCACAGTAAGGACAGAAACGTAAAAAAAGTCTGAATCACCAGGATGCTCCGACCCGCCAAGAAGCCATTTTCCGACAAATTTTGAAAAAAACCAAATTTCAAAAATCGAAGAAATTGACAAAAACCTTCCTACACGGTTTGTTAAACACATAATCCAGTAAAATAACAGGAACCGCATATACATCAACCAAAAACGGTCCCGGAGAACCGGAAAAACGGCTCTGATTGGCCAAAATTCTGGACCAATCAGAAGCAAGATCTCCCTTAGCAACTTCTCCTAGCCAATCAGAAGCCAATTTCACAACCGATCGGCTCCTAGATTCACTATAAAAATACTGCAGGAGCCATGTTGGGTCGTTCAGACTTTTCGTCTACACACCTAGTAGAAGACGTCAGGCTAAATAATCGTCGTACACGGCGTACACGTAGTAATTTCAGTTTGTGTATATAATTAGCTGTTTTTCCAAATCGTTATAACACGGCCTATTCTTTCCATCATTGGAGGAATCAAATGTAGAATTCGCCAAGAAATCCGAATCTTTTTACAGAATTAAAATAGGACAAGAGATGGCTGAGATATGATTAAAATTAAAATCTCGTTAAAATACATCATGCGGTAATGATGAACCCGTATCATGCGAGGTCCATGGAACTATAAGGCGACATGCTTTCACCCGGTCAAGCATTTGTGCTTTGATTGGCTGAAATGACTGATGGTGTCAAGTGATTGGTGACCGAATCCTATATAAGAAGCCGTATCGTATGGGAGATGGTAGCGAGGAGGCGGTAATGAGCAGAGCTTTGAAACCGGCGACCCCGGGATCGCGTCTCCGTTCGACCAGCTGACGATCGCTGGAAACATAGGCAATCTTCTTCACTCCTCGGGAGTATAGATGGGTACCAATGTAAAAACTGGGGAAGTTACCAATAATAGACAGAGATAAAACTAACCTAGAATGGCATGAATAAGACCTGGAATCAGGGACAAGATAGACGCCAACCAAACCAATAATTTCTTTACAATTCCTCACTCTGGACAGGGAGGTAGTCCGATACGGTTGACATTATCTGAAGCTCTCCAGCACTACGCCGAGCAGCCTTTTGGCAATATACACTGGCGCAATCATTTAAAAACGTGTAACTGTGATCGCCGAAGTTAATTTTTTCTGCCCTTCTTTAAGGGCTAATCAAAACTAAAAGTCAGGCTCTCGGCTCAAGCCAAGGAATAAGTAACAACCGGCACATCGCCATTACCTGATGGTGCAACATTAGCCAACTGCTACAAATACTTAGAACGCCTTTCGAACAATAACAACATCTACAAATTGAACCGTGGGCCTATCTGACCGATGTGTATCTCGCCATATCTTGTCCGGGTCATGCCTGAAAAGTGGTTCTACTAAACCACACGACTGCATAAACGTTAAAGACGATTCATCTGTTCTTGAACATTGCTTCCGACGCAGCTTGATCTGGGATGGCTGCGCCGATCGTTTTGTGCCAGACTCATCTAAATTGACGTCACTACGCCGACTTAACCTTGCGTGTGTGCCCTGTATCGTTTTCGACCATCAAACACAATAGACCTTTTTAGTAAGGTACTAGGAATTTTCACTACAGCCGGTTTCCCGCTAATTAACATTTTTATGATTGTTTAATCTATTGTGCCAATTGTAACCGCGGCAGCCATTTTTATTTAAGTGCCGATGACTAATAGGCACATTTAATTTTCTTAACCGTTACACGCCGATGACTAAAAGGCGTCTTTAATTTATAACATTGTTTTCTACACGCCTATGACTAAAAGGCGTCCTTAGGTCAGCAGCACTTCCACTACTCATTTAAGCTATTTTCTGTGATACCTCGGCTAATGCCAATTTTAAACTGTTTGTTTCGTTTTATCGTTATTAATTTAAATAAAAGTATATAGGCCAAGCTTAACATTACATACTTTCAAATATCACATACCTAATATAGTTCTTAAGGCAACACATTTCACGAGAAACCGATTCTGCTCCAAAACCATGACGCAGTACTCGCAGAACTCGGCTTAAGCCTAACTAGTTATAAGCTCAGATAATTCAGTTAGGATTTAATAGATAGAAGCTGCTGCCGAAATATTAAAAGTGGTCATACTTCTATAGGCCACTAAAGTGTCACTCTAAAAGAGCATTGCCGAAAGAACATACAACCATTTCTTAGATATACTTCCTTCCTTCGGTTTGTTGGGCCTGCCCTTGAAATCGTCTAGGTTTCTCAATGGCTCAATCTAAACGAAGAGTTCACACACCTCCCCAGTATCTTCAATGATACATGTAGGATAGGACCTTTAAAGCCAACGTAGGAATTCACTACGAAATAATATAATTGTAGTTGGCCTAGCAGTGAATCTTGGGCTATATGGCTTTAAACCTAACGCAGAATAATCATTAGGTCCAGAAACCAAGTCTAAAATGGCTTGTTCTAAAAAGCACTGACTATGGCAAAAGACGCGAATAATGAACTAACTCTCTTGTGACTGGAAGGCACCGAGAAGGTCCTCAACTTGTTCAATGCAATGGTCACAATATTTCGTTATGTGCTTCTTCATCCCTGTCTTAAGTAGATACGGTGCTTACTCAACCTCGATGCTTTGTGCTGTCCTGTATTTGTCCTTGTTTTGTATGGTTGCGTCAGACACTAGAAAAAAAGTTGCTTTTCGGCTCATTCTCCTGTCGTGCTGGCAACATGTACGCGCTGTCGTCTTGAGGGGTTCGCTTAATAAGTCATATCCGAGACGAGGACTTGAACGTGCTGTATAGGAAGGCAAAACCTGTTAACTTTAAGTAGGGATATGCTGTTTAAGGCATAAACTTCTCTGTCGAGACCTGAATCCAAATGGTAGTCTAGATCTTTGAGAAGGCCAGCTATATAATGTGGCTATTCTGTTGAAATCTGCTCGCCGTTTCCCCAAAATACAGCGTGCATACACTAAAACATATATACATACAATTCAGTCTCACTTCGTTTACCGTTGAATAACAACAGTTATTCTGTTCATCTTCCTCCGCTACAGTATGGTAGAATCTTCATGTGATGGAGGCCCGTGCAAGACATTACCTCTTGCTAACCGTTTTACCTCCCACTTGAGACACTTGGTTAATTGATCAAACAGATGTGCACCTACTCATTTGACATGCGGGCAGCTTATCCCTCGTAGGAACTTTCTAGCTTTTTCTATATACCTATAATCGGATAAATTATTCTCTGGCGAGATATTCTCCTCGGCGCAGAGACAGTCTACCTACCAAACATGCAAGGAGGTTGGTTTAAACTGGGCCACGTACCTTCCACTATAGGAAAGCACCATAAAACGCTGAATCTAGAACCTATAGTGATATAGTGTCACACGACTACATGAGTAGCATGGCCATGTTCAGCGTTGGCGGTAATGCTTGCCCGGCCCCAGAAGAACATTATCATTCCGCCGATCCACGAGATTGGTTTTTGTATGCATCAACCTCCCGCGGTCCCTCCTCAGAATAGGAACCCTCCAATGCAAGCTAACTGGCATCGTCCGACCGACTCGTATCCCGAGTACGAATCTGAAACTGAGCTACAGAAGCCACTCGATAACCGTATCCCTATAGCTACAGAACAACTCAAGGATGTGAATCTCTTTATTAGCGAAGCCAATACCGAAAATACCCATGTACACATATCAGCAAGCGAGGAAGTCAGTGACAAAGGCACCTCGCAGCGTGGCGGAGAGGAATAGAGGCAGAACAAATTCCTTGATTCACTAA
Source organism: Chaetoderma sp. LZ-2023a (assembly GCA_034401795.1). Lineage (NCBI taxonomy): Eukaryota > Metazoa > Mollusca > Caudofoveata > Chaetodermatida > Chaetodermatidae > Chaetoderma > Chaetoderma sp. LZ-2023a. The sequence goes on from CM067366.1 coordinate 42,557,789, forward strand.
TGCGCAGCTCCTCTGACATCGCTGTGCATTGCATCATGGGAAACATTGCATTCCAGACCTTTTGAAAACTGTTGGTCCCTTGACCGAAAAGCTACGTTTGTATAACGCGACGTCTGTATCACTCTGTAACAGCTGGCCAGCTCCGAAGGCAGTTCGATGTATGCCTGATGCCTGCCACCGCAGACACCTTTGTACCATAACGCAACATCGCTGGCCGGGCAATATAATCTCCATCAATGCGTTATACATTATGTGCAGTACAGCCCTACTGTCAGTGAATGTGGCCCAAAAAGGTGGTCCATGTTACTCAGGTTCTGTGAATGCGACAGGACACCAATGTAGAGAAGCCTTGGCATCAGCTGTACTCAGTACATCTACAAGGTTAGTAGAGAACGGCACTGAACTAACAGGCTAAGTATGCTACGTACTGATCTAACAGAAGCCGGACTGGGTACACTGACGACTAAGAACCTAAAGGAGCTAAGGACTCTCGCCAAGGACATGAAACCGTTGCCAAAGAGGAAGAATGGCTGGTTGTAACTGTGGGATGCTTTCAAACTACTGCAGCCGCAGAATACACTATCCCGCACACCCGCGCGCACATGCACGCACACACGCGCGCACACACGCGCGCACACACGCACGCACACACGGCAAATTCGGACGTTTCAACCTTCGTAACTGAGATACGTAATTTTGATCATGAAGTACAGGTGACAAAATTAATTATGACATCAACTGATTGAGTGGCAGATCGGACCCTATCCGTCGTTGCATAATAAAATCGTGAAATCATGCGCAGATCCTCACCGTACTGTTTTGTATAATTTTGATGTTTCGTTTCTATCTGATTAAATTTTATGTTTTTCTCTGCAGACCAAGACCAACCTTGTGAAAACCTTGCCTAGGATCATAACATGTCTTGTGCTGAGATCTAAGCCAACGCATGAAGCCATTTTATATATGCCTCGACCATCACTAACTAACCACTCCCCACCCCAACCCCACCCAGCCATATCTTTGCGTGTGTTGGGATCGATTTATATATTTTGAATCCTGAATTCCCAGAATCCGAATTTCATGGTAACTATATAAATATTCTGTTGAATAATTTTTAAATAATTTGACTCTGGGCTGTTGTTGCCAATGTCAATTATGATCGTGACGTCAACCTGTTTGTGACGTAGGATTAATTGATTATGATGTCAATACATGAGTGACAGATTGGATTCTTCTATATGGCTTGTATCTTCCCAGATATTCAAAAGGTCCATAGACTTGGAATTCGGTCAAATCTGAATACATTTTTTTTTGGTTAAAAATTCAGGTCACGACCTAAATCTCGAAATTGAAACACACGCACGAATACACTCACTCGCGCGGACCTGATTACACGCACACGCGCAAACCCGTGTGCAATACTTTCTTCCCCTTATAATTACCGGGTAAGGGCCGAAACCCACCAAACGCGGCGCGTTCGACCGCCATGTCTGTTTCCACCAAGCAGACTGTTTGCACGCGGAGAAATTTAACGGTGAGCGTTATTTCATAATAACTCCGTTTAGAAGGCGCTTCTCTTGATTTAGTAATTAAAGTTACTAGATTACTAAGTTAAAAAGTTAGGAAAATACCATAAAATGACAACTGAAGAACCTTTACTACTATTGCTTCCCCATCATCGTAGACATCGCCGATGACATAGATTGTGGATACATCGCATCGTCCCAAAATCACATTTTCAAGGTAACTATTTAGGCAAGCTGTTGGATATTTTGACACCAATTTGACTGGGTGCTATTACTATGGCAACAAGAGCGCCGAGACAAATTAGTTTCAAATGTTCAACATAATACTTATTACATATTAAATCCATCAACGACATGCAACAGAGTGATCTATTTCTAGCTATGCCCCGCCCATTTCTAGCTAAGCTATACCCACGCTCTGTCTGTGTTGAGATCGATCGAGACCTGAATTCCACGAATCTCAATATCCCGATAAATGTGTCGGAAACAAGAGAATAGACGAATTGTTTTGGTAAAACCAGGCAATTATAAGCAATATATATAAAATGACGAGCGTACGTTCATGGACACTTCTAGCTCTTGTTGAAGGAGGCATGCTGGCCAATGGAGGGATCCGATCTCTCACTCACATACATGGCGTCATGATCAGCAAGAGAGTCAGCTTCAAAACTATAGATAGGATTTCGCGCGCACGCACCCAGGGCTGGGTGTAGTATTGAGCAAAGTCTGTTGGATATGTCCCCACCCCACCGCTCCTCTGCATCTGCATTTCTCGTAGTAAATATGAACTTTCAATAATTGTCTATGAATTTATTCTATTTTTACCCATTTCTCATGAAAATAATTTAGTTGATCTCATTGATCATGCAAAATGTGGTCAAGAAAAGCTAAATATTTGCTCATTGATTGGCCTTTTCCGGGAAGGTGCAGTTTCTGAAAATCTACCGCTGGAATGACAGGCTCGATTATCGAAGTAGTCATTCCAGTGGTAGGGTTTGGGGATTGTGTCGTCTTGACAACAGACATCAGATATTCGATTTACGCGTTCACGTTTTATCGAATTCGGCAAATCTGTAGAATCATCAGATTCGACTTCAGATTTTATACTTACATGGTCAGATTTGATAGAATTCGAAAATCTGAACCGAATAAGTTGATCGTAAGAACCCGGCCTTAAGATAATTTACATGAACTCATTTTGATTGTGACGTCAGCCTAAATGTGATGTAATTGATTATGACATCTTATACTTGAGTTACAGATCGGAGTCATCCAGTTATAGATCATCGGTAGACAATTCACCTTTCCAGAGTATCCATCCATCATTCTGACGCCATAATCAGCCAAGCGGTATGTAGGATGGCGTCATAATCATGACGTCATAAATGATTCTATTTGGTCCGTTTTTAACTCTTAATGCTCCAACACGTTGTACGAATTGTGTCTCTACTATTTAATAAACATGCTGTTGAATATTTTGAACCAAATTAGTTCCAAAACATTAACTATCTTACTTGTACAGTTTTCTGGAAATTGATAGTCAGGGCGTTTGGAAACCGATCGATCCCAGCTCGAGCGAAGTGTAGGTGGAGCTTAGCTAAAGATGGGCGGGGCATAGCTGAACATGGAAAGGTCCATTTTCATTGATGTCATCAAACACCAGACGTATTACGTCATAATAGACAACTGACGTCGCGTAATGACGCTATGAAAAAATGGCGTCTTTATTGCCCATCCACACATACACGTACATCAACACGCGTGCACACCATTGAAATTTCTATTGAAATAAACTAAGAAATAGGCCTATTCATTTTTTGCCCAACCAGCCGCAAAAAGCTTTATGTCATGTTCATTACCTTATTTAAATTTTGTGGTTCTTTAATTATATCACAGTATTCTCATAAGTAGTATTTATTACATTCGCTGTTTTCTTTGCTATTATGCATAGTTTGCATTATTTCTATTATACTGCTCTTGATATCGCTCAAAATGTGGTTGGACGGATGTAATTTGATTTTTGGAAACTCCATTTCCTTGACTCTACACTACGCTACGGACACCGCAACTGTTTAATCCGGCACTGACTATGTCGGTAGTAAATTATATGAAAATTATGGCCCTTTTAAGTAGGATGATTTGATAAGAATAATGATAAATTTGGGCAGTGAAGTGTAATTGATATGAATAATAGTACTAATTAATTACGTTTAAGATTCAATTTTTTGCTGATAGATGATGACCAAGAATTCTCTCTGATGTAGGTGTTATGATAATCTCGGCCTCGTTTATCATATAATTGTCGGTGCTTTTCTACGCCAATTATCAGTTTCTCTAACGTATTTCCGAAGGAAAACACCAATTCAGAAAGGCAAATGTATGTCAAATGCAAATATTATATATTTATTTAATAGAGCTTTATTAAACTAGAATCACTTTTACATTGATACACGAGGGAGGAATATAAAATAATTAGTTTACACTATAGTCATAGGTTATAAGTAATTAAACTATCGTCGACATTATTATTATTATTATTATTATTATTATTATTATTATTATTATTATTATTATTATTATTATTATTATTATTATTAATAAGTAATCATCATCATCATCATCATCAACATCATCATCATCATCATCCATCATCATCATCATCATCATCATCATCATCATCATCATCATCAGCATCATCATACGGCTTATCTTTATGAGTTACATCAAGCATATTGACAGCCGCTGTTCCACATCTATTGGTTCTGTATATTCTGTATGCATCCTTGCGTTATCATCATTCTGTTAGTTTCACCATTGTCACTGCCGTTGTTGTCGTCATCGTCGTCGTCGTCGTCGTTGTCGTCGTCGTCGTCGTCGTCGTCGTCGTCATCGTTGTTGTCTGGGAAACTGTTTTAAGATAAGTCTGTTAAAATTACAGAGTTCGTTTAATAGTTTCTGTTTTTTCGATGTGAAAAGTTTTGAAATTTTATCTTAGTTTGCCCGGGTATAATATAATTATTTGGAGTAGGCCTAGTTCCTTTCGTTGAAAAATTCACACGCGATGATATAATATTCATCACCTGACTATGTCATTCTGTGTGCATAAAGTACATAAAGTGCGGGCTAAAAACAGTATATGCGAGGAATGGTGTTCACCACCATGGCATGTCATGGCAAGGCGGTAGAATCGTGTGAAGCGACAGACTGAAAGGAAGGCCGTGGCGGTTTTTCGTGCAATATCTTCGCCACGCTTGAACGCATTGTCGTTCCGTGTTCGGTGAAAACGCCTTCATGACTTTGTACATGTTTTTAGTCCACCGCGGCGCACTACCGCGCCGCACCGCGTTTGGTGGGTTTCGGCCCTAAGGCAATTTTTCCATACCACGCGATTTCCGCTCGCGGCTAACCGCCTAGCGGATAGCTGCACGGCTGGAAGATTTCCATTGCAGGCGATTATTAAGCTAGTGCCGCGCGCGAATCGTTCTATTAGTGACATAATTGCCTGCTCTCTGGTATCACCAGGGGCCGATGCGTAAAACTTCCTTAACTTAAGTGAATTCATTTTCTTAAACGGCTAAGAAAATCCTTAGCTAAGGATGACTTTTAAGTACGTTGCATAAACTCACTTCACTACTGAACGTTACTGATTTTAGGGCAAAATGATCGCTTATGAAAATGGAATAGGTGCCTTAAAATTAAGGAACTTTATAAGCACTGATCGATTTTTGTAGCTGGTAGTTTTGTATCAGGAGACTCTGTTTGTCTTTGAGAAAGGCTGCTAACTATGTTGTAAAGTGATTATAACCAAAGTATTGAAAAAAAAGAAGATTAAAAACATTGCACACGTCGCTATGGCTACTTTGAGTTTCATGATGTTAATGAGAGCCCTTTGCTTTTATTAAGAAATGTTGAAATATCATATTATTACTGAAGATCTAGCATAGCTAGGGGTTTATGCGTGCTAATCTTGGATCTATTCAGATACACGTCTAAATAAGCGTTGCATGTGGCTAGCATTGAACATTCTTATACCTTGTAATCATTTATTGTTTATGACAAGCAATTTATGTACATTCACAGATATTTTTCAGCAATGCGTTTTTCTGTCCGTAACTTATGCTTTGAATTTCAAAATTAGCTCTGATGAATAAATATTTGTATACATTTTGTGACTTTCTCCAGTGGGGTTGTTACAATTACAAAGCATTACGTACCTACGATCAGCGATGTATGGATCCAAGAACGACAGTTGTTCATAAAATGGCATCTTGGGAATCTCTGATGCGCCGGACCCGCTTTTCTTTGTTTGCACCATACGCTGATTCTGCACGCGCAGAGCAATTTGGAAACGCTTGGTTTCCCAAAAAGGACGTCATTTTCTGGATTTCCCTAGCACCGAGCCGTGCGCGACCCGTGCAAAATCGAGGCAGCTGCCGCGCGTCTAGCCGCGCGCGGCAAATCGCGCGGTATGGAAAGGTTGCCTATACGCTGCGCCGTATCAGTGAATTGCAACAATATATACATATTATATTTGAAATGTTGTTGCTGAAGCTGTTGCTATCATTGACAGCAACACCTTCCAACATTTAGTGACTCTAATAAAGAAACATTAATGCCAGAATTTGCCACACACTTTCGACGTAATTATTCAGATTTAACCTTTCTTATGTCAACAGCGCCTCAAACCGCTGAAAATGCTATCCATATTAATTAAGCTTTTAATGGTCAATTTTCCAAGCCTGGACAAGAGAAAAATATTTTTTGAAAACTTACCATTGAAATTTACAATTATGGTTTTCTGTTGCCCTGCAAATAGACATTCCTCAAGGCCAGTGCTTGACCGTTAATGGACAACTGATCAAGAAACTAAGTCTTCGCTTAGTCAGTGCGCATTAGTAGGCCAGGAGATTATTTTTGAAAATTTACAACTGAAAGGACTGGCTCGGTTACGGAGCCAGTCATTCCCGTGGTAAATTTTCAAAAATAGTTTTGTCTTTTCCTGCAAATGAACATTCCTGAAGACCACTGCAGATGCCATTTTGACCGGACTGACTTTAAAGGGGTAAGTTGACACAGGAAGGGTTAAATTCTGAGAAAAATATAGCCATTGTTCCATTGTTTCTGCAAATTCTATCCCGGATTGCATTGTATATAACGACCCGCCTATGGTAAATACGCCTATGTTACTATAATCTGGTTTATTAGTTTGCCATCATCCGTGTTTCATTCCCGATTCCATTAGCTGGCGAGATCGATGAGATCTTTGTAAATATCACCTACTTTATTTAGCCACTCTTGTGTTAAGTTAACCTTTAAATTGTCAAACTGTCCACAATACCTGTGATATGTGTTGACAAACGGCCTTTTGTAGGTCAAGTGTCCTATTTTTGAAAATTTACCACGGAAATGACTGGCTCGGTTACCGAGCCAGTCATTTCAGTGGTAAAATTTAAAAAATAGGACATTTTTGGCCTCATATGAGCACTGGCTAGGATGAATTTTCGATTTTCTTGATTGCTAATCCATGAATCGTCTGGCCAACCAAAACAGCATTTGTAGTGGCCATGAGGAATGTCCGTTTGCAGGAAATTTAAGTGCGGAAATTAAAATTTTCTTTGAAACGATCTTGACCATTAAATGGTTAATTAATACGGGTAGCATTTTGAGTGCTTTGAGGCGCTGTTGACACACGAGGGGGTAAACAGTTGCTGTTTGCGCTCACACACGGCTTTCAGTCGCATCGATACTAGTCCGTGGGCTGGAGGGGCCCACCTGGATACCCCCCCCCCCCCACACATATTTTTCTAACAGCTTTCGATGTCCTCTTTAAGATTATGTATGTTAACATGTGCTAAACTGGGACTCAATATGGTTTTTGATGGGTTATATTAGAGCTAATACCCACAGTGAAGCAGACCATATTAAGGGGTAGGGGTATTAAAAACTTAGATATCTTTTGATAGAATTATTGTACATTGGTGATCGACCACTCAAAATGTTGCTTACAGTATCGTCTACGACTGCATATGGGTTACATGCAAATCGGTTTCATAATGAGATCGGCAAAGGTCAAAAGGTCACAGATATTCGCCACAGCTTAAAATCTAGAAACTATATGTTGCCATCGCTGACCAAGCACCGGTAAAGGAACATTCTAGTTTTAACAGCTTAAGATTGATTAAAAGGCACCATTTGACAAATTAATGAGTAAAAGTTTACTCATTTAATAAAATAGTGTTACTATGACAACTGACAGCACAGCCACTTTTTGAGAATCGATGAAAAATGCAATCATTGTAAACTAAACTTGAAATGAGCATATCATGGAATCACACCACTTCGCTCGAGTCACCGTTCACTCTATATAGTCCAGCCATTATTCTCAGTGGGTTCAGGGATGTATGGCTTTGGTGCATGGGATCGCTTCCAAATAGCTACCTGATAGGTAACCATCTTTATGTGCTCGCGGAGGCAAACTCTCAACTCTCGGGCGAGGTAAGGTGGATAAGTCAACGTTTTCCTTGGGATTGATATTTTTCTCTGCATCACCACATTTTGCCATTAACATTGAGAAACGAAGTGTGTCAACGTTTGTTATGGGAGTAATCTTGTACATTCCGCAGGTGAAATCCTCTAATTGAAGAAAGAGATTTTCTGTGATGTCCCATGGCTCACTAATGGTTGTATCACATTTGGTTAAGGCATGAAGAACCAAAAGGGCAGAACAGTAAAGCGGTGTAAAATACTTAGCAAATCGTGAAATGTCCAACAGCTTTCGATTGTTTTCAGAACCAGTATCAAATAATACGTGTGTCTTCATGATTTGGGCATAGTACAGGAGAATTAAAACTGCATCGCTAGGTGAACTTCTGATACGCACAAAAGCATAGCCCTCTTTTGTTGTATAAGCACAATAGAGAATAACTATTAATTGTGTCTGTTTCTTCTTGGTCAGATTCTATGGCTTGTTTTCAATTTTTGCTTTTTTATTGGTTCAAATAAATGTGTATTTCTTTCAAGTCTCTCTGTTATAAAAGTCTCTTTGGCCAGTTTCCCAATTGACTCAGCAGCCACGATATCAGTTTGGATATGGGTAGATGCAGAAGCACCAGCCCAAATACGGAAGAGCTTATCATTATAATCGAAACTGAAAGGATTCATGAGGCTTTCTACGGACTCCATTACATTTACAGTGGGACGGACATCCCAATGTCTATTGTTCCTATCTGGCTCGTCTGTTATATCTTCCATTTGGAGCATTGTTTCCATATCTCTTGCTCGTCCATGTGCCGTCTTTCTCCAACGTCGATGTGCATCATAGTTATTCAAGATAACAGATAGGCCAGCCACGCTTCCTCCTCCTCATGCATACGATTTTGCGTGCTTCATAAATGTCTCCTCTATTGTTTTGTATACTGCCCACAAATTTCCAGGCACAGCGGATCTTACAAAACTTATAGCACCTAGCTTAAGCAGATCCGTTGCTCCGGGGTGTGATTCTTCTTTGCTTGCCAAGAAAAGAGAAAAGTACGTAAGACACCTTACATAATTCTGCCCATCAAAACTAAAGAACAGGTCGGCCATTCGATTGCGACATGTTCTGTACAGATTGTAATTGTTTATCTTAACGGCGTTTAGGAGCGACCACAGCAACCAAGCATGGCCCATGTAAGATAACCAAAGCTGGGCAGTCTTACCTAAGTCGGCATTGCTAACTCACAGTCGCAAGTCTGAGTAGTTATTTAGATATGAATGAAATGCTTTATCATTCGACAATATTTCGAAATTCTCTTTGGTTCTTACTTCCAATAATGTGGTTACTTTTGCCAATGAATTTGGTGGCAAATTCTCTAATAATTGGACCCTTTCGTAGAACGATATTTGTAGAGTAGCCATCGTTCAAGATCTTCAGCCATTGCTTTGTGGCAGTAGATGGCCCGACTATAATTCGTATCAGACAGCACACCTTTAATAGATCTGGAAGACATCACGCCAGATTCTAGCAGAATCTCAGTGAATCGAAATCCACTCATCTTCTTTCCTATATGATTTTCATATAGGCGCATGCCAAATGAAAAGTACCAATCATAACTATGTGATCCTTGTAGTAGTCTGGGAATTTCCATATGATAGGCTAAGCTTTCATACACACGCCTAGATTAAATTCGTTATGGCATATTTCTGCCCAGCATCTTCCGATGCCTTTTTGGACATTCGTAGACACTCTTTTACAGTGCCATATTCTGTTATTGATCAAATGCCTTCTAACTACATCTTACTTCTTTGATTTTTACACCCGATGCTGTATTTGTTGCTTGATTAGCATATAAAATTCATCTATATGTAAAGCCGTTACTTTACACAATTTCGATTCGATGATATGCTCATTTCATGTTTAGTTTACAATGATTATATCTTTCATCGATTCTCAAAAATTGGCTGTTCTGTCAGTTGTCATAGTAACAATATTCTTTTAAATAAGTAATCTTTTACTCATGATCTTTGCCAAATGGTGCCTTTTAATCAATCTTAAGCTGTTAAGACTAAAATGTTCCTTTAGTGGTGCTTAGTCAGTGATAGAAACATACAGGTGTTTGATTTTAAGCTGTGACGAAGATTTGTGACCTTTTGACCTCTTCCGGCCTCATTATGAAACTGATTTGCATGGAAACCATATGCAATCGTGGACGATACTATAAGCAACATTTTGAGTGGTCGATCACCAATCCACCGATTCCATCAAAATTTATTTAATTACATTTGTAGTTTACAATGAATGCATTTTCATCGATTCTAAAAAATTGGCTGTTCTGTCAGTTGTCATAGTAACAATATTTTATTAAAGGAGTAATCTTTTACTTATTATATTTGTCCAATGGTGCCTTTTGATCAATCTTAAGCTGTTAAAACTAGAATGTTCCTTTACTGGTGCTTGGTCAGTTATGGCAACATATAATTGCTAGATTTTAAGCTGTGGCGAATATTTGTGATCTTTTGACCTCTGCCGACCTCATTATAAAACTGATTTGCATGTAACCCATATGCAGTCGTGGACGATACTATAAGCAACATTTTGAGTGGTCGATCACCAATGTACAATGAATCTATCATAAGATATCTAAGTTTTTAATACCCCTACCCCTTAATATGGTCTGCTTCAATGTGGGTATTAGCTCTAATATAACCCATCAAAAACCATATTGAGTCCCAGTTTAGCACATGTTAACATACATAATCTTAAAGAGGACATCGAAAGCTGTTAGAAAAATATAGTTTTGTCAATTAGGGGGTGGGGGTATCAAGGTGGGCCCCTCCAGCCCACGGACTATACCGGTAAACTGTCCCGGATTATAACCCCATCGTACCCCCACCGACGATCTCTCCACATCACAATAGTTCTACTAATGCTATTTTTATCCGTTCGTTTAATTGTGCGATTGTTCTTTCCTTCGTCTGTTGATCTCTCTTTTTCTTTTCTTCATTCATTGATTTATTTCTCTATGTATTTATATCCATTCAGTTATAGATACATTGACCGCCCATATATCCGTCCGTCTATTGATTATTTAAGTAGCCATACATACATTTGCATCTTAATTTATTCATGCATCCATACATTCAAGCATGTGCTAAATATATGTCCGTTATTCCGACCCTTCATTTCACATTTCGTGCCATCCATCCATCCTTCCACCATCCCCCTCCCTCTCCACCCCCCCCCCCCCCCCTCCCCCACGCCCGGCCGCCCACCCACCCACCCACCCATACACCATCCATCCATCCATCTATCTATCCATCTATCCATCCATCCATCCATCCATCCATCCATCGATCCACCAACACATCCACCCATCTACCATCCATCTACCTATACATCTATTATTTATATCTTTCTTTCATTCTTTCACTCTTTCATTCTTTTCTGCATGCATTCATCCATCTGTTCATCTAAAGTCCGGCATGTGTGTGTCATCTGTTTGCCTATTCATCTCTCTGTATATCCATCCATCTCTTCATCCAGCTGTCCAACCAAGTCACTCTTTGTGAGAAGGCTATAGGGTCCAGAATTTTCGTGTGACTTTTAGGGAGAAATTTGGGGGCCCTATGCAAATTCACTTGTTGCGCTGCCTTAAGTTCGACCCTTTATCAATGCTCCTAAAAGTATTCACGGAACTACACACCCTCTTCACATACTGACCTACGATAAAGCACATATGTAAATTAAATCCAGGTTTATATAAAGAATTATATATAACATGATGCACTATATAAAACGTGTAATACATCGCTGCTGTCTGTAAAAGACTCCCAGTAAAGATGGTCCATATTGGCGATGCGCTAAGGATGCCCGAAGACACACCAGCACAGCGAGCCGTGGAATTCGCTCTACTGGGAGCCAGTGTAGCTCGCGGGGTAGTGTCGGCCGTTTTGGTTTCTGGTGTCGTCTCGCCGCGCTGCAAGTGCACGACGAATGATGACGCTGGTTAGCTTCCAGTCTCGGGGTGACGGATCCTGTACGATACTCCCCTACGGGTAACAAAGACCGGCTCCTAAGGCTGGTGGAACTCAATCATTCCTGTGGGGCCGTGCGACCATCGTCGTGAACATTAAACACAACAGTCTCATCCCAAGCGTTTGTGTCACCAGTATGCCTGTCCATAGCAATTTCGTGATCTATGGACTTACAAGATTATTATACCTCTAAGCTGAAAGGAAAGAAAATTATCTTTGTAGTGTCGGAAAATCATGTGCCTCACGCGGGCACTACTCCTAGTGGTAGTTTGGGTGAGGAGTATTATCTTTGCATGGACCATCATCACTGAATCCTTGCGAGAGGCAAGTGTCTCATGCGGGCCCCCGTCACAGGAAAATGTCGCCACTGCTTAAATCGGGAGAAGAGTAGTGGTCGAAAGGGGCTCACTCTAATATTTAACCAAAATGTTGTAAAGAAAAAACCATACCTAGTGAGATTATGACTATATGGTTGCGTGCTATTTTACGTGAAGACGGGACGAGCGATTCCCGAAGGATTCCCATGTCATCGTCTTATGTAATTCTCAGTATTCTGAATTAGTAGTTGCCGCTTTTATTTATGCGGGCCTTCTTCTATGCCTAACCTAATATTTAGTTTTTAGAGACAAGAATTATTTTTAGGCTGCAAATGGCTGGCGTCTATCTAGCTTTTAGATACGGCTGCCATTGAAAACGGATGCCCTATGACATCAATGCTGAAGACAGCGTGCATACATGTTACTTCGCAAGATCTCCGAACTGGATAAGAATCCGGATATCTCGCTCCGTAACCACATAAAACGTCACAGGGCATTGGTTGCTTTTCACAAAAGCATTTTTAAGCAACCGACCTATCGTTATGGTGGGGGTAAGTGAGACGAATACCCAACATAAATGCCCTTCCTGTGAGGGAGTGGCAGATCTGAATATCCTGCCCAGACATTCTTTCGGAATTCGGTGGGGATGCGGATCTCGCCCGTCACCAGGGCCTACGGAACTAACTTTTTAACCTGGCGTTAGGTTTAAACACAAGTTGCCCAGTTATGCACTGCAGTGTGGGAGGATTGTTCAGCAGATTAAAGAAAATAATAATTAAGATATGTTTTCGCAATGCTTTCCTACATTGGCAAAGGTAACTAACTACTGAGTATCCGAGGATATGCGGGGAATGTGTGTGACACCATACCCTGGCCATCACCGCTCGGAAACCCAATAGTTTCGCAGGGTCGGATCAGTCCATGGTGCGGATAGGGACATCCAAACAATTAAGAAGCCATAAGGCATAGTGGAACATGAAGAGAGACAATAACTTAGAAATATGAGGCCCTTTAGGTATGTTGGCCAATCATACACAACCTTGCCGGAGTGCGGGGCTAAATTATCGCAACTACCGGAAAAGAGGCGTACACTACGTGTCTCCTAACGAAGAGATTGTCTCTAATCATATTAAACCTATCCTATCGAGCTGAATAGAAAAGGTTTTTAGTCAGTAGCATGCACGGACAGCGACCTCAGTGAAAAATTGTTGGTAGCGGGAGAAAGCGCTGCATATATAAATGTTGCTGTATAGTGCTTCCTACGTGCACTGCAGTCCTATATTTTTCTACAAATAAACAAAACATATAAACTGATGGCCACTTGCCATATATAAACTAACCAGAACAATCAATACAATGTGAAATGATCAGAATAATATATATAGTACAGGTTGAGGAACCTACTACGGTGAGGTTAGCGAAAACACCTTACAGAAAATAAGAATAACTATAAACAGATACAGAAATTATAACTAGCGGTCCTAAGACCGTTACGTGCCTTTTAGTCATCGGGACCAGTTATACAGATATGATATAATTATCAAACATGTAATTAACGGGATAATTAAAAATGACAAGTATAGTTACTTGAATAATCGGTAGCCATTCTTAAGCCTGGGCTATCGTGTTACTGAAATTGATACGTCACCCTTAGTTTGACGTGAGTTGATGCATTCCCTGGAAGCTGGAAAGTTCCTGCAGGCTGATTTTCGCAAACATGATTCCCACAAGCAAGTCACGAAGGGAGCGGATCGAACTCAGGACTGTAATCACAATATAGAATGTTTAATGAGTGGTCAGTAAGAGATACAATAACATTACTGCTATGACGAAAGTTCCCGTACACCGATGGTATGGATGGAAGTTGTCAACAACCCGATCAAGAGCAGGGGTTGCTAAATGCGGATGAAGATACATAGCTAAACTTAACGGTGCGGGGTACATCAGCCAGCTCTGAAGACGTACCGGGCATTGTTTACTTTGCTGTGGTCAAAAAGTTTAGATAAACCTGCACGACATCAGTGAGGGGATAGCTGAATAACCACTTTTTGACGTGGCTGGCAGATCCGGCGAGTCATCCACCAAAGAACATCGCTGCCTCAACATCTGTAGAATCACATTTTCAGGCCAGGAAAGGCCTCACCGCAAGTTCGTGTTCCGAGGTAGTTCTTGATATATTCGTGAACAATATCCAAAAAGTTCCAAAAATGTTCCCGCAACAATGGGAGATACAAAATTGCTTTAGTGCGGTGGGTTGGATTACTGCTGGCTATGGGAGAAAAACCGTCAGAAACCGAAATGATCTGCGTAATGCCTGTCTTGCCGATCGTAGCCGACACAGGTCCAACCTAATCGACCCCTGGCCGAGAATGCTCTCGAGATCTGGATCTCGTCTCCTTTTATACTACTCGTGACGTCACAGGCGCAGGCTCCAGCCAATCATCGGTCGAGCAACAGCCAATCAGCGCGTAGCTAATAATAACGCAGTCGAATGTTCTAGAACATTCTAGACGTTCTGCGTACACGTGGTTATGACATCACGGCAATACCTTGAAGATAATCAAAAGGGGTTTTCCGTGGATAACTCAGCCATTTCTAAACCGATTTTGAAATGGTTTACAGATTTGGAAAGCCCGTCGAATTCTGGTCTTGATTAATGCCGGATTCGGCGGGCACACGTTACTAAAAGGGATTACATTTTACCGTCCCAGTACGCTAAAAGCGTCATCCTATCTTGGTCGTAAATTTCGCGCTCTGTCAAAAATAGTATTAAGCGTGCACATGTGTACTATGTGCTTTAACGAGCTTTATAACGTGATCTCTCTCATAGGCTCATATACGCTTATAGCTCTACCCAGGGGGGCATGTTCAGGGAACGAATCCAGGACGGGCGGAGCGTACCCAGGTTAGCTGGTACGGCCGGTACCTGACCGGTTGATCCGAACTACACCAGCAAATACAAAGCCAGGAGAGGACGGCATTGCATAAATCTGCTAGGCATTCTACGAGGTTACCTCGAGAAAGCAGGACTCGGTACACTCAAATCAGAAATGGACCTGAGGACAAAACACAGCGATCAAAAGTGAAGGGCGGATTGCAGCTGTAGAATGTTTCTACTACTACAACTGCAGAATAGAGTAATCATACATACATATAACATTAATATAGGCCTAATATGATTTAGGAGTTGGCTCTATCTAGCGCTATATATTATATCACATGCATTCTTCTTTTCATTTCTTTCAGGGCATCATGGATGCTTATCTTTCTTATCCTCTTAACTGGCTTCGCTTTCATAATCATGAAGCAGCTATTGGTATTCTGGACACGGCCTACATTGAGCAAACTTACTTTGCAATACAAAAATCGTTTACCATTCCCTGCAGTCACAATATGTAATCTCAATGTAATGAAACAGTCGTATGTGATCAAAGATCCTTTGATTAGAACAGTGATGAATGGGTTACATTACGAACTCAACGCGACGGTATTCACGGAAATGCCAGATGAACTTTACAAATCCATAAATCTGACCAGATATTATACAGAAGGCTCACCTACAGTGGACGAAACTATTCTGAGTTGCACGTTTGGAGAGAGTTTCACGTGCCGTAAACTTTTCAGTCGGATTTCCACAGAATTTGCTATTTGTTTTATGATAAACACCAGCATCGATATCCATGGTAATTCATTCGAATCGAACCGTTTAGGACCAACTGGTGGACTTAAAATACTTATCGATGTACAGAATGAAGAATATTTCAAATCACAGTACAATGGAGCTGGTATAAAGGTAATAATATAAACTGCCTGCCTGCCTGTCTGCCTACCTGCTTGCCTGCCCGCCCGCCGCCCACCCGCCTGTCTGTTTGTCAACCGCAACAACTCAAGTTCTACTGAAGGGATATTCACCAAACTTAGTAGTGGTAGTAGTGGTAGTAGTAGTAGTAGTAGTAGTAGTAGTAGTAGTAGTAGTAGTAGTAGTAGTAGTAGTAGTGGTGGTGGTAGTGGTCGTGGTGGTGGTGGTGGTGGTAGTAGTAGTAGTAGTAGTAGTAGTAGTAGTAGTAGTAGTAGTAGTAGTAGTAGTAGTAGTAGTAGTAGTAGTAGTAGTAGTAGTAGTAGTAGTAGTAGTAGTAGTTGGATATTGGAAACTTATGGGTTTTTTCTCATGTAAGTTTCGCTCTTTGCACGTGCGCGGAAACGGCCCTTTGCTTGGCCTACATATTGTTTTCATCATAATTTGCATCTTAGGAGACAGATAAAGTTTTCAGAATTACCAGTAAGGCTTGACTGAAATCGAAACTTGTCTCTGGCTTGGTAGCTAGTGAATTTGTCTAGATTGGCAATACATTTTGCTAACTTACTTTCCGCATTTTCGAGATTCACCATTTCCAGGTGCTTGTCAGGCATACTTAATTTTTATGTTGGAGTTATCTATTTCAGTATATTGATCCATGTTTATCTTGCGCAATGTATCAGACTTAATTTTTCATAGATAGTGAGTCTGTAGCCTCTACGTTTCAGAGCTTGAAATATTACCGAACAGGCAGAATCTAGTGATTTCTTTTTGTGAAGCAACTGGGATGAGTCTGTTTGCCTAAAGTGTACTTTATTGTTTTAATAACTAGATTCATGAAATTTTGAACATTTTGTGAACAGCAACATCCAGAAATCCATTCAGGTATCACTGATGGTTGCTTTCAATTTAATGTCAGGATCATGGTTGCCTAGAGTCTACAGGAATTCAGTAAATTCATTTCTTGTATGTGGCAAAATTAAAAAGATATCATCAGGGTATCTATTGCAATTGGGAGGACGTTTGCTGCATTTTTTGAAGGGCAGCTTCTTCCCAGTAGTAGTAGTAGTAGTAGTAGTAGTAGTAGTAGTAGTAGCGGTGGCGGCGGCGGCGGCGGCGGCGGTAGTAGTAGTAGTAGTAGTAGTAGTAGTAGTAGTAGTAGTAGTAGTAGTAGTAGTAGTAGTAGTAGTAGTAGTAGTAGTAGTAGTAGTAGTAGTAGTAGTAGTAGTAGTAGTAGTAGTAGTAGTAGTAGTAGTAATGGCGGTGATTGCAGTGTGATTTGTCTCATGTTTGTATTAAATATTATAAATTAACAGATAATCTATATCAATCAGATGCAAAATTTGTATTGGTTTATACCTGTCCAACATAGTAGTAGTAATAATAGCAGCAGCAGCAGCAGCAGCAGCAGCAGCAGCAGCAGCCGATATTATTAGCAGATTTTCAAAAGGCATCAGGGCTTAAAGCCAATCGAGACAAATCTAAGGGATTATTTTTGGGCGCTTGGAAGGACAGAACTGACAATGTTATGGATATTAACTGGTCAGATGATGTCATAAAGATTTTGGGTTTTTACTTTAGTAGAGAACAAGATGTAATAATAAACTTGGAAGAAAGGCTATCCAAGCTACAGTGCACATTAGTAAATTGGAAACGACGTCGCCTAACTGTCTTTGGCAGGACATTTGTCCGTAATAATTTAATTTTACCTGGACTGTGGTATACCGCTTCTGTAGTTCATATGCCAAAATCAGTAGAGTCAAAGATCAACACGTTACTTTTGTCCTTCTTATGGGAGGACAAAGCCCATTTAGTATTGTGGTCAATCCTCACCAATGAAAAGCATGATGGAGGCCTGGATTTGGTTAATGTTTTAGCAAAGTGTGCTTCTTAAAAAACTGAAATTCTTGAATGAGTTACTCCCATCAAACCCATCTTGGTCAAGTGTTTCAAGGACACTTCTACAAAGGTACGTATGTCCATTTCCAGTAGAATGTTTATTTTTTGTGCAGTACACTGCCACCTAACTATCAGAAGATACCAAATGTATATAAAGAACAGCTCAAAGCCTTAAAAATATTTACACGATCAATGCCACAACCCAATTGTTGGGAAGATGCCTTACAGCAACGTCTTTGGGGCAACGAGTTGATTCGTGATAATGATGCTGTATTATATTTGCCCTCTATGGCCAAAAATGACATTCAATATTTACACGATTTAGTAAATCCAAAATTTCGCAAATGGATTGCGATGCAGGATGTAGTAAAAGCAACATGAATGAGGCATATTGATGCTCAACGCTTATTTGTTAGAATAAAGAATGCAATACTTGATGAATGGTTCAAATTACCGAAAGTACGTGGCAACAGAGATATGTTGCAACCAACATTAGTATTTAAGTCAGAGCGTATAAAATACAACATGGCATCTAGAGACGGGTATGGAATTCTAATGCAAAGTCGGAGACAGACTCCTATTGCAGTTAGGCATTGGAACACTTTATGATGCACGCCAAAGAACTGGAAAAATGCATGGAAAACAATACATCTACCGTGTCTACCAGCAAACGCACGGGACTTGGCATGGCGATTACTCCATCGAAGGCTATGGGTCGGCCATCTGACTTTTATGTGCAAAATAACAAGTACAGGCCTGTGCTTATTATGTTATACTGAGAAGGAAACGATAGACCATCTGTTTACACAGTGTCGTATAACTACAGGCGTTTGGGTATATATCAATATGCTCCTTGCTAAATTTGGAACCAAATATGTGAAATTAATGGCTGAAACAATTATGTTCACAGATTGCACAACTATCGGACGAATCATTAATAGCAAGGAGAAAGAATTGTTAGTAACCCTGTTATCTGTAGGAGTGTGGGCCATCCGGAAGCATCGGCGTTCAGAGGCCAGAGATAAAACAGGAAATAACTACCAAAGAGCCATACAAGCTATATTTCGATCATTGTTGATAAACTGCATTCGTTGTGAATTTTACAGGCTAGTGGAACATGGAAAAGAAAGTAGATTGAAAGAGGTATGTTGCAAAACTGGTCTAGTATCAATTGAACACGGATATCTAAAAATAGCAGAAGCAGAACTTGTATAAGCTAGCACACTCGCTACTTGTTGTATATTGATGCATGGTATTTTAATTTAATTTAATTGACTTTATTTTTAAATTGTTATGCCTTAGGAGACGCTAATCTTGACGAATAACCTAACCTTGGGCATCAGTATATTTAAATATCAAATCAGCATCGCGTCAATATTCTGGAGGTGATCCGACTTTCGAGTTGATTGGGTTAACAGAGTATGACATCTTACATATATACAATTAGCATCCTGTTGTAAATGTTTACTGTAGGTGTATTAGTTCCAGGGTTATTTGCAAAAACTTACAATGAAGTAAATTAAAAAATGTGAACCCAAAGCGCCATCTATGTAGCCATAGTTTGTATACTTTCGCTTTGCGCATTATACTACCTAAAGGCTACTACGTCCGCCGGGTATTTAAGAATCGGTTAACTGGCGTCAATGAGTGACCTTTTGTTGCCCCCTTTTGTTCACCTCGCCACTTGTTGACGAGCTGCACTCGCCATTTGGGCCTACTACTATACGGTGTGCTACGTTAAGCTACGTATGATCTACTTAGCCTGCCGGTCATGAATCGGCTCAATGGCATCAATGAGTAGCAGTAACTTACTGCTAATTATTGATGAGTCTCTTTACCACTTTAGTTGGGTAACTATGTTCGCCATTTGGGCCTACTACTACTGCTACACATAGTAATGGCTTTGTTGAATTATGTTATGCTATCAGCTCTTTATTAAGTTTGTTTTCTATGTAGTTATGCCATGGGTATGGTATATGGTAATAGAGTATTTTAGCCTACACTGTTTTGATATGTTCAGTTTGTGTTGTTATTCATATACTATTAAGAAAGCCTGCTATTTCACCCGATTTTTTATGGGGGTTTGCAAGCCAATTGCTGCCCGAATTTGCTAATATCTAGCGCGATTTTGTAGATAAATTTTATACATATATTTCGTATTAGTATTTCCTTTCCAACTTTATGTTTAATTTGTAAATTCTTGTCTTAGTTGGAGCGCATTTTGTGTCTCCATTTTCTAAAGGCAATCCTCTTAGCTGGCGGTTTCAGCCATTTAATATGTCTCCTCTTACTGTGGTCAATGCAATACTTTTCTCCCCGCGCCAGTATGCTATTTCTATAGTTCGTTGGCTAGCGCATTATATTTGGCAAGATCGTTTGAGTGAGTGGATTTAATTCCTTTGTCATTTGTAAGCGCAAGCCTAGTACTTTGATTATATAAATCTTTATAGTCAGTTGGCTGCCCCCGGTCAACTCGAACAGACTAACAAATATATGTCTGTAATATGTTAGTATGCATTAGGGAACCACTTTAATCGGTTAGGTGTTAGTGAACCACTTAGAAAGTGGTTCAAACTAACAAGCATACGACTGTACTCTCTATTCGTATATTTGTTGGTAAACGTCAGGGTTTCAAAAGGGACACTATTTATTTAGTGTTTAGCTCTTTCCCTGACGTCTTGTTGTTATATAATTGTATTATATATTGTAGTAGTATGGGGTTCATCTTTTTATAAAACATCATGGCAACCTCCTATAACCGTACCATGAGTCTTAAAATCACGGCAAAGGCTTGGGGTGTTTCGGCAATTGAGGTGTATCATGGGTTGAAGGATGTAGTTGGGGCAGGGCCACGGATCCTTCAAGGTCTCATTAACGTTTCCAAATCTGTATGGAATGTCACCGTAGTTAATGAAAGTGTGAAGGAAAAGTTGCTCGACGAGGTCCTTGTCGTGAAGGGTGAGGTGTGTAATGTGGAGGAAATAGATTCTGATCGTCTATTAGTCAAGATGAAGGTTCCATTAGAGATCCCAGATGAACGGGTTATCAATGAATTGATCAAGTATGGCAAAGTGGACAAAGTAGAACACGAGACCTATCCATTTGATCGAACCTTAGAAAATGGCATCAGAAGAATTTGGTTCGAAAAGGTAGAACAGCCTCTCCCAAGTAAGGTCACGATAGATGGTCGATTTATCTTGTCATTATGGTACAGGGGGCAAATCAAAGAGTGTAGAATCTGCTTAAGCACAGAACATCTTGCAACAGATTGCCCTAACAAAAATAAATGTCTAGTTTGTGGATCATCTGATCATTTTAAGTGGCGATGCCCGCAGAACAAATATGTCAAAAAGGGTGCTGATAAAAGTGCAGAGCAAGTTGTCTCTAAGGAGAATGTCATAGAACCTGTAGCTGCTGAGATTGTAGCTGAAATCCATGTTAAGAGGAAGCATGTTGCTAAAGAAAATGTCATCGAACCAGTAGTTGCTGAGATTGTAGCTGAAGTCCATGTTAATGAGAAGCATGGTGAAAAAACTAAGAATCTAATCGCTGTAGTTGCAGGCGATGAAATAGAGGTTCTAGATGAGGGGCTAAGTCTTACTCAAGTAACAAGTCAATCCAAGTCTGATGTCAGAGAGGCTAATCCCACACAAGTTGAAGATGATGATCAATACCCTCTGGAAGAGAGTTTTGATTTAGGACAAGTAAAATTCAGGTCGCAAGATACTGAAACTAACTTTGATGTTCCACTGAGTACACTCAATCTAGACGATTTAAATAACATAGAGAAAGTAATTGGTGTCTTGGATCGATTGAGTGGAATAAAGCGACAGAAAGATGGAGATAGTTCTGAATCAGAAATAGAGGAAAGTGATATAGAAGACGATAATATGTCAGTCGCTGAATCCGATATATCCATTCAAACACAGAGTTCTAAATCACCGGATGAAACGGTCATGTCCAGGTCAGAGGCAGGAGAGGTGTTAGTTCCATATGTGACGGAAAAAGGGGTTAAATATAGGCATCTGCGTCATGATTCAGATATATTGAAATATAAGCATTTGGAAAAAGTTGAGCTAAGTAGTGCAGCGTTTGCGAGTAAAATAGGTAAATGGTCTAAGAGAGGGTCGAAAAGACCAAAATCTAGTTACCTTAATAATGGCGGTTATACACATCATTTTATTACTTTTTATGCTAAATTGCACACTCAATTTTTGAGGCTTAAATAGTGACATAAAGCAACGTCACTTACTAGAGACTCTGAAAAATTAGCAGATTGACATTGCTTTGATTAGGGAACAAAAATTCAGAAGTCAGAATCATACGATAATTTAGAAAAGATTTCTGGATCCAGAATATTCTATTCGTTATCTCAAGATAATAGTGCAGGCGTAGCAATGGTTATAATCCCTCGTTGTTCAGCCTATGTAAATATAATCTCTTCAGTATCAGGCACAAATGGTCGCTGGGTGAGAGTCACGCTAGATATACAACAAACACGCTTCACGTTGCTGCGTATATATGCACCTGCATCTCATCAACTACGTCGTAATTTTTTTAATGAGATGTCTACAACAGCACTAGATAACATCACTGAAAACTTAGTAATGGGTGTTGAATTTAATCGTGTCGTAGACAAAGAAAATGACAGGAATGCAACTTCAACTTATACTGATACATCACATGGACTCTTAAAAGAAATATGTGATGATGAAAATTTAGTTGACACCTATAGAATATCAAAACCTCATGGTAAAGATCTTACATGTTTTTCGGCAGATGGTAAAGTTGGTTCAAGGATCGACAGAATTTATGTGAATAGTTTGTTGACAGGGTACTGGAGAGATGTTAATATTAAGCCAGTCGCATTCGCAGATGATACCATGGTTTGTGTAACCTTTGCCAATGCTAATTGGGTAACAAAAGGGGTCGGGTTTTGGAAATTAAACACAACACTGTTGGGTTAAGAATTTTATAAGAATAATATAGAGAGTTGTTGGCAACATTATATTAATAGGAAAGCATAATATAACATTGCAATGGTGGGAGGATGTAAAACTGGATCTAAAGTATGTTTCCCGAAAGTATGCTATTAGAAAAGCACGGAAAATACGCAAACGCAAGAAAACACTTCATCGACCACTGATGAAAATTAATGCTAAAGTAAATAATGGTGAAGATAATTATAATGAATTACTGGTTAAAATTAAAAGTAAAATAAGATATATAGAACAATATGAGTTTGAGGGTGAAAAAATTAGAGCAAGAGCCCAGATGCATGCAGAAGGGGAAAAGCCAACTCGATATTTTTGCACATTAGAAAAAGCACGGGCAATAGATAAGGTGATGCGCTCATTAAACATGCCGGATGGTTCAACCGTCTTTACCAACAATGAAATGAGTACTATTGTATGCAATTACTGAGTGATTGTACAAGTCAGAGGGAATTGATGAAGATGCAAAATTGGATTTGTTAGCAAATATAGACAAAAAGGTGTCAGACACAGGCAGTGAATTTTGTGATCAACCCTTAACACTAGAAGATTTAACTAAATCCCTTCAAGGTATGAAACTAGAAAAATCACCGGGGTATGATGGCCTTCCAGTTGAATTTTACCAAACGTTTTGGCACCTTGTAGGTCCAATAATGGAAGAATTAGCCACGGAAATTTTTGAGAAAGGTCATTTACCACCAACTATGGCTAGGGCATACGCAAGGCTACTATATAAACGAAATGACAGACGTCTAATTCAGAATTACAGACCAATTTCTCTACTATGTGTAGACTACAAAATAATATCCAGAGCACTAACATTGAAACTAGGTAGTGTTTTAGGAGAAATCATTGGAACAGAGCAGACATGTGCTGTACCTGAGAGGACAATGTTAACCAATACCATGTTAATAAGAGACTTTATACAATTGGTTGAGAAGGATAGCATCCCTTCAGCTGTGATTGCCTTGGACAACGAAAAGGCATTTGACCGTGTGGAATCGGATTTTCTTTTTAATTCTTTGCAATCGTTTGGGTTAGGCTCAAACTTTATTAAATGGGTTAAGATTTTATATACGGATATCAAGAGTAGCTATTTAGTGAACAATCAATTATCCAGAGAAATCGTTTTAGAAGGTGGTGTTAGGCAGGGGTGTTCCCTACCGCCATTATTATTTGTTATTGTGATGGACTCCCTTGGCATAGCATTGAGGCAAAATAATACCTTTCAAGGCATATGTATTCGTGGCATAGAAAAACCACTTATGCTATCACAATATGCTGATGACACAACTGTGTTTGCTAGTTCAAACTATGATTTTGCAATTTTAAACCACGTACTAGAAAAGTTCCAAAACGCATCTGGTTTGAAAATCAATAAAGGAAAATCCAATGGATTATTTTTGGGGGCCATGGAAAGAGCGGAATGACCAGCCACTTGGAATCAATTGGTCTAATGATACCATTAAGATTTTAGGCATCTATTTTAGCAGGAAACCGAATAGAACACAAAATTGGAATGAACGAGTATCTAAGCTTAAGAGAATATTAGCAAATTGGAAGCGTCATCGTCTTTCAATTTTTGGTAGAGTATTTGTTGTCAACAACTTGGCATTATCTGGGCTATGGTATACAGCATCTGTTGTACACATGCCAAAACATGATATTGTCATTCATATTGGAAGAAAAGAATCATTTAGTTTCCCAGCATGTTCTCAATAATGTTAGAAGGAGGACTTGATTTAATTGATAAGTGAAATGTGTTTCTTTAAGGTTAAAATTTTTGAATGATCTTATTACATCAGATGAGACGTGGGCATGTGTTTCACGAGCTCTCATGGAGAAAATTGTAGATCCATTTCTGGCGGAGCATGTTTTTACCTCAAAGAACCCACCTCCGAATAGCCAAATGATACCAGATGTGTTTAAAGATCAAGTTAAGGAGCTAGAAATATTTGACAGATACATGCCTGCACCTACGTGCTGGAAGGAAGTACTAGAACAGCAATTGTGGGGCAATAGTAATATATGTTATAACAATGCAGTACTTTATCTACCGTCCTTTGCAAAATATGGCATTCAACATTTATCTGATATGATACACCCTCAAACACGTAGATGGATTTCAATGCAAGAAGTACCTAGAAAAACACCTATGAGGCATATAGATGTCCAGCGGTTGCTAAATAAAATAAAACATGCTGTACCAATTGAATGGTTTCGTCTGCCAAATGTAAATACTAATAGTTTTACTCCACAACCTGCATTATTTCTTGATGATGAGATGTTAAAATACAAGATGAGATCCAAAGAATGGTATCACATTATGAGACGAAAACAAGTAACACCTCTTTTAGGAGATGGGATGACTCAAGCTATAAACCATCCAGTTAAATCAGGAAAAATGGGTGGAAAATCTTACATTCTCAATACATACCAAATATGGCTCATGATTTATTGTGGCGATTACTACATCGACGGGTATGGGTGGGGCACTTGACATACAAGTGCAATATTACGACTTCTGATAGGTGTTACTTATGTCAAACAGACGAGGAAACAATCGAGCATTTATTTGCGGAATGTCCAATATCGTCACAATTGTGGAACTATATCAGCCAAATCTTGGCACAATTTGGAGCGAAGCCCATTGTTCTAAAAACGCATGTAGTCTTATTTAGAGAATTAGGATCAAGCGGTGTAAATATCATAAAGTCTGAAAGGACTATTTTGATAACAATGCTAGCCATAGGTGTTTGGGCCATATGGAAACATCGGTGTGCACAGACGAAAAATCCATCTATGGGCAATCACAATAGAGCAATAAAGGCAATATTTCGTTCATTGCTGCTGAATCATATTCCTTGCGAATATTTTAGATTAAAGCAGCATGGTAAAGAAAGAGTGTTCAAGGACATATGGTGCAAAATAAACATAGTTTCAATAGAGTTGAGAACTGTAAAAATAAATGAGTCTGCACTAGCTTAAAACATTTAATTACTACAGCTGATTTATCTGTGTCTTTTAATTAATCTGTGTTGTGTAATTCATTTTAGTCTGCACTTTGATATTGTTATGTTTAATAATTCATGTCAACAAATAAACAGACTGGGGTAATTTAATGATCAATCGATAAAGTAAGTTGCCATTGAATTATAAAATCGTCCTGGATAATTTTAGAAACTTGCACAGGGTTTTATAGGTTATTTGTTCCCAGGTAATTTACAAAACACAACAAAGTAAATAAAAAATGTAAACAAGACCCGCCATCTATTTCCATCTATTTTTCTGTAATTTTCCTGCTGACTATATATGTTATGCTACCCAAATGCTACTACGCCCGCTGATCTTTAAAGAATCAGCCCACTGGCGTCAATGATTGACTTATTTGTCATTGATTGACGAGTCACTTTTCATTTGTTGAATAGTTGCACTCGCCACACGTGTCTACGACCACACATGGATTGAATGGTAATTTACAAAACCTTACAATAAAGTAAATCGAAAATGTAAACAAGAGCGCTATCTATTTTTCTGTAATTTTTCTGCCGACTATATGTATTATACTACCCAAATGCTACTACGCCCGCTGATCTTTAAAGAATCAGCCCACTGGTGTCAATGATTGACTTATTTGTCATTGATTGACGAGGCACTTTTCATTCGTTGGATAGTTGCACTCGACACACGGGTCTACTACTACACCTGGGTTGAATAGTAATACCTTTGTTAAGTTTTCTTTTGCTATCGGATCTTTATCAGCCTATTGTTTTGTATCTATACTATTTAAGCCATATGTATTTAAAGATTGTATTAAAGCTCATTATTTATCTTTTGTTTTGGTGTAATATTAATCAGGCTTACTAGTTCACCAGGTTTTTTTCTGGGGGTTTGCAAGCCTTTTTAAAGGAGTTCCTCCGTGAAGTTTCAAAAAAAAAAGAAAAGTAGTATTAGTAGCAGCAGCGGCGGCGGCGGCGACGGCGGCGGCGGCCGCGATGGGGGCGGCAGTGGTAGTAGTGGTGTTGGTGGTAGTAGTAGTGGTGGTGGTGGTGGTGGTAGCCGTAGTAGTAGTAGTAGTAGTAGTAGTAGTAGTAGTAGTAGTAGTAGTAGTAGTAGTAGTAGTAGTAGTAGTAGTAGCCGCAGCAGCAGCAGCAGCAGCAGTGATAACAGTAGATGTGTTTCATGTCTTACAGGTTATCATTCACGATCGGCGGTGGCGGCGATGGGGGCGGCAGTGGTAGTAGTAGTGTTGGTGGTAGTAGTAGTGGTGGTGGTGGTAGCCGTAGTAGTAGTGGTAGTAGTAGTAGTAGTAGTAGTAGTAGTAGTAGTAGTAGTAGTAGTAGTAGTAGTAGTAGTAGTAGCAGCAGCAGCAGCGGCAGCAACAGCAGCAGCAGCAGCAGCAGCAGCAGCAGCAGCAGCAGCAGCAGCAGTGATAACAGTAGATGTGTTTCATGTCTTACAGGTTATCATTCACGATCCCCATGAAGCACCTATACCTACTATGAGTGGTTTTGTGCTGAGGCCAGGAATTGAAGCCTTTATAGGATTGAACATGAAAAAGGTAACATATGCGATGGACCTTTCCAATTTATCCATCCATCATATGACGTCATAATCAACTACATGACGTGTAGGATGACATCATACTTATTACGCCATGAATGACTCGATTTATCCGTCTTAAACGCTTAATAGTTCTTCAGGTTGTACGAATTGTATATCTTTACTATTTAATAAACATGCTGTTGAATATTTCGAAACTAATTTGACTGGGCGCTGTTGCTGCCTTTGGCAGCAACAGCACTCAGTTAAATAAGCTTCAAAATATTCAACAGCTTACCTCTATAGTTTTCTGGAAATCGATAGTCAGCGCGTTCGGGGATCGATCGATTCCCACATGAGCGAAGCGTGGGTGGAGCTTAACTAGGGATGGGCGGGACATGGCTAAAACTGGAAAGGTCCATTTCGCATAGCTTGTCTCAATCGAGTTTGGGGAATATCATGTTCCCTGATAATACAGCTTACTGGGCCAGACCGGGTGTATTACTGTCCCGGTAAACAGCGTTATCATGGTTAAGGTTCTCGTGCTCCATTAAATATAGACCCTTTGCACGAGATATTTTATTCTATGGGACACGAGAACTTTAAATATGTGTTAATGATTTGAATTGATGCTTAGTAAAGGCGGTCGATATATTTAATGTTAACTGGATCTTACTTGAGATTATATTTATCATGCGTATTTCTTTATTTATAATATAACAAGGGGAAACAAATCTTCCGATCAGGTATATGGCGTCATAATAAATTACGTCACATGTAGGCTGATGTCACAATCAAATACGTCATGAATGGCTTACGCAACCTTATCAGTAACTCTTAATAGTCCGTCAATATATGTATTTACTATATAACAAACATGCCGTTGAATATTTTGAAACTAATGTGATTGGAAGCTGTTGCTACCATAGGCAGAAAAAAGCCCCCCAGTAAAATTAGTTTCAAAATATTCAACAACTTACTTTTATTGTTATCGGGGAATTAAGATTCTGCAAGTTTGCGCCGTGGTTCAGAGAGTTCAAATAGGTTTAAACATGGCTACAAAATGGGCGGAGCTAAACTAGAAATGGGCGGGGCATAGCTAGAAATGGTTCCCTCTATTGTCAGTCAAATTTATCTAGCCTGATTACCCGTAGAGCTCGTAAACATCGATAAGTCCGTAAAGTGTAAGGATTGTTTGGTCTTGAAAATATACAATTAGAAAACACATTCTGCTTGGCGTTTGTGTACGAATTTTAACCGCTGCAGCAACGGCCCCAGACCTGTTAGTTTCAAGATATTGAACAGATTGCTTCTATAATAACACCAAGCTATAGGTTCTGGGAATTCAAGGTTTCAAGGTTTTAAACTGATTCCACACGAGTAAGGGGTGGGTGGAGCTTGCCTGGAAATAGGCGGGGTATGACTAGAAACGGATCCCTCCATTTTTCAACATATTTGTAGGACACTTTATATCTAAAACTCATGTGTGATCTGAATCATATTATTACTGGGGTTTTTTAAAAAAAAAATTTTTATCATGAAATACCTTATTGTATGTTGTTTTTAGTATACTTCAAAAGAAGTTAATCGAAAATAAACTAAACTGAAACTGAAAACTGTGAATGATTGGTGATGGGGCAACGACATCTCACATTCAAGACAACCAACCTATGCATTGATTGACAGCCGATAGAGCGCGTATGAAACGAGCAATCAGAGATTGCAGACCCTCGCCCTCCTATTTTTGCCGCGTTGAAATACTTTTCGGATTTTTCGGATTTCCCGATTTTTAAGATGTACCAGTTCTGCAATCCTATTGTAACACCATACCTGTTATTCTGTTAGCCAAATCTCATCGTTAACTTTTAGATACAGGTCCCGACACTGGCCGACAGACCGACTGACTGACTGAACAACCGACATAGAGACTGACTAACCGACTGGCCAAGTGATAGGCAGACATATAGGCATGCATGCAGGCAGGCACGTGAACAGGCATGCGGGCAGGCAGGGAAGCAGACGGACATGCACAATAGCCCCCTTCCTCTCTACGGGCAGCGGGTAATGGACCTTTCCATTTTTAGCCATGCCCCGCCCATCTCTAGCTAAGCTCCACCCACACCCCGATCGTGTTGGGATCGATCGATCTCTGAACTCTCTACCTATCACTATCCAGAAAAAATTACGTGAAATCTGTTGAATATTTTGAAACTAATTTGACTGGGGGTTGTTGCTGCCTATGGCAGCAACAGCGTCCAGTCAAATTAGTCTCAAAATATTCGACAGAATATTTATTAAATAGTAAAGACATACATTTCCTGCAAGGTATCGGATCATTAAGCGTTAAATGCGGACTATATAGAATCATTCATGGCATCGTGATTATGACGTCAGCCTAAATGTCACGTAGTTGATTATGACGTCATGATTGAGTGAGGAAATGGATTCATGAATTATTTACTCTCTATGTGCATACTATTTCATGACTTAGGCGACTTACCTGCCGTCACCTGTACGAGCGTTTGAAGATGCTGATTGCCTGGACACGACGGCTGATGATTTCGTCAATCCGCTGATGACCACTGGCCAATACTCTGTAGAGGCGTGCCACTACGAATGCCTAATTGACTCTCTCACCGAACTCTGTGGATGTCGGATGAGTGGACAAAAAGGTAGGCTACCAAATACGATATACATAATAATTAGGATAGGCCTACACGCGCGCAAGCATGTGTGCGTGCATACATTGGTGTGTATGCACGGATGTGTGCACTCGTACGCTCATGTGTGCGCGTTCGAGAATGTGCTCGCGCGTGTATACAGCCATGGCCTTGCTTGAATGTCTTGGGTGCACTTCTTTTAAATCTGGACAGTCCGCTGACGACGAAAACGGCGTATCTTGCACTTCCTGGCAATCCGTGATATCACATGTATACGAGAATGGGTATAGATTATAGCAGAGGACACATTTATGGGGCGCAATACTTGAAGGTTATTTTGCCATATTCAAGGCTTACTCAGATGGCTAAATCCAACACTTCTCGATATATGGACCGGGAGATGCAAGGACTACCACTATAACAGCGGCTTCCATATATCGATCATTTGCTTGGTGGCCTATACTTTGAAGTGATAACTGAGACATATGCCAATAAATGTATTACTTGTTATGCATTGGATCCTGGCACAATTTCCATTAAATTGCAGAGCACAATACTTCAAATTTCAGCTCCAGATGTTACATGCGCAGTCTCGTTATTAAATGAAAACTCACCTTATCTTATACTAAATCAGCAGCTGATAGAATTTCCTACCCACAATCTATTTTAGCTTTTAATCATGCCGACAACGAAAGCTATTCTGACTAGTATGTACATGTTCTACAGCCTATGATGGCTGCCATTATTTACTTTTCAACCAATCCAAATATCCTAGTGTGTGTGCCTCAATATATACGCTCGGTCATGGAGGTGCCAGCTATAGTTTGGCAATGTGGCGTAAAAGCAATCATACATGTAGGTTTTTGGATATTTTGGCTAAAAGTTGCTGCTGCCATAGACAGTAACAGCTTCCAGTCAAATTAGTTTTAAAATATTCAAGGAAATGAGTATTACTTTAAAGCCCTTTACGTCAACTTAACCCCTTTAAAGGTGCATATTCACAACAGAATGCCCGTAAATAAAATGGTTAAAATTGTATACTTTTTTTTAGAGGCTTAAATTGTCTTAACATATGATGATTTTATTACATATAAATTTATGTAAATTTTTCAGTTATGAAATTGAATTAGAGACACCAGTCTCTAATTCAAATTCACAACTTTATACTGACAAACACAAGACACAAGAGAAGCAAGGAGAAATACCTGTCAAAGAGAGGGAGCAGTATCCTCCCGAAATAGCCAATCCTGCTACATAAGTGCAGTAGAGTTGTCAGTCAGGAATACAGCCTGAGAAACGGACGTGCGTTGTTTAGATGACAGCCATTGAGATCTAAAGGTGGCAGTGAGATGGTTCTGCAGATTATTCAGATGTCTAAATATATAGTTATTAATCAGCAGGCCACTGTACAGTGAGATGGTTCTGCACAGCATCCAAGTAGGCCGGTAACTGATTAGGTACAGGAGCTAAATATATAGTTATTAATCAGCAGGCCACTGTACAGTGAGATGGTTCAGTACAGCATGCAAGCAGTCCGGTAACTGATTAGGTACAGTGAGATGGTTCTGTACCGCATTGGAGTAATCATCAACTGAGAGTTGGATATACGATGTGAATGGCTGCGCTTGAATAATAAGAGTGAAACTCGGAAAATGGCTGTGCCGAGCAGGATCAGATAATGTAAGAAGCATCATTTTTTTTAGGGGAATTTAAGATGAAACTCGCACAATGGGATTTCAGAATTAAATATGCCTGAAACTCGCACAATGGGATTTCAGAATTAAATATGGAATGGGATTTCAGAATTAAATATGGGAAACTCGCTAAATGGGATTTCAGAATTAAATATGGACATGGCAGACCCCGGATACAGGCCATGAGCTGAGACTGTCATACTACAGAGGGGTATGTACATCGACACAATGTGAATATTATGATAAACTTGAAACTATTTACTAATATATGTAGTTATAACTATGACTATAAATATCATATACAACACAGTTCAGATATTGGTAATCACAGGCAAGATTCCAAGCAATCAAACAATTTTTTTATATGACTACATCAATGCCACGGTCATTCCTACTCGCATAGCCTACTTTGCAAAATGTCCTCCTATGTACAACAATGTTGGAAGGACGTTCGTGCCACGTAAACTAATGCCGCTCCCCCAGTACTGCTGTGTGTGGTGCTAGGGGATGGTGGTGGGTAACTCGAATATGATTTGAAATAGATTACTGTTTAGAACTGTAGCGATGACTTGAAAAAACGTGGAACAAAGGGAAGATGCCAGCCGAACTATTACCCAATTGAAGCCTCTTTACTACCACGCCTATCAAATCCATGCGCCTGTCAAATTAATGTGCAGTGAACATAAACCGAGTTTGTCATTATAAATCTGGTTTATACGAGCATGTATAATCCTCAATAAAAGGCTATATTAATTTATACGGAATGAAACCATCATATGGCAAGAGCTTATTTCGCTTCATTACATATAGGTACACAATTTAATCCTCTAAGAGTATACAAATCTAACAATTTTATTTTAACACATTTTGGTGTGAATAATGTATCTTTAATGGTGAGTCGGCCAAAACGGCACCTGCAGTGGTCTTACTTAGCCAGTTTACAGGCTAAGAAAAGAATGAATGATATGACAATAGCATATGAGGGAAACATTTGTACAATTTGGCGGTAGTTGTAATATCGGGTGTAGAGAGCGTGTGCTTGTTTGTGTAGTTATCAGTAGCTGTACTAGGTAGCTTGTGTTTTATCTTTGAAAATATGAGGAAAGGAGCTTTTCTCTTTATCCATCCATCATGTGACCTGAAAATTAACTACGTGACGTGTAGAATGACATCACAATAAGTGACGTCATTATGGCGTCATGAATGACGTAGATAAGCACGTTACGAACGCATAATCGAAGACGGCCTATGCATTGTTGCACGAATTGTATGTTTATTTAATTAATATCGTGTTGAATATTTTGAAACTAATTTGACGGTGCGCTGTTGATGCCTATAGGCAGCAACAGCGTCCAGTAAAATTAGTTACATAATATTCAACAACTTACCTGTATAGTTTTCAGGGAATTGATAGCCAGGGCATTCGGGGATCGGTCAATTCCAACACGGCGACATGTGGGTGGAGCTTAGCTAGACGTGGGCGGGGCATAGCTATAACTGGAAAGGTATATTGACTGAGTTTGACGACGAGTGACATTAGTCCGTGGGGTTTCCCTGTATTGGTTTGCCTGACATAATATTTAGGTAGGTATGTGTGTCTTTGGCTGTTAAATTGGTTGCAGTCGAAACGGAAGCGGTGTTCATCTTCTGCAACACTACATGTGGCAGTGATGATGTATAACTGTAACAGCTGGGCAGCTCCAAAGGCAGCTCTAGACAGACTTGACGCCTGCCACCGCAAACACCTACGCACAATCACTTGACACCGATAGCATAATATCCAACGATGCACTATACAAGATGTGTAATATGCCGCCGCTCTCTGTAAAAGTCGCCCAGCAAAGATGGTCCATGTTTGGCCATGTGCTAAGGATGCCAGAAGAGACACCAGCACAAAGAGCCTTGGAATTCGCCCTACTCGGAGACACCAAATACGGAGCCAGGGCCAGGAGAGGGCGTCATTGCATACATCTGCTAAGCGTGCTACGAGGTGTCCTCAAGAAAGCAGGATTAGGTACACTCAAGTCAAGAATGGACCTGAGGAAGCTAAGAATTTTGGCTGAGGACAAGACACAGTGGGAAAAAGCGAAGAATGACTGATTGCAGCTGTAGGATGGTTCTACTACTACAGCCGCAGAATACAGTAATCATACATACATACATGTGGTACATAATCGGGCATTTCTATCAATGCCGATCCATCTTTTCGTTTCTATGTTAAGATGTTAGTTAAGAGTGCGAATTGCGTCTTGGTCTGGGAGTATTTTGGAGTATTTTCCAAAGTGGAATGCTGTTATTATGTCGTTGTAAAAAGTTAGACGTGGTGATCGATTCAATAAACTGTTGCTGTAAATATTGTTTTGTTTGTTTGACTAGTTGTTTTGTGTTTATATTCTCGTCCATAAATACATTTTCCTGTCCGGTGTTAGCTAGGATTGTATGACTATACTCGATCTATTTGATTCGTATCTCTCTTTTTGAGGTAAGATCTGCACATAGAAAATATAGCATGGATGACAATGTGCTATACCATCCCTTCACCAGGCTCGTCCAAAACCTAATCATGTTGCATTTATTTTATTGTAATATCAACTACGTGATGTGTATGATGGCGTCATATCAATTACGTCATGAATTGACGTAGCTAAGTTCGTCATGAACGCTTAATTGATGACGAAGTTAGCCTTGTTGCATGAATCGTATGTCTTTACTATTTAATAAGCATTCTGTTGAATACTTTGAAAATAATTTGACTGCGCGCTGTTGTTGACATATGCAGCAACAGCACCCAGTCAAATAGTTTCAAAATATGAATCGGAAAATTGATAGTGTTCAGGGATCGATCGATCCCAGCCCGGCCAAAGCGTGGGTGGAGCTTAGGTAGAGATGGGCGTGGCACAGATAAAACTGGATTAATACATTTGCATGCGCATCATCATGTTTGAGGAGTGACAACTAAATGTATTAACTATTGACATTGATCCATAAAAGAAATACAACGAGGCCTGCATGGGTGGTAGTAAAATCATGTTTGGCCAATGGATTATGGGTAGAAATAGTCATAAAGCCAAGGTAGGAAATCTCATATGAGATAACATTTCATTCGGAACCCCCCAGATTTCTGTAGTAAAGTCCCATATTAACATAATATTTGTGGATTAGCGAACCATTCTTACATGAAGTTATTTCTTCTAGGCTCCAAACCAGAATGCGGGATAATAGAAGCAATAAACTGCACACATATGATAAGACTTTATCAATTGTCAAATAAAGAAGGTATGTAATAATTAATTATGTTGTAACTGTGATTACTAATAATACTCTTCGAACTGATCTACCGTGCCAAAAGAATCAATGTTTAATGCCTACCAGTAACATAGCGCTATCAATAAATTTCCGTTTTCGGTAACTGTCTTGATTATAGTGTAGCAGCATGTGCCTAAAAGTGGCTTAGTTAGTGAGCTACCCAAACCCGAATTATAATATAGCATATATAATAGCGAAGAAGTGGTTTTTGCACTTGGACATGAACACGTCCCAGTGTTCTTTGACATGGACATATTAACTAAAGCATTGGAAGTGAAGGTGTTTAGGCCAGAAGAGCTGAAGGGAGTAACTCCGTGTGAAGGAGGCATGCGCTTTATCATGCCTCTCTAGGCTGGCATTGGTTTTCTTTATGGAGATGTAGGGCTATGTAATCTGTTACGTCAGTCGGATGTATTTGCTGAAGGAATTGTAGCGCAGATTCTAGCCGTGAAGGTGCACGTGGACTCTATGCCTTTAAACATGTCGATGAAGTTCTCCATTTACTGTTCCTGAAGAACCTCAGTGTATGGTGTGATAAATCAAAATATTATTCTCCAACAGAACTTATTGAAGGCCTAAGTGAGCTAGTGGTTCAGTTTGCAAATGTAGAAAGTCTACCACCAACTGCAGCTATAAATGACATGGCAAGTGAGATTGAAACGAAAGTACTACCCTTGATGAAGCTATACCGTGATGATAAAGTTCTCCCACATTCATGCTCTGGGACGAATATCTGCAGATAGTATCGATACCTTTCAAGATGATCTTGTCGACTTCACGGAATGAAGATTATAAAGTCTGCCAGTTCTCAAAGGGGAAATTCATACCGTTGTTGTTTGCTTCAAACAGATGCATATATGCAAATTATATGACACCTTTACTGATCATGATGAAAGACTGTCATTTGAGATTATTGATCACTTTAAAAATAACAAGGAATTTGTCACAAAGATATCCAAAGGTAAGATAAACATGGTGTGGCCTGATTAGTCCTCAAAACTACATTGAAAAAATTGCTGAGCGGAACACGTGGGATAATCGGATTGACATTGAGAGGGCCAGCTCTAGCTCGGTGGTTTCTAGCTCCGCCAATACCAGTATTCAACCAATTTTCAGACACAATTCTGCCGTGCTCATAAATGCGAGCCTTGCTCTGACATTCAACACAGTAGTTCCAAAGCAGCAATCAAATGTTGGGACAATGATGTTAGGAAGATGACACACATGTCTAATGAACCATATCTGGATATATTCTGCCTCCAAGACCCACCATCACAACTTGTAAACTTTGCAACTGTAGTTGTTGCAGCTTCCGAAATTCAGGCGAGTCTCGTTGGTGCTCTAGATGAAAGGCAATGCTTTGCCAATAAACGGCTTGTACCACCTGTAGACCAGGATGTGCCAGGTAAGAGCTTCTATGAGACAATGCCAGGATCTGGTGTGAAAACTATGAGTGAAATGTCAAAGTTAATTAAAGCTGGTAATCGTAGTGCCAAGATGAATACTGAAGTTATGTACCTTAGATTATTGGCAATAAATGCAGAAAAACAAGTGCTGCTTATACAGGAAGAACTAAAAACGAGTTCGAAGAAATTTACTTTCGAGAAAAGATGCAAAATAACTTTTTGAAAAAATATCAATTTCTTACCCCATGTAGAAGCAGTAGAAGTAGCAGCAGCAGCAGCAGCAGCAGCAGCAGCAGCAGCAGCAGCAGCAGCAGCAGCAGTAGTATATACTTTTGTTTACCTAGAAACTCAAAAACCGTTTTCTAATTGTCCAAGGGACTTGTCCGCCAATATTCGGAATATGCCAATACGGTGTGGTACCCCTGCAAAAAGAACCATGTCTAGGCAATTGAACGGGTGAAGCGCAGAGCTACCGAACGCATACACTCACTAAAAGACATGAGCTACAGTGGTCTCCTCCGAGGATTGAAGCTACCAACAATGATTTACAGGACAGGGAGGATATGATTGATGTGCACAAAATTGCCGATTGCATGCGCGATGCTAAACTGCGAGCCTTACTCCCCCTCCATAATGAAAGCGGAATTAGAGGACACAGTAGGAAGATTTTCCAACACGAGAGTTGCGGTTTGCCCTTTCCGGACATAGCTCGGAAGCACGGGATTTGTCTCTTCCAGTGTTTGCATATGTGAGCATACATAAATACACACAAATCAACAGTTTAAACCATAACTTGTCAGTTAATATTATTATAATTATATGTAAACAAATCATACGCTTATTCAAATTAACTGGAGCGACGTGAATAGCATCGAAATTGCACTAGATAAAACAAAAACTGGCAACAGATTAATTACGTAATTCATTATTAGTAGGGTTCACTATGTATTTTCGTTCAGAATTTTTGGGGATTTGTAAGACTATATATTTTTGGAAAGCATTTTATATGCCAATTTCAAAAACCAATGCTTGCATTTGCATAAATGTCTTCATGGCGGCCATCTTGAATTTTCAAAATGGCCACGATCTAAATCCTTCGAAATCCAATATATCTGCAACCATGTACCCTAAATTCACAATTTTGATGTCTATATCTAGGTTTTCTGGGTCAACGAATGCATTGGTAACAATTATAATAAACTTCAAGTGCCAGAAATAATGTTTTGGTTGATAATTCCCAAAATAATAAGCAATTCTCACACAACATCTGAAAATGTCGCACCTTTTTTCTAAATCAATATTTGTTACAATATTTAACGGTAACAGTAGCCCATAGTAATCCTATAGAGGGGATAGAATGACGATATAGCCCAATGGCCTGATATCTACGTAATCACATTGTCATCATGTTTATTGATAAACATATTATGACAGAGTATGTATATGGTGAGCGGCGTGTCACAATTTTACAATAATGGATGGCCCAGGGTAATTTTCAAATTCACCAGTAAAAGTAAACTGAAAGCAAATTTTTGCAGAAAAGTTGTTCAAATGATCGTCTGCTCATAGATTTGCAATAAGCATAATCAGACAGCAATAATCTTCAGGATTATCGTTTGTAATCTTGCAATAAGCATTGATCAAATATATTTTGTCATCAAATTTGAGTAAATCATTAGCGATGAACAGCTTGATGCAACACAGGAGTTAACAAATTGGAAGCTATGCATTTTATGCCAGACAGATGCTACTGTTAAAGGACCAATGGTGCAGCATCCAAGAATAGACTCATTTACCAATTTGTTGCAAGCAGTCGAAGAGGGAGCAACATTGAAAGATGGTTCATACATTGAAATTCAGAAAAGACTTAGACTTTGCACATATTGTGACCTATCTTCACATAAAGCGGGTTGGCATCGCAGTTGTTACTCTACTGCCACTAACAAAGAAGAAATACGACGTGCACCAAATCGCATAGAGGATGCATTATCTAGTGGGTCTTACATTACTAAGAAACGTAGGATCAAGAGGAAAAGTGCTATTGATGAGGCATCAACATCAACTTCAGTATTTACACGTTCCTCGACAATTCCACTGTGTAAGGAACTGTGTTTCTTCTGCCAGACAGACGATCATAATCAGCAGTTGTTCAAATTACGAACTCATAATGCTGGTAAAGCCCTAAGAGATGCATTGGAAATAGCACAAGATACAGCATTACTTACTAGATTAAATACCTCGCTTTCCCGTGTGATGCACATGCAATTGATGTCCGATATCACAAGCCATGCTGGAGGAAGCATGTTTTCCACATTTTACGAGATTCAGATACTACAAGAAATGCTGAGAATGATCTCTCCCGGCAAATGGCATGTCTGATTGAAATTATCCATATTGTTGATACACACACCCGAAATGGGGCTTATCTGTCTATGGCTGACATAGAAATAACATATATAAACATGTTTGACCGTAAATCCTTGGACAATCATTCACCTACATTTAGTAGGCAGTGGCTGAAAGAGAAAATCCTTTCTGAGTTAAATCATGTAAGATCTGTCCTTCAAAAGGACAGGCGCAAGTGTACCGTTCTGTACTCGCTAGAAGCATGTGAGGAAGAAATGGTTCATTCTGCAATGTGTGAAGATGATGGTATGGAAGGCATGAAGGCGATCTATAGGGCAGCACAGATTGTTCGAAAAAGCATCACAACATTCACTAAGAATGATGGTGAACCTGGTTCAGTCCTTGTTTCCAGCAATATGGATAACATCCCATGTGAACTATACACACTGATACGATGGATAATGGTTGGACCTGTAGATAGTTTGGATAGCAAAACCAGAGAGTGTCTCGTTGATAGAGCAGTGCTTACATCTTGTCAAACTCTCATGTTTGGACTTAAATCGGATAGGCAAGTGATGCATAAACCTAAAGCTGCCTCTTCTGGAAAATTCAGATCCCAGCAAAAAAGAGAAAATTCTCAGGTTATAGGATTGGCATTATCTGTGCATCACGACACCAGGAATAAGAAGATTGTGAATCTTCTTCATGCATAGAACTGTTGCATATCCTACCACCGTACCATGCTTCTAGAAACAGCAATAGCTAACTCGGTTGTCGAAAACATGAGACAATTCAAAAATCTGTATGTACCACCATTTCTAAAGAAAGGGACATTTGTTTTCTTTGCTGTGGACAACACCGATTTTGCTGAGGATACCATTGATGGTAAAGGTACTACACATGGAACAATTGTTGCGGTCTATCAAAAAGCTTCTGCACCCGGGGAATCCATTGCACCACCTTTAAACATTGGTGATGCAAAGAGCTTATCCATTACACCACAACACACATCTATGTTGCCATGCGTCAAACCAAAGGCTCAACCTGGAATGCAAAGCAATTTTGTGTTGAATAAAACCTCCTGTGTTGCAGACTCTTATCAGCTGACCCATAAGGGTTGGGTCATAGCATCTGTTGTTGCGAGGATTGATGAAAGGAAAGAGATGTGTTTGGTTCCTGGGTGGGCTGGGTATAATTCACTCCTGTCATCAAGTAGATCTCTAACTAATGTTGGTGCATTGCCTCTTCTCCCAGAGCTGGCTCATGAATGGTCAACGTTAATGACTGTAATTAAACAAGCACAAACATTGAAGGAGATGGCTGTTGGTAAAGACCATCTAACAGTCATTACTTTTGACATGGCCCTGTATGAGAAAGCAGTGCAGCGTGTAGATGTCAACGCCAATTTAAAGAGTTGTGCTATCCCAAGACTTTGTGAACTCCATGTCGTCATGGCTGCATTGAGAGCTCTCGGTATTTCTATTGAGAATTCCGGAATAGATGATGCATGGATCGAGGCTGATGTCTTTAGCTCTACCACAACGACACAAATCCTGAAATGCAAGCACTACTCACGTTCTCTTCATGCTCATACTCTACTCTTACATCGCATTGTATGAACTGGTATTTGACGAATTCTTCAAAGAGTATCCAAATCTAAGGGATGCATGCATATCAGCTACAGATGACATAGAAGAGGCATGCAGTAAATCAAACCAAGCCAGCCGGGCAGAATCAGTGATGCTGGCTCATAGAAATCTTCTCCAAATGCTGTCTAATACTGATATGCTGAATCTCTTTCAGACATGGGTGACAAAGAGGTCCCAACATGCGATGTTCAAGTCATTAATGAACTATCTGCACCATGTGGAAACAATCCTTTTCTTTGTCGCAGCATCCAGAAATACTGATCTGACCCTTCATCTTGAAGCTGGAGAAGCACTGAGCAAGTTATTCTTTGCTTTTGATAGAATCAAATACAAACGTCTTTGGCCAAGATACATAGCAGATACGTATGCACTCAAGCAAAATCATCCAGACACATGGCAAGAATTTGAAACTGAAAACATTGCAGTGACTAAGAATGACATTCCATTCACTTCAATTGGTGCGGATCATGCATGTGAGCATCTGAACAAAATGATGAAAGTGCACTCAGGACTAATTGGAATATCTAACAATGCAAATGCGAGACAGCGATTTTTCCTCGCTGCTCCAGAACTGTCACGGTTATCCCGGGAATTCAAGTGTTAATTTGATTTGCAAGAAGACAAGGTCAGAGATCACCATGGCATTGGAGCAAGTGCTGTTAAACACGAACACACCACAATCGACAAGATAAAGGCTGCCATACTGACTCATGGTAGTCCTTTCGCTGCTGAAGGTGACATGATCTACAACATTATCTCACTTGCTTATGTACCACAAGAGTCGGTACCACAAATCCTGGATGTAGACGAAAGAGGACAGACATTATATGAAGAGTATGTGAAAGAGCGCATTAATGGAGAGGTAAGCCTTTGGGCACCAGTGAAGCGTGAGAAAAAGTATACATCTGGAAACAAAAAGACAACAGTACGTATTCGTGACAAAGCTGTTGATCGCAAGGAAACTAAAGATCTATATGCCAGGCTGATGATTCTCGCAAAGTCGAGTCGAGACATTGATTTGAAGTATTCGATCGGCAACTTTGAATTCACACTGACACCGAGGGTGCTGTTTTCTCCGTGTGGCTCTGTCCTACAGTGCACCGACAAGTCGAAGTTAATCAAGCTCCTGACTGACCTACCACAAACCGAGAGCACAGAGGATTCACTCTTATTAGGTGCAACAGAAGCAACAGCCGTCGCAACTGCCGTCGCAACTGCCGTCGCAACTGTCGTCGTAACTAAGGAATCTAGTAGGAGAATCGCAGTTGTGGATAGAATGGTTCTTGCCCAGAAGCTGGCAAAGAAACCAGCAACTATTGTGACAGTCAACGACATTAGTAAATGTTTTAATGACAGGTTAATGAGTCTGACAGCAGGATATGATGAGATCATTCTTGTATTTGATACAAATCAAGCAGATTCCCTGAAAAACACGACCAGAGAGAAACGACGACATGGGAAAGATCCAATTAGATATCAAGTCAAAGATGATACCAGTATCAAGCATATCCCTATGACAAGATTTTTGTCTCATGACCAAACCAAGAATGACCTTGCGCAGTATCTGGCAGAGAAGACTATTGAGTACAATAAAGACTCATCTACCTTGGTCATAGCATCAGCAACAGGCCAGACGATAAGTAATAGAAGCCTACACTTTGAGAACAACAATCATGAGGAAGCTGATACATTAATGATCTATCATGCCATATGTGCAACAGAGCGACATCTTGATACAGCAGAGTTGGTGATTTTCTCTCCAGACACTGATGTCTTAGTGCTGGCAATAGCATATTATGACAATCTACCTAAGAATACGTCTATCTCAATGGTTTCTGGTACCATTAAGCTATGGCCTATATGGAACACTCTAGGCATGGAGAAAGTAAGAGCATTACCCGCATTCCATGCCTTTACTGGAGCAGACAATATTGGCATGTTCTCTAGGATAGGTAAATCAACATGGTTAAAGCTTTTCCTAAAGGCAGACAGCGATGTAATCGACGCTCTGATAAATTTATCGAGAAGCACTGAGGTCACAGATGAGCTACTTTCAACTCTGGCAAAATTTGTGTGTGCTGCATACTGTCCAAAGTCTATTAGAATCGAGAACATCCCAGAGTTACGTTGGCATTTGTTCTGTTAAACAGCTTGCTGATAGTGAAAGTCTACCGCCTACTATTGGTGCTTTGAAACAGCATGTCCTTAGAGTACAAGTCCAGGCAAATGTGTGGGGTCAGGCAGACATTTCACATCACGTGTTTCTGGATGCACTACAGAATGGATACTACAAGGAGACAGGTGGCCAACTAAAGGCAAAAACAACAGATGTTTTACCAGCTCCAATGTCTCTCATTGAGATGTTTAGGTGTCAATGCAAATCGAATTGTTCCTCTCATCGATGCTCGTGCAAATCCAAAGACTTAGCATGCACTGAGCTTTGTCAATGCAGCCTGTGTGAAAATGATGATGACTCAATCGTTAATGTCTCTATATCAGATGATGAAGATGACGCCAATGTTGCTAGGTAGACAGTAACTGATGCAGCACATTGATTGTTGCTTGAATACTTAGATTAAATTGGTGAGATAACTCTGTTATATGCCAAATAAAAT
Organism: Chaetoderma sp. LZ-2023a; assembly: GCA_034401795.1. Taxonomy (NCBI): domain Eukaryota; kingdom Metazoa; phylum Mollusca; class Caudofoveata; order Chaetodermatida; family Chaetodermatidae; genus Chaetoderma; species Chaetoderma sp. LZ-2023a. The sequence goes on from CM067366.1 coordinate 42,601,051, forward strand.
TCATCATTGCAACATTATCACAAAAAGTTACAAATTTGCAGATGCTGTCTGTAAATTACATATTAAGTCAGGACTTATCTACCAAAACATGATTTCTGTTATTTGAAGTTTATTATAAATGTTACCAGTGCATTCACAGACTCAGAAAACATAGATATAGACATCAAAATTATTAATATAGGTCATATGGTTGCAGATATATTGGATTTCAAAGATTTTCGATGGCGGCCATTTTGAAATTCAAGATGGCCGCCATGAAGACTTTTGTGCAAATGCAAACATTGGTTTTTAAAATTGACACATTAAAAGCTTTCCGAAAATATATAGTTCTACAAATCCCCAAAAATTCTGAACGAAAAAAATATTTTTTACACTGTGACCCTGACTATTATATTTCTAATTCAACAAAAAATCCGGCTATTTGACCGGAAATCCGGAGGCCCGTTAAAAAAATCCGCATTTCTGATATATCCGAAGCGATGGCTACCTTGTCCAGATCTCGGTGCTGATGTTTGATCCCTTTAGTCCCCTTTTTGCTAGCAACCGTGCCATCAAATAGTGTGCCTTGGGTTGCTTAAGCATGGTGTTGTCTTTCTGTCTGGAGTTGGTCTCATCTTCCCATCTTCCCATGTTGAGGTTACTGGGCGTTGTATAAAGCTTTCCAAGTTGATATACGTCGTCTTTACTTGGGCCTCTTGGAAGTATCTCCTTGGCTCCTCCAATAATGGTATATTGGACTGTTAGATAACAGTTTTGACCCACCTTCCATACATTTTCTATGTATTCTCAGTTCATTCAATCAATGACAAAGCCCTGTCTTGTAATTCCATTTTGGTGTCTAATGTGGTACCAGACAGAGAGCAGATCTGAGTGCGAATTGCTCCTTTTGCATTGACGTCCCAATGCTGTATTGGTGGGATTGTGGAAGGCGTCGGTAGAGAGGGTGGTATATAGCATTGCTATATTGTGTCATTGCCGAGAAAAGAGCGTGGGTTGGTGCGCAGATCATGACAAGAATGGTGTTTCTATCGTATTTTCAGTCTTCTATCTCCTATCGACAGGTCATTTTGTAATAGCCGCATATTCGGGAAAAGCCATTGAAGTGAGGATGTTGCTATTCGAGACTTGGATTGCCAACGATTGTGCTGATCCAGATGGGCACTACGAGTGTTAGGGCTAGGGTTCACTATAAGTTTCCTACCAGGCAAACAAGAGAAGATGACTAAGAATAGAATAATTGCACAGCCAACTGATGAACCATGCATGTACTTGCATCTAGACATGCGATCTTTCACGTCTGAGATGATCTACATGCCAAAATCGGCCGTAAGAGGAGGGTGCGTAATGTAAATTGGTAAATCGTTCCCATTGGTAACTAATGTTGATTGTTGTCAATGGGAGGAGGGCGCTTTAACGTTAATTGTCGTCAACGGGAGGAGGGCGCTTCAATGTTGATTGTCGTCAACGTGAGGAAGGTGCTTTAATGTTGATTGTTGTCAATGGGAGGAGGGCGCTTTAATGTTGACTGTCGTCAACGGGCGGAGGGCGCTTTAATGTTGATTGTCGTCAGTGGGAAGAGGGCGCTTTAGGGTTATTGGACGATTCCAGTTTATCCATTCATTATATGATGCCATAATCCACTTGACGTGTAGGATGACGTCATAATCATTTACGTCATGAATGACGTAGATAATTGGTGACGGGCTAAGCATTGTTGCATGAATTGTATGGCTTTACTGTTTAATAAAGATTCTGTTGAATATTTTGAAAACAAATTTGACTGGGCGCTGTTGCTGCCATAGGGAGGAGGGCGCTTTAAGGTTAATTGTCGTCAATGTGAGGAGGGTACTTTAAGGTTAATTGTCGTCAATGTGAGGAGGGTACTTTAAGGTTAATTGTCGTCAATGTGAGGAGGGTACTTTAAGGTTAATTGTCGTCAATGGGAGGAGGGTACTTTAAGGTTAATTGTCGTCAATGGGAGGAGGGCGCTTTAAGGTTAATTGTCGTCAATGGGAGGAGGGCGCTTTAAGGTTAATTGTCGTCAATGGAAGGAGGGCACTTTAACGTTAATTGTCGTCAATAGGAGGAGGGTGCCTCCAGGTTACTTGTCATCAATGGGATGAGGGCCCTTTAATGCTAATTCATAGAATCGCGATGACGTCATCACAATCAAATTTCCCATAATACCCTGGGAGCGACGCCATTTATGGAGGGGCTAATTTAACATTAGGAGCAATGGGCAGTAAAACCTTAATTACATTTTCTTTACTATCTTGCAAAATTCACTCATGATTTGATGTTTTCTGATACCGGGGCGAGAGGGGGGGGGGCTATGAATTGTCGTCAATGGGGTGAGGGCGCTTTAAGGGTAATTGTCATCATTGGGAGGAGGGCGCTTTAAGGTAAATTGTCATGATTGGGAGGAGGACGCCTTAACGTTAATTGTCATCATTTGAAGGAGGGCGCTTTAAGGTTAATTGTCGTCAATGGGAGGAAGGAACTTTAATGTTAATTGTCATCATTGGGAGGAGGGCGCTTTAATGTTAATTGTCGTCAATGGGAGGAGGGCGCTTTAACGTTAATTGTCATCAATGAGAGGAGGACGCTTTGAGGTTAATTGTCGTCATTGGGAGGAGGACGCTTTAATGTTAATTGTCATCAATGTGAGGAGGACGCTTTAATGTTAATTGTCATCAATGTGAGGAGGGCGCTTTAATGTTAATTGTCATCAATGTGAGGAGGGCGCTTTAATGTTAATTGTCATCAATGTGAGGAGGACGCTTTAATGTTAATTGTCATCAATGTGAGGAGGACGCTTTAATGTTAATTGTCATCAATTGGGAGGAGGGCGCTTTAATGTTAATTGTCATCAATGTGAGGAGGACGCTTTAATGTTAATTGTCATCAATATGAGGAGGGCGCTTTAATGTTAATTGTCGTCAATGGGAGGAGGGCGCTTTAATGTTAATTGTCATCAATGGGAGGAGGACGCTTTAATGTTAATTGTCATCAATGGGAGGAGGGCGCTTTAATGTTAATTGTCATCAATGGTAGGAGGACGCTTTAATGTTAATTGTCATCAATGGGAGGAGGGCGCTTTAATGTTAATTGTCATCAATGTGAGGAGGGCGCTTTAATGTTAATTGTCATCATTGGGAGGAGGGCGCTTTAATGTTAATTGTCATCAATGTGAGGAGGACGCTTTAATGTTAATTGTCATCAATGTGAGGAGGACGCTTTAATGTTAATTGTCATCAATTGGGAGGAGGGCGCTTTAATGTTAATTGTCATCAATGTGAGGAGGGCGCTTTAATGTTAATTGTCATCAATGTGAGGAGGGCGCTTTAATGTTAATTGTCATCAATGTGAGGAGGGCGCTTTAATGTTAATTGTCATCAATGTGAGGAGGGCGCTTTAATGTTAATTGTCATCAATGTGAGGAGGACGCTTTAATGTTAATTGTCATCAATGTGAGGAGGACGCTTTAATGTTAATTGTCATCAATGTGAGGAGGACGCTTTAATGTTAATTGTCATCATTGGGAGGAGGGCGCTTTAATGTTAATTGTCATCAATGTGAGGAGGGCGCTTTAATGTTAATTGTCATCAATGTGAGGAGGGCGCTTTAATGTTAATTGTCATCAATGTGAGGAGGGCGCTTTAATGTTAATTGTCATCAATGTGAGGAGGGCGCTTTAATGTTAATTGTCATCAATGTGAGGAGGACGCTTTAATGTTAATTGTCATCAATGTGAGGAGGACGCTTTAATGTTAATTGTCATCATTGGGAGGAGGGCGCTTTAATGTTAATTGTCATCAATGTGGGAGGAGGGCGCTTTAATGTTAATTGTCATCATTGGGAGGAGGGCGCTTTAATGTTAATTGTCATCAATGTGAGGAGGACGCTTTAATGTTAATTGTCATCAATGTGAGGAGGACGCTTTAATGTTAATTGTCATCAATGGGAGGAGGACGCTTTAATGTTAATTGTCGTCAATGTGAGGAGGGCGCTTTAATGTTAATTGTCATCAATGTGAGGAGGACGCTTTAATGTTAATTGTCATCAATGTGAGGAGGACGCTTTAATGTTAATTGTCATCAATGGGAGGAGGACGCTTTAATGTTAATTGTCATCAATGAGAGGAGGACGCTTTAATGTTAATTGTCATCATTGGGAGGAGGGCGCTTTAATGTTAATTGTCATCAATGTGAGGAAGGGCGCTTTAATGTTAATTGTCATCAATGTGAGGAGGGCGCTTTAATGTTAATTGTCATCAATGTGAGGAGGACGCTTTAATGTTAATTGTCATCAATGTGAGGAGGGCGCTTTAATGTTAATTGTCATCATTGGGAGGAGGGCGCTTTAATGTTAATTGTCATCATTGGGAGGAGGGCGCTTTAATGTTAATTGTCATCATTGGGAGGAGGGCGCTTTAATGTTAATTGTCATCAATGTGAGGAGGCGCTTTAATGTTAATTGTCATCAATGTGAGGAGGACGCTTTAATGTTAATTGTCATCAATGTGAGGAGGGCGCTTTAATGTTAATTGTCATCAATTGGGAGGAGGGCGCTTTAATGTTAATTGTCATCATTGGGAGGAGGGCGCTTTAATGTTAATTGTCATCAATGGGAGGAGGGCGCTTTAATGTTAATTGTCATCATTGGGAGGAGGGCGCTTTAATGTTAATTGTCGTCAATGTGAGGAGGACGCTTTAATGTTAATTGTCATCAATGGGAGGAGGACGCTTTAATGTTAATTGTCATCAATGGGAGGAGGACGCTTTAATGTTAATTGTCATCAATGTGAGGAGGACGCTTTAATGTTAATTGTCATCAATGTGAGGAGGGCGCTTTAATGTTAATTGTCATCAATGGGAGGAGGACGCTTTAATGTTAATTGTCATCAATGTGAGGAGGACGCTTTAATGTTAATTGTCATCAATGGGAGGAGGACGCTTTAATGTTAATTGTCATCAATGGGAGGAGGACGCTTTAATGTTAATTGTCATCAATGTGAGGAGGACGCTTTAATGTTAATTGTCATCAATGTGAGGAGGACGCTTTAATGTTAATTGTCATCAATGGGAGGAGGACGCTTTAATGTTAATTGTCATCAATGGGAGGAGGAGCTTTAATGTTAATTGTCATCAATGTGAGGAGGACGCTTTAATGTTAATTGTCATCAATGTGAGGAGGACGCTTTAATGTTAATTGTCATCAATGGGAGGAGGACGCTTTAATGTTAATTGTCATCAATGTGAGGAGGACGCTTTAATGTTAATTGTCATCAATGGGAGGAGGACGCTTTAATGTTAATTGTCATCAATGGGAGGAGGACGCTTTAATGTTAATTGTCATCAATGGGAGGAGGACGCTTTAATGTTAATTGTCATCAATGGGAGGAGGACGCTTTAATGTTAATTGTCATCAATGTGAGGAGGAGCTTTAATGTTAATTGTCATCAATGGGAGGAGGACGCTTTAATGTTAATTGTCATCAATGTGAGGAGGGCGCTTTAATGTTAATTGTCATCAATGTGAGGAGGACGCTTTAATGTTAATTGTCATCAATGGGAGGAGGACGCTTTAATGTTAATTGTCATCATTGGGAGGAGGACGCTTTAATGTTAATTGTCGTCAATTGGGAGGAGGGCGCTTTAATGTTAATTGTCGTCAATGAGAGGAGGACGCTTTAATGTTAATTGTCATCAATGGTAGGAGGACGCTTTAATGTTAATTGTCGTCATTGGGAGGAGGGCGCTTTAATGTTAATTGTCATCAATGTGAGGAGGACGCTTTAATGTTAATTGTCATCAATGTGAGGAGGACGCTTTAATGTTAATTGTCATCAATGTGAGGAGGACGCTTTAATGTTAATTGTCGTCAATGTGAGGAGGGCGCTTTAATGTTAATTGTCATCAATGTGAGGAGGGCGCTTTAATGTTAATTGTCATCAATGAGAGGAGGACGCTTTAATGTTAATTGTCATCAATGTGAGGAGGACGCTTTAATGTTAATTGTCATCAATGTGAGGAGGACGCTTTAATGTTAATTGTCATCAATGTGAGGAGGACGCTTTAATGTTAATTGTCATCAATGTGAGGAGGACGCTTTAATGTTAATTGTCATCAATGTGAGGAGGACGCTTTAATGTTAATTGTCATCAATGGGAGGAGGACGCTTTAATGTTAATTGTCATCAATGTGAGGAGGACGCTTTAATGTTAATTGTCATCATTGGGAGGAGGGCGCTTTAATGTTAATTGTCATCAATGTGAGGAGGACGCTTTAATGTTAATTGTCATCAATGTGAGGAGGGCGCTTTAATGTTAATTGTCATCAATGAGAGGAGGACGCTTTAATGTTAATTGTCATCAATGTGAGGAGGACGCTTTAATGTTAATTGTCATCAATGGGAGGAGGACGCTTTAATGTTAATTGTCATCAATGGGAGGAGGGCGCTTTAATGTTAATTGTCATCAATGTGAGGAGGACGCTTTAATGTTAATTGTCATCAATGTGAGGAGGACGCTTTAATGTTAATTGTCATCAATGTGAGGAGGACGCTTTAATGTTAATTGTCATCAATGTGAGGAGGACGCTTTAATGTTAATTGTCATCAATGTGGGAGGAGGGCGCTTTAATGTTAATTGTCATCAATGTGAGGAGGACGCTTTAATGTTAATTGTCATCAATGTGAGGAGGGCGCTTTAATGTTAATTGTCATCAATGTGAGGAGGACGCTTTAATGTTAATTGTCATCAATGTGAGGAGGGCGCTTTAATGTTAATTGTCATCAATGTGAGGAGGACGCTTTAATGTTAATTGTCATCAATTGGAGGAGGGCGCTTTAATGTTAATTGTCATCAATGTGAGGAGGGCGCTTTAATGTTAATTGTCATCAATGTGAGGAGGGCGCTTTAATGTTAATTGTCATCAATGTGAGGAGGGCGCTTTAATGTTAATTGTCATCAATGTGAGGAGGGCGCTTTAATGTTAATTGTCATCAATGTGAGGAGGACGCTTTAATGTTAATTGTCATCAATGTGAGGAGGACGCTTTAATGTTAATTGTCATCAATGTGAGGAGGGCGCTTTAATGTTAATTGTCATCAATGTGAGGAGGACGCTTTAATGTTAATTGTCATCAATGTGAGGAGGACGCTTTAATGTTAATTGTCATCAATGTGAGGAGGACGCTTTAATGTTAATTGTCATCAATGTGAGGAGGACGCTTTAATGTTAATTGTCATCAATGTGAGGAGGACGCTTTAATGTTAATTGTCATCAATGGGAGGAGGGCGCTTTAATGTTAATTGTCATCAATGTGAGGAGGACGCTTTAATGTTAATTGTCATCAATGTGAGGAGGACGCTTTAATGTTAATTGTCATCAATGTGAGGAGGACGCTTTAATGTTAATTGTCGTCAATGGGAGGAGGGCGCTTTAATGTTAATTGTCATCAATGTGAGGAGGGCGCTTTAATGTTAATTGTCATCAATGTGAGGAGGGCGCTTTAATGTTAATTGTCATCAATGTGAGGAGGACGCTTTAATGTTAATTGTCGTCAATGGGAGGAGGAGCTTTAATGTTAATTGTCATCAATGTGAGGAGGAGCTTTAATGTTAATTGTCATCAATGTGAGGAGGGCGCTTTAATGTTAATTGTCATCAATGTGAGGAGGGCGCTTTAATGTTAATTGTCGTCAATGGGAGGAGGGCGCTTTAATGTTAATTGTCATCAATGTGAGGAGGACGCTTTAATGTTAATTGTCATCAATGTGAGGAGGACGCTTTAATGTTAATTGTCATCAATGTGAGGAGGACGCTTTAATGTTAATTGTCATCATTGGGAGGAGGGCGCTTTAATGTTAATTGTCATCAATGGGAGGAGGACGCTTTAATGTTAATTGTCATCAATGGGAGGAGGACGCTTTAATGTTAATTGTCATCATTGGGAGGAGGACGCTTTAATGTTAATTGTCATCAATGTGAGGAGGGCGCTTTAATGTTAATTGTCATCAATGGGAGGAGGACGCTTTAATGTTAATTGTCATCAATGTGAGGAGGACGCTTTAATGTTAATTGTCATCAATGTGAGGAGGACGCTTTAATGTTAATTGTCATCAATGAGAGGAGGACGCTTTAATGTTAATTGTCATCAATTGGGAGGAGGGCGCTTTAATGTTAATTGTCATCATTGGGAGGAGGACGCTTTAATGTTAATTGTCATCATTGGGAGGAGGGCGCTTTAATGTTAATTGTCGTCAATGTGAGGAGGGCGCTTTAATGTTAATTGTCATCATTGGGAGGAGGACGCTTTAATGTTAATTGTCATCAATGTGAGGAGGGCGCTTTAATGTTAATTGTCATCAATGGGAGGAGGACGCTTTAATGTTAATTGTCATCAATGTGAGGAGGACGCTTTAATGTTAATTGTCATCAATGAGAGGAGGACGCTTTAATGTTAATTGTCATCATTGGGAGGAGGGCGCTTTAATGTTAATTGTCATCAATGTGAGGAGGACGCTTTAATGTTAATTGTCATCAATGTGAGGAGGACGCTTTAATGTTAATTGTCATCAATGTGAGGAGGACGCTTTAATGTTAATTGTCATCAATGGGAGGAGGACGCTTTAATGTTAATTGTCATCAATGTGAGGAGGGCGCTTTAATGTTAATTGTCATCATTGGGAGGAGGGCGCTTTAATGTTAATTGTCATCAATGTGAGGAGGACGCTTTAATGTTAATTGTCATCAATGTGAGGAGGGCGCTTTAATGTTAATTGTCATCAATGGGAGGAGGACGCTTTAATGTTAATTGTCATCAATGTGAGGAGGACGCTTTAATGTTAATTGTCATCAATGAGAGGAGGGCGCTTTAATGTTAATTGTCATCAATGTGAGGAGGGCGCTTTAATGTTAATTGTCATCAATGTGAGGAGGACGCTTTAATGTTAATTGTCATCAATGTGAGGAGGACGCTTTAATGTTAATTGTCATCAATGGGAGGAGGGCGCTTTAATGTTAATTGTCATCAATGTGAGGAGGGCGCTTTAATGTTAATTGTCATCAATGTGAGGAGGGCGCTTTAATGTTAATTGTCATCAATGTGAGGAGGACGCTTTAATGTTAATTGTCATCATTGGGAGGAGGACGCTTTAATGTTAATTGTCATCAATTGGGAGGAGGACGCTTTAATGTTAATTGTCATCAATGTGAGGAGGACGCTTTAATGTTAATTGTCATCAATGTGAGGAGGACGCTTTAATGTTAATTGTCATCAATGTGGGAGGAGGACGCTTTAATGTTAATTGTCGTCATTGGGAGGAGGGCGCTTTAATGTTAATTGTCATCAATGTGAGGAGGACGCTTTAATGTTAATTGTCATCAATGTGAGGAGGGCGCTTTAATGTTAATTGTCATCAATGTGAGGAGGGCGCTTTAATGTTAATTGTCATCAATGTGAGGAGGACGCTTTAATGTTAATTGTCATCAATGTGAGGAGGACGCTTTAATGTTAATTGTCATCAATGTGAGGAGGGCGCTTTAATGTTAATTGTCATCATTGGGAGGAGGGCGCTTTAATGTTAATTGTCATCAATGTGAGGAGGACGCTTTAATGTTAATTGTCATCAATGTGAGGAGGACGCTTTAATGTTAATTGTCATCAATGTGAGGAGGGCGCTTTAATGTTAATTGTCATCAATGTGAGGAGGGCGCTTTAATGTTAATTGTCGTCATTGGGAGGAGGGCGCTTTAATGTTAATTGTCATCAATGTGAGGAGGGCGCTTTAATGTTAATTGTCATCAATGTGAGGAGGGCGCTTTAATGTTAATTGTCATCAATGTGAGGAGGGCGCTTTAATGTTAATTGTCATCAATGTGAGGAAGGAGCTTTAATGTTAATTGTCATCAATGTGAGGAGGACGCTTTAATGTTAATTGTCATCAATGTGAGGAGGACGCTTTAATGTTAATTGTCATCATTGGGAGGAGGGCGCTTTAATGTTAATTGTCATCAATGTGAGGAGGACGCTTTAATGTTAATTGTCATCAATGTGAGGAGGACGCTTTAATGTTAATTGTCATCAATGTGAGGAGGACGCTTTAATGTTAATTGTCATCAATGTGAGGAGGACGCTTTAATGTTAATTGTCATCAATGTGAGGAGGACGCTTTAATGTTAATTGTCATCATTGGGAGGAGGGCGCTTTAATGTTAATTGTCATCAATGTGAGGAGGACGCTTTAATGTTAATTGTCATCAATGTGAGGAGGACGCTTTAATGTTAATTGTCATCAATGTGAGGAGGGCGCTTTAATGTTAATTGTCGTCAATGGGAGGAGGGCGCTTTAATGTTAATTGTCATCAATGTGAGGAGGACGCTTTAATGTTAATTGTCATCAATGTGAGGAGGACGCTTTAATGTTAATTGTCATCAATGTGAGGAGGGCGCTTTAATGTTAATTGTCATCAATGTGAGGAGGACGCTTTAATGTTAATTGTCGTCAATGGGAGGAGGGCGCTTTAATGTTAATTGTCATCAATGTGAGGAGGACGCTTTAATGTTAATTGTCATCAATGTGAGGAGGGCGCTTTAATGTTAATTGTCATCAATGTGAGGAGGACGCTTTAATGTTAATTGTCATCAATGTGAGGAGGGCGCTTTAATGTTAATTGTCATCAATGTGAGGAGGACGCTTTAATGTTAATTGTCATCAATGTGAGGAGGGCGCTTTAATGTTAATTGTCATCAATGGGAGGAGGGCGCTTTAATGTTAATTGTCATCAATGGTAGGAGGACGCTTTAATGTTAATTGTCATCATTGGGAGGAGGGCGCTTTAATGTTAATTGTCATCAATGTGAGGAGGACGCTTTAATGTTAATTGTCATCAATGTGAGGAGGACGCTTTAATGTTAATTGTCATCATTGGGAGGAGGACGCTTTAATGTTAATTGTCATCAATGTGAGGAGGGCGCTTTAATGTTAATTGTCATCATTGGGAGGAGGACGCTTTAATGTTAATTGTCATCAATGTGAGGAGGACGCTTTAATGTTAATTGTCATCAATGTGAGGAGGACGCTTTAATGTTAATTGTCATCAATGAGAGGAGGACGCTTTAATGTTAATTGTCATCAATTGGGAGGAGGGCGCTTTAATGTTAATTGTCATCAATTGGGAGGAGGACGCTTTAATGTTAATTGTCATCAATGTGAGGAGGGCGCTTTAATGTTAATTGTCGTCAATGTGAGGAGGGCGCTTTAATGTTAATTGTCATCATTGGGAGGAGGACGCTTTAATGTTAATTGTCATCAATGTGAGGAGGGCGCTTTAATGTTAATTGTCATCAATGGGAGGAGGACGCTTTAATGTTAATTGTCATCAATGTGAGGAGGACGCTTTAATGTTAATTGTCATCAATGAGAGGAGGGCGCTTTAATGTTAATTGTCATCAATGGGAGGAGGGCGCTTTAATGTTAATTGTCATCAATGTGAGGAGGACGCTTTAATGTTAATTGTCATCAATGTGAGGAGGACGCTTTAATGTTAATTGTCATCAATGTGAGGAGGAAGCTTTAATGTTAATTGTCGTCAATGGGAGGAGGAAGCTTTAATGTTAATTGTCGTCAATGGGAGGAGGGCGCTTTAATGTTAATTGTCATCAATGTGGGAGGAGGGCGCTTTAATGTTAATTGTCATCAATGTGAGGAGGACGCTTTAATGTTAATTGTCATCAATGTGAGGAGGGCGCTTTAATGTTAATTGTCATCAATGGGAGGAGGACGCTTTAATGTTAATTGTCATCAATGTGAGGAGGACGCTTTAATGTTAATTGTCATCAATGAGAGGAGGACGCTTTAATGTTAATTGTCATCATTGGGAGGAGGGCGCTTTAATGTTAATTGTCATCAATGTGAGGAGGACGCTTTAATGTTAATTGTCATCAATGTGAGGAGGACGCTTTAATGTTAATTGTCATCAATGGGAGGAGGGCGCTTTAATGTTAATTGTCATCATTGGGAGGAGGGCGCTTTAATGTTAATTGTCATCAATGTGAGGAGGGCGCTTTAATGTTAATTGTCATCAATGTGAGGAGGACGCTTTAATGTTAATTGTCATCAATGTGAGGAGGACGCTTTAATGTTAATTGTCATCATTGGGAGGAGGACGCTTTAATGTTAATTGTCATCAATGTGAGGAGGACGCTTTAATGTTAATTGTCATCATTGGGAGGAGGACGCTTTAATGTTAATTGTCATCATTGGGAGGAGGACGCTTTAATGTTAATTGTCATCAATGTGAGGAGGACGCTTTAATGTTAATTGTCATCAATGAGAGGAGGACGCGTTAATGTTAATTGTCGTCAATGTGAGGAGGACGCTTTAATGTTAATTGTCATCAATGGGAGGAGGGCGCTTTAATGTTAATTGTCATCAATGTGAGGAGGACGCTTTAATGTTAATTGTCATCAATGTGAGGAGGGCGCTTTAATGTTAATTGTCATCATTGGGAGGAGGGCGCTTTAATGTTAATTGTCATCATTGGGAGGAGGGTGCTTTAATGTTAATTGTCATCAATGGGAGGAGGGCGCTTTAATGTTAATTGTCGTCATTGGGAGGAGGGCGCTTTAATGTTAATTGTCATCAATGTGAGGAGGACGCTTTAATGTTAATTGTCATCAATTGGGAGGAGGGCGCTTTAATGTTAATTGTCATCAATGTGAGGAGGGCGCTTTAATGTTAATTGTCATCAATGTGAGGAGGACGCTTTAATGTTAATTGTCATCATTGGGAGGAGGGCGCTTTAATGTTAATTGTCATCAATGGGAGGAAGACCCTTTAATGTTAATTGTCATCATTGGGAGGAGGGTGCTTTAATGTTAATTGTCATCAATGGGAGGAGGGCGCTTTAATGTTAATTGTCGTCATTGGGAGGAGGGCGCTTTAATGTTAATTGTCATCAATGTGAGGAAGGGCCCTTTAATGTTAATTGTCATCATTGGGAGGAGGGCGCTTTAATGTTAATTGTCATCAATTGGGAGGAGGGCGCTTTAATGTTAATTGTCATCAATGTGAGGAGGACGCTTTAATGTTAATTGTCATCAATTGGGAGGAGGGCGCTTTAATGTTAATTGTCATCAATGGGAGGAGACCCTTTAATGTTAATTGTCATCAATGGGAGGAGGGCGCTTTAATGTTAATTGTCATCATTGGGAGGAGGGCGCTTTAATGTTAATTGTCATCAATGGGAGGAGGACGCTTTAATGTTAATTGTCATCAATGGGAGGAGGGCGCTTTAATGTTAATTGTCATCAATGGGAGGAGGGCGCTTTAATGTTAATTGTCGTCATTGGGAGGAGGGCGCTTTAATGTTAATTGTCATCAATGGGAGGAGGACGCCTTTAATGTTAATTGTCATCAATGTGAGGAGGGCGCTTTAATGTTAATTGTCATCAATGTGAGGAGGGCGCTTTAATGTTAATTGTCATCAATGGGAGGAGGGCGCTTTAATGTTAATTGTCATCAATGTGAGGAGGACGCTTTAATGTTAATTGTCATCAATGTGAGGAGGACGCTTTAATGTTAATTGTCATCAATGTGAGGAGGGCGCTTTAATGTTAATTGTCATCAATGGGAGGAGGACGCTTTAATGTTAATTGTCGTCATTGGGAGGAGGGCGCTTTAATGTTAATTGTCATCAATGGGAGGAGGGCGCTTTAATGTTAATTGTCATCAATGTGAGGAGGACGCTTTAATGTTAATTGTCGTCAATGTGAGGAGGACGCTTTAATGTTAATTGTCATCAATGTGAGGAGGACGCTTTAATGTTAATTGTCATCAATGTGAGGAGGACGCTTTAATGTTAATTGTCATCAATGTGAGGAGGGCGCTTTAATGTTAATTGTCATCAATGGGAGGAGGACGCTTTAATGTTAATTGTCATCATTGGGAGGAGGGCGCTTTAATGTTAATTGTCATCAATGTGAGGAGGACGCGTTAATGTTAATTGTCATCAATGGGAGGAGGAAGCTTTAATGTTAATTGTCATCAATGTGAGGAGGAAGCTTTAATGTTAATTGTCATCAATGTGAGGAGGAAGCTTTAATGTTAATTGTCATCAATGTGAGGAGGACGCTTTAATGTTAATTGTCATCAATGGGAGGAGGAAGCTTTAATGTTAATTGTCATCAATGGGAGGAGGACGCTTTAATGTTAATTGTCATCAATGTGAGGAGGACGCTTTAATGTTAATTGTCGTCAATTGGGAGGAGGGCGCTTTAATGTTAATTGTCATCAATGTGAGGAGGACGCTTTAATGTTAATTGTCATCAATGTGAGGAGGACGCTTTAATGTTAATTGTCATCAATGAGAGGAGGGCGCTTTAATGTTAATTGTCATCATTGGGAGGAGGGCGCTTTAATGTTAATTGTCATCAATGGGAGGAGGACGCTTTAATGTTAATTGTCATCAATGGGAGGAGGGCGCTTTAATGTTAATTGTCATCAATGTGAGGAGGACGCTTTAATGTTAATTGTCATCAATGGGAGGAGGGCGCTTTAATGTTAATTGTCATCAATGAGAGGAGGACGCTTTAATGTTAATTGTCATCAATGGGAGGAGGGCGCTTTAATGTTAATTGTCATCAATGTGAGGAGGACGCTTTAATGTTAATTGTCATCAATGTGAGGAGGACGCTTTAATGTTAATTGTCGTCATTGGGAGGAGGACGCTTTAATGTTAATTGTCATCAATGGGACGAGGGCGCCTTTAAGGTTAATTGTCGTCAATGGGAGGAGGACGCTTTAAGGTTAATTGTCGTCAATGTGAGGAGGACGCTTTGATGTTAATTGTCATCAATGGGACGAGGGAGCTTTAAGGTTAATTGTCATCAATGGGAGAGGGAGCCTTAAGGTTAATTGTCGTCAATGGGAGGAGGGCGCGTTAATGCTAATTGTTGTCACTTTCCAGGTTGATTGTCGTCAGTTGGAGGAGGGTTGAGGGGGCTTTCTCTTGATTGTTGTCAGTAGCAGGAGGCCGATTAATGTTGGTTGTTGTCAGTGGTACGAGGGCGGTTACTGAGGAGAAGGAGGAGGAGGAGGAGGAGCAGGAGGAGGAGGAGGAGGAGGATAATTTAGATTTTTCTCAGTTTGGGAGGGCCAATCAAAATTGATTGAAAATAGAATAATCTAACGGCCAACTAATTGACAACACATTTATTTACGTTCATACATGCAAGGGATCTTTTGAGAGTTGAGAGCATTTTAATATCAAATTTGGTGATGAGAGGAGGGTGATTACTTTGAACTGTTATCATTGATTAATAGTGACTCTGGTGATTGCTGTCAGTGGGAGGCGGCGCATTATATTTGTCGTCGTCAGTGGGAGGTGGGCGCATTATATTTGTCGTCGCCAATGGGAGGTGGGCGCATTATATTTGTCGTCGCCAGTGGCAGGTGGGCGCATTATATTTGTCGTCGCCAGTGGGAGGTGGGCGCATTATATTTGTCGTCGCCAGTGGCAGGTGGGCGCATTATATTTGTCGTCGTCAGTTGGAGGTGGGCGCATTATATTTGTCGTCGTCAGTTGGAGGTGGGCGCATTATATTTGTCGTAGTCAGTTGGAGGTGGGCGCATTATATTTGTCATTGTCAGGGGGTGGTGGGCGCATTATATTTGGTGTTGTCAGTGGGAGGTGGGCGCATTATATTTGTTATCGTCAGTGGGAGGTGGGCGCATTATATTTGCCGTCGTCAGTTAGAGGTGGGCGCATTATATCTGTCGTCGTCAGTGGGCGGTGGCGCATTATATTTGTCGTCGTCAGTTGGAGGTGGGCGCATTATATTTGTTGTTGAAGTGGGAGGTGGGCGCATTATATTTGTTGTCGTCAGTGGGAGGTGGGCGCATTATATTTGCCGTCGTCAGTGGGAGGTGGGCGCATTATATTTGTCGTCGTCAGTTGGAGGTGGGCGCATTATATTTGTCGTTGTCAGTGGGAGGTGGGCGCATTATATTTGTCGTCGTCAGTGGGAGGTGGGCGCATTATATTTTTCCGTCGTCAGTTGGAGGTGGGCGCATTATATTTGTCGTTGTCAGGGGGTGGTGGGCGCATTATATTTGCCGTCGTCAGTTGGAGGTGGGCGCATTATATTTGTTGTCATCAGTGGCAGGTGGGCGTATTATATTTGTCGTTGTCAGTAGGAGGTGGGCGTATTATATTTGTCGTCGTCAGGGGGAGGTGGGCGCATTATATTTGTCGTCGTCAGCGGTAGGTGGGCGCATTATATTTGTTGTCGTCAGTGGCAGGTGGGCGTATTATATTTGCTGTCGTCAGTGGGAGGTGGGCGTATTATATTTGTCGTTGTCAGTGGGAGGTGGGCGTATTATATTTGTCGTTGTCAGTGAGAGGTGGGAGTATTATATGTGTCGTTTTCAGTGGGAGCTGAGGTATCAGTGGGAGGTTGGTGCATTATATTTGTCGTTATCAGTGGGAGGCAGACGCTTTACATTGATTTTCATCGGCGGGGGTGGGGGGCGAATGATGTCGATAAATATTGATTCTTCTCAGTTGGGGGAGGATAGTAAATGTTGATTGTGGGGAAATTCCACACGTATGGCAGTGTTTAATGATATCACTGAGATAGCAAGAATATGTGAAATTATAGACAAAACAATGTCTTTAGCACATATTCTGAAAATGCTCTCATTAGCCCGTCGTTTTAGAAAACCGTGGGCGTAAATCCTTGACCTTTAAATGGTTGACCAGAAGATTAACAGGGTTCCTGTGAATTAGAGGTGCAACCAAATTCATTGACCATCCCTCCAGTAGAACTTGAGTTATCGTGCTGGATACACATCCAGGCGGGCACGTACGCACGCACCCACTCATTATGGAGAGACTAATTACAGTATATTGTTTTGCAGGCGATACATCGACGTGCGATTGTCCAGGCACGTGTGAAACTACATCGTACCGATTGTTAATATCAAGTTCTGATATCTCTAACCCGACACTTGTGGAATATATGCGCACAGTTTTTCCATCGGCTAGTTGGCTAAATGCAACTAAATTCCGGTACGTATATCAAAGGTTCCAAGTTTTGTGGGAATTAAACGAGGGAAAGAATGCGCAACATCAATATATGTCTCATATTCTAATAGTAAGCTATGACATAGCCCTACTTGTGAGTGGCCTTTTTGTGCTAGAATTTCATATATTCCGACGCTGCCCAACGATGTTTATTCTTTAGAATCAATTCGTCTTATTAGTATCACCATCTACACGCTAGATAGTTCGATATGTATCGTGATTCCATTAAATATCGATTAAAGATGTAGGAAAATCAGAAAATCGTGACCAAATTGCGGCGACTTGCTGCATTTTAAAAAATTGCTTTGAATGGAAGTTGTTGTTGCCTGCGCTTCCAGTTAAACTAGTGTGAAATATATTCAACATTTTGAAGCTAGATTTCATTGACGATATCACAGGCGTGTGTAGGCCAATGTGTAGCGAATTACCGTAATGGTATGCGCTACATATCGCGATATTGGTTAGATCAATATCGTTCGCTCCTACTACATGGCTGAGATTTATATAACAAAACTGGTTCACGAACTAATTTTTGATGAAATTATTGTAAAGCAGTTCCATTTCCACATATTTTCGTACCTTGTGTTTTAGTGAGAACTACATCTGGCTGTATGTGTACTATGAATCATTCGTAGTAGAGAACATGCAACAAGTGGAAGACTACTCTGTAGGCGATATCTTTGGTAAGGTTGGCACAATGTCTCAAACCAGATAATCATTTGTATCTAATATATCACATGACATTAATAAGGTCCTTTTGTTGATAAAGGGAATCTGCCATAATGTCAGGGATGGCTGCCCTATTGGTCAATGGCACTTTTCCCATTGGTCAATAGTGTCAAGGACACACATTTTTCTGTATTACCAGCTCAAATTTATGCTTGTGACCATTGCTCCATTGAGAAACGATATCTGTCCGTACACTTGACCTATTAGATAATAGTGCCGGGCATGGATGCGTCATTGATCAATTGTATGTTTCCCGTTGGCCATGATATCAAGGATGCCACTATTCTTGGATTTCCTCATCCAGCTCTTTTTACCGTGACCATTGCCCCATTAGCAAATTGTATCTGTTAATATACTTGAACCATTTGAGAGTAGTGTCAGGGATGGCTGCCCCGTTGATCAATGGTACTTTATCCGTTGGTCAGTAATGTCAAGGACGCCAATATTCTTACAATGGACCTTTCCATTCTTAGCTATGCCTCGCCCATCTCTAGCTAAGCTCCACCCACGCCTCGCTCGTGTTCGGATCGATCGATCGATCTCTGAACTCCCTGACTATCTATTTCAAGAAAACTATACAGGTAAGCTGTTGAATATTTTGAAACTAATTTGACTGGGTGGTGTTGCTGCCTAAGGCAGCAACAGCGGCAGTCAAATTAGTTTCAAAATATTCAACAGCATGTTTATTAAATAGCAAAGAATTACAAAGATATTTGAGATTTGGTGACGGTCTATATGGAACCCTTAGTGACGTAATAATTATGACGTCATCATATACGCGCTGAACTGATTATGACGTCATACGAGGTCTGATGAGGAATGGATATTCTGGAAAGGTGAATTCCTCTCCAAGTCTCTGCTTGTGACCATCGCCCCTGTTATTATGTGTGTTCCATGAGCCAATGGCTCTTTTCTGGTGGTCAGCAGTGTCAGGCATACGCAGACTTTTGCTTTTGCTACATAAATTTTCATACTTCCGGCCCTTTTGTTTTTCAGAGACCCTTGACCCATTCCTCATTGACATTAGCTACGCTTTCCTCATTGACAACTTCTTCTTTTCGCATTGGTCAATGGTGTAACTGACACTAGATTTGTTTGGCATTAGTGTCAGAGATGATTGTCTCATTTGTCAATAATGCTATGGGCCCGTGCTCTTGTTGGCCAGTGGCATCAGCTATGCTTAGGCCTACCCCGTTAGTAAATTATGCCAATAGTACTTGACCCATTGCTAATTAAGGCCAATGGCAGCAACATCACCAAGGCAAATTAGTTTCAAAATATTCAACAGAATGTTTAATAAATAGTAAATACAATTTATACTCTTAGCGGATTTTTCCATTGTTCATGACGGAGCTAGATACACCACTCTGTATTGTGATGTTAGAATACATGTTATGTAATCGAGTATGGCGTCATATTCTTGAGCGACATATCGGACCCCCACCCCAAGTTAAACAGATATTGTGGAGATTACCGAGTCAGGCATGCCATTGCTGTTGGATGCTTGACATTTCAGGGTTTAACCACAACATCAAGAGCCTTTTTTAGGATTAGAGGGGTAATGTCCCACCCAAATTTGGTCAAGATCACCTCAGGAGAATTTCAGTTATCACGCTGGACACGGCTGAATGGAAAGATGGATGGACGGATGAACCGGCGAATGGACAGATGAATGAATGGTCGTCGTCGTGGTCTTAGTTGTTGTTATTATTATTATTATTATTATTATTATTATTATTATTATTATTATTATTATTATTATTATTATTATTGTAGCCTCGCTCGGTGGTCATCTTGGCTTGTTCCTTGGCGCCAGTCTGGCCACACTTACGGAAGTGCTTGAAGTGGGCCTTATGATGTTGATAACTTACTGTCGGAAGATAATGCCAAGGAAAGAAGCTGATGTTCAGCAGATAAAGATCACACAATTATCCTCAAAATAACACGTTCTCTGGCCTAGAAAACAATCGTATATTACTTTACAGTGAAGGAACCTTTGTTCGAAGCATTTGGACGCATTAAAAACGCACCTAAAATCAATGCGAATGTGCGAATAATAAATCGCCAAAGATGATAATAGGCCTGCAGCATGATACCTGTATGAATATGGCGAAATAGATGGCATTTCATTGAATGGACTTTTCCAGTTTATTCATCCATCATATGACGTCATAACCAACTACGTGATGTTTAGGATGGCGTCATAATTAATTATGCCATGAATGACTCGATTTAGTTCGTCTTTAACGCTTAATAGTCCGACACGGTTATGGTACAGGGACAGAGCCACGTGGACACACCAACACATATGGACGGGCATAGAGACACACGCACACGCGGACGCATCTGCATCAAGAACGCGCGCACGAACGCACGGATACGCTTGACAATAGCCACGCCCAGACACGCACACCCGACGACATGACTACGGAATACGCTGAATGATGGGCAGGCCCAGTTACACGTGGCACACTAGAACAGACAGGCCATGAGCCTTATAGCAATAAATGGACACATATATGCATAGACTATCAATCGACACGCCCACAATGGAACAATCAGTTATTAGTCGGAATGGACACGTGCAGAGTATAACTCCTGTAATTCAATGTAACCATGTTATAATATACTGTTATACGATTGTATTATATACGTTAATTATTATTAGTTAAATTAGTTAATTAAACTCTTAGACAACATTCACGCGCATACACACGCCATCACCTCATACACACATCTTTGTTAACATAACGACACGATCATATTTAAGAGTGGACGAATGTTGACGAAGGACAGATACAGTTAGTGAGAGTTACGGTTACGGACTCGGACGGACTTCGACAGCGGTCTCTGACTGCTAGTGACAGCTAGTGAGTAGTGAGATTGTCAGCTATGTAGTTAATTGTCTCGTCAGTTAGAGAAGAACGTCAGGTTAACTTTGTTATATTGTATTAAGAATACTTCTCTCTTAGGAATCCATTGTAGTTAAGCAGAATAGGTTTAGAATAGGTACGCGACTCGTGACTAGAATTTGGAATTATATGTGTAAACTATAGGATTAAGAAAGTTCAGTAAACGAGTCATCATTAATAGAACACAGCATTTTGTCATCCATTCCATCCATCTCCGCTAGAAGGAAGATCCAGGTCAGTACGCGGGTTGGGACGGTGGCGAGCTAAATCCCCATAAGAACCACCAACCGGACCACCTCTCTTACAACACCGGTACCATACGTTATACGAATTTTATGTCTTTATTATTTAATAAACATTCTATTGAATATGTTGAAACTAATTTGAATTGGCGCTGTTGCTGCCTATGGTAGGCACAACAGCGGCCAGTCAAATTAGTTTCAAAATATTCAACAGCTTACCTGTATAATTATGCGGGCATAGCTAAAATTGGAAAGGTCCATTATATTGGATCAAGTTCTAGTTAAAACAACAACAACAACAACAACAAGAACAACAAGCACTCCACGCTTGCAGTTACTTTGCATCTAGTGATGAGCTTAACCAGAGCCGACACCTACCGAAACGGCGATGGCGACGCAGACGCCGCCATTTTCCCACCCTCTCCCAATATCTCGCCTCACATCGTGAAGCTGAGATAAAAATGTAAAATCACCCGTTACCGGTAAAATACAGTAATGGTGCTTTTTCACACCAAAATGCCTGAAAATAGATTTGTTAAAATTTAAAACTTTTAGAGACTTAAATCGTATGCGTAGATGTAATGAAACAAAATAAATCTTAACATATTATGATTTCATTCAGTACAAATTATTGTAATTTTTTAGTTGTGAATTTGAAATAAGAGCTCTAATTCAATTTCACAACTTAAAAAATATTTATACGTCATGAAATCATTACATGTTAAGATTTATAACACCAAAAGTTAATCTACGTGGTGCCAAACTACACTATCATCGATTTCTTGCCAAACTAAGTCTGATTACGATGTCTATTCGATTGGTTGCTACTAGAGGTGAACTGGTGATGTAGCTGCGTCTATGCTTGCCTCTAATGACGAACGAAGATGATAGTCGACTCACCACCTTCAAGCGATAAACACTGAAAATTATATTTGTATTGACTATCTGAGCCTGTCTAACCTTCAACTAACGCCCAATTTGATTACACGTATATACACTTTATTACGGTACTATAGATAAGAATTTCAAGGCAAAATCCCCATCAAATAAACTTTGTACAAAATGTACAGATATTTTCTAAATTCTCCAATTTAAATAATCATACCAGCAATCTATCAATTTCTATCCAAAACTAACACGAGCTACCACACGTCTGTACTCGCGGATGAAAGTAGGTCAAATCATATCCGCCTGCGACAGCAGTCATTTGTTTGTTTTAGTTGGTTTATTGGCCGCTTACACCGAGATGTATTTGGGCCATGACTCGCTCTTAGAGGTGCTTCCCCGAGGGGTTGCGTTGCTTCCCCGAAGGGTTGCTCTAAATAAGTGTTAAAACTGAAAAATAAAAAAATTATGATGTTGCTCGGGGTGTATGCTGTGCCTGTTGCTGCCTAATGAACTGTTGTTGGCGGGTGTAAGTGTTGGATGCAGTGTAAGAGTGGGTAGAAGGGGGGGGGGGGGGGGGGAGGGGGGGGGGGGTACTTTATTTCACTTGGGGGTAGGATGGGGACTCAGGGGCTTCCACAGTGGGTCAGAGATTAAGTTTGCATTCTCATCGAATCAGGAGGAAAATCAATTCCGCCACCACCACCATGCCACACACCCTCCCCCAAGGCCTCCTACAAAAGCCCCACTAAACACGGGTGTTGGAACCAAGAGTCCAGCTACCCCGCCAGTGCCCCACCACACATTATTAAGCCCATTTATTAGAAATATTGTCTGAAATGGCCACTCAGAGTCAAATTATCAGAATTTTCCCGGGGGAGGATCCTAGGACCGCCTAATTATCCAGAGTATTAACCCAGGGACCCACCTCATACACCCTCCCCCACCCCCATTGCAGCCTAAATACTCTCTCCAGGGTTGAAGTTTTTCAAAATTTTCTGATCTCACCTCCAGGGGGATTTGGATGGGAGAAGAATTGGATGGCATGGCGAGTGTGCATCCATGCGAAATGAGGTGTGGTGGGGTGGACACCCTTGATAGGGGGTGGAGGGCAGTCTGTAAAATTAAATCTATAAAATGAACTCAGGTGAGAATTATGAAATAAAAATATTAAGAGATGAAAATCATTATCAATGTTATCAAATAAAATTAATTAAACTTAGATAATTTCCATGTCATTAAATAAACAAGAAACATGAAAACTAGAGAACAGAATATCTAGTGTTTGTAAAAGAAATATCCTGGGCAAAAACTTAGAATTAAAACCTGTTGCTATTTGAAATAATAGGTTGATTGCGAATGATGTTATATAATGGAAATTATTTTTTTTGCAATTCAAGCACTGTTGTATTCACACTCTCAGATGTTCATTTACAGTTCGAGAGAAATTTATATTTGAAAATTTTCGACGGAATGACTGGTTCGGTTACCGCACCAGTCAGTTCAGTGGTACATTTACAAAAATAGTCTTGTTTCGATAACTGCTAAACTTAAAGAGAAAATACATTTAGGTTGTCGGAAATATAAAACAAAGCGAAACGCCACGTCCGAGATAGATGCAAGCAAACCGGCAGCAACTTGAGTGATGAATGCTGGGATTTACATTCAGCAGAATCATGAAAACCCTGAAAACATTTTAATGTACACATTTCTATGTGAAATAATAGTGAACAACCAACCCGAGAACCAACATCTTATAACCCTTTCCCAACTAGTACTCCAAATGTCTCCTCAAGCTTGTAGGGTTTTTTTTACAATTTTCTAATCAGTCCCCAGGACTCCCTAGGGGTGTTTGGAGGGGGTAGAGTGTGTGCATCCATGCCATAAGGGGTGGGCCACCCTTAATCGAGGTAGCTATCCCTACTTATATAGGATGCTATTTTTAGCTCTCCCTGTCAGTGTCTTAAGAAACTAAGTCTTATTAGTCCTCATTTCAGTCACCCAATCAGTGATTTTAAGCCAGTCGATTGGTATCACTATGTCTGGTCCGTGATTGGTCAAAGTCATATTTCGGTCAATCCACTTCAGAGATATTTTGCACAAAACAACCTCCATGTTAATCCTATAAGGATTTTTAAGTACAGGGCATATGTGAGTGACGTCATCAGGTCACTGAGTACGGAAATTTGTCACTGAGTACAGAATCTAGAGCTTCTAGAATGTTCCAACTACTAAATATTATCATTATTATTATCTCCACCGCTCCCCGTGGCTCAATTTACACAACTTAGATGTTGTGTTCTATTACCGGGATTCTTATGCCACACATTTATAATCTATTCTTATTATTCTAATACCAAATTTACACGCTGATGATCGAACCCTACAGCGCTTTATCAATCCCTGATATATGACGTCAATGAGCGTTGCTCATAACTGTTGCTATTAACTGTTGCTATTACCTTACATTGATGTATGACGTCCCTGGATATCATTTACGGCGGGAACCTATATGCCATGTTAGCCTCTCCATATTACATCGTGTCGAATTGTATTCACATCTGCCTGTCATTCATTACTGTAACCTACATAGCAAACTTATTATTAGCTCTCCTATCATCCTATTACTAAGGGCTACGCTGGTCATCCCGTATACAAGTATGCCTATCTAATTACAAAGATATTATGGCTGTACTTGCCTCAACCATTAATATGCATAATTACATATTTGCATTCTCATACAAACATGGACAGATCTGTTGTTTCCTAAAAGATGCTCTTATATCTTACTAGACACTTTGACAAGGTGCTAGTCACCTCGAGATTTCACGTGCACAAAGGTTAACTATTATCAGGCCATACATGAATGTGCCAGAGTTGGTTGATCAGATCAGCCCATCCAAATCCACATATGCCCCTCAGCGAAGTTAATTGATCGGGTTGTCGTGACAACACGGTCACTTAACACGCTGTGCACCATCTACAGCAAACAACATATGGGAGTCCACCAATCAGTCTCTCACTATGCATTGCTTTCATCCATCATGCCTGGATATCTGCCTGTCCACTAGACAGGATTTTAACCACAGTGAATATAATACACATATGGATAAAACGACAAATAAATAAGCAGTGACTAGTATTTCGATATCAATAAGTATAACTTGAATATTCGTAATTATATATGACTAAGATATCTTGCCATAGCATAAACAGTAAATACGATAAATAATCAGTAAGTAATGCCATCCGGCCATAATTTGTACAGTCTTATCATACAACAGTAAACGATAAACAATGCATAAATGATGACATGCTCGACTGATGGTATTTGTTTGAGCATAACAAGATAAACAATTACAATTTCACACACTGCTGCCTTTGCTCCACTACAGAATAGATTTACGTGTAATCGAATGCATCGTAAATGTATACCACACTCATGATAGAACACATCTACCGATCTGCATTCGACTACCTACTATGTACATCAACCTTCGGGTTAACTATACCTTCCCCGATACCCACTCACCATTCGGCGGGTACGAGTACTGCAAAGACAGCACACATGTGATAAACAGTGATGATCTCAGTAGTGCGAGACAAATGAGACATCCGGAATCTGCAAATCTATCCTCGATAGAACCGTAGGTGATATGACGTCTGTGTGACGGGAAGAATGGCCCACCCCATTAGGTTCGTTGGCACGTCGTTCGGTGCTAGCCTTCCGAAATGATCTGCGCGACAAGAATTGCTTTAGTCCGGACATCCCCTTGGCCTGACCCCTGGCGCAAAAACTCCTCATCTTTGAATATAAATTACATTTAAAAATTACCAGTATAATAATTGCCATTATTATGATTGCTGATCAGCATATATGATGGTTGCTCTAGTACCTATAAGATCGAAACTTGTCATATCTACATCCAATGCAGATATTGGTACTAGAGGTACATATTTTACTTTCTTCAAATGGGGACATTTCTCCATCTTCAAACTTTTCACAATAGAAGTTGGTCTCAGAATATCAGCTATGTCCACAGTGGACATGTTCAATATCGGGTTGACCATTTCATACCAATGCTTGTAAGCTTTGATCGGACGAAAATGGCATCCCTCACCACTGTAAGCACATTTCACTGGGTCTAGCACATATACACCATTCTGTAACACATACTCTTCTGTCACTCTGCCATCACAATGGACTTTCATCTTCTCACCAAAAGTCTGTAAAATCACTCCAGTACATTCTCCTTTAAACAATTTACTAGAAGTATCATTAGATTGTGACAACTTGATCTTGCACATTGGATCAGTCGTATTCGTTAGCATACTAACAATGCATGGAATATGGCTCAAATCAACCTGCAAATTGCCTTCGCAAACTCTGGGTTCATTCCCTCGGCATTTGGTTGGACCGAAATACCATCCTGTTCGTGTATCAAGACGTATACTCACTCTGGACAAGACTACCTGAATATAGTGTCCAAGTTCATATAATGGTACCGGCCATGAAGACATGTCATTTTCTACATAATTCCCTCCATCAATAAGTGGTAAATTAGACATAAAATGAAGATTTTCCGGATCACTGCAAAGTGGATAAACAATAACGTTTCCATAATATCATTGATAAGGTTGGATAAGTTTGACTCCTACATCAATGTGATGACCAACATGAGTTAAATTAGAAGGGCTAAATAATTCCTCAGTCAATCTTCCGAGTTCAAGAGAAGCTGTTCTTCGTTGAAAAGTCATTAATGCTCGACGGTACGCATAGGCTACGCCTTCAATCACATTAACCACCTGTCCAATTCGGATGAGTGTGAACATATATCATCTCCACATCATTTGGTTTCTAACGACAACATTTACAATGTTCGATAAATCCATCAAAACATCACTTAAGTCATTTATCCTGACTCAGTTAACATCAATTTCGACATAAGTATGTTTAACGTGTGTCGCTAACTGATTACTGTAATGTACTAGCTTATTAATTTTCAACATTGATTTATTCACAATACCTTTTATAGCTTCTATGTCTCCAGACCTGGCTAGTCCAAACAAAGTTGAAGCTATGTCGCCTACAAAATTTAGAAGTCCACGTCGTTTCCACGTTAATGAGGTTGCGCATGTAATTGACTTCGCGGACGTTATACTTTCCATAACAGTCAATCTTCGTAATAAACTCTTCAGGTCATGGTCAGATAACATATTCTTAGCATGAGAAACCATGATACCACAGCGTATTAAATCTACATGAACTTGATAACCAGCAGGTAAATTTGGTGCGGCAATGGACATTATAATCGTCCATTCAGATCGAATAATGGAAATTGGAAGGTGCCTAGCGATTAATACACCATTCTGAACCTTTTTGATATTATTGCTAATGTCCAGACAATTTACTCTAGCGATAAACACAATTACAACAAGAAATCTAAGGTTAAACATAATGAAATTAATTCACAAATTGATAACAACTTTATAGCTAACTAGAGATTCATCTCATTCAAGAAAAACACGAATAATGATTCCTATCGTCGCAAATAGCACTTATATAATGAACAATTTGCTCATCACTCTTTGACCAATCAAAAGCACTGATTCTTGAGTAATTGCTCTTAGTTGGCGGATGCGTCGGATGTAGTCTGCGTTTGTGCAGGTTGTACCGCCCTGATGACGTCACACCAATCATAGCTGGTTTCGCATCAGCTTCCATCACTCACTCATTCTCATCGGGCTGTCCATCCGGTGCCTCAGGTACAATGCGCAATTTCGAAATATTTAGCACTCGGACCTTGCCAGATCCCTGATGGTGAACTTGCATGACAGGTCCATTTAACTTAAATATCCCATACTCAGGGTCGCTGTGCATCGTCAGCTTCATGCGCTCCTCGGCCTTAACCACTACTGAGTCACCAACCCTGAATTCCGCAGCATTTGACCTCTTGTCGATCTGCACATGATGGTGTTCCCTTGACGTCTCGGTATTGGCACAAGCCCACAATAAAGCATTGCTAAGGCTCGTCAATCTTGCATCCAAATCTTGTAAACTGTCGATCAGAATCACCATCCGGAGTCTACCACGTCTAGCATAACTCAAATAGAAAGGGGTGAAACTGGTGGTCGCATGGCGAGTGTTGCGATATGCTGTCAGCACAGCACCTAGCGCATCTTCCCACACTCTGGAATCGTTATTAATGCCTCTCTGTATTAACTCCTTCAGAGTACGGTTAAAGCAATCAGTGCATCCGTTAGTCTGCATCTCGCACGTCGATGGTCGATACCGTACCCTTGTACCTTGCTTCTATACTTCTGGCACAGAATTCCTTACCCTGGTCGCTAATCAGGATTTCTGGCACACCATGTCTTGCGACATACTCATTAAAGAATTTCTCTTCCACAGTGGCTGCTGTCTTCACCGGAATTGGATAGGCCTCGGCATATGCAGAACAATGATCCACGATGGTCAAGATATAAACGTTACCTCTCGTGGACTTGATCAGTGGAACTATCACGCCCATTCCAATCTGCTAACTAGGGTACATAGTCACGGGCATATGCGTATAAGTAGGTCTTGTCGTAACAGCTCGGTTAACTTGACACACAGGACAGATATCTAACATCCTGATGATGTCTTTTCTTAATGTCGAACACACAAATGAATCTCTAATCTGATTCAGAGTCTTCTGCAGACCTTGGTGACCAGATCGCTCATGCTCTTTCTCGAGTACTCATTTCCAGAATCTCGTTGGAAGAATGACTTGCGGGTACTTGGCATCTAGAGTTGATGGAGTGACAGTGGAATACACCACTCCATTATGAATTATTCGGTCTTCTGCAGTCTCTTTAAGCATCTCGGGAAATTCTTCATGCTCCTCACACAACGCTTTGAAGAAAATATCATACTCGTCCAACGGAACATGCGGCAATACTCCGTCTTCTACATCAGGAACGAGGTATTCGCCTGTATCAAAGGTAGCTACTTCTGCTGGACGTCATAACCGTGACAACATATCCGCACAAATGTTCTTGGATCCCTGGATACACTCAATGTTGCAGCCATATTCAGCAATCAACACTTCCCACATCTGCACCTTGGTGTTTCGTACTTTACCAACAAACAGAATTTTCAGAGGTTTATGGTCAGTATAGACCCTGAATTTAGCACCAAAACGGTATGGGCGTAACGCCTTTAAAGCATAGACAACAACATATGCTTCATTTTCAATTACTCGCCAATTAAGCTGACTATATTTCGACGTGGTGCTGACGTACAGCAAAACACATTCTATGCCTCGATCATCCTCCTGGACAAGGATTGCTCCGACAGCATAACTGGAAGCTGGTACAGCTTGTTCAGGTTCGGGTACGTCAAGACTGTTTCGCTGCATAGCATACTTGTCAGCTTGTTGAACGCTATCTGCTCTTCTTTGCCCTACTCGAATCTCTTGTGCGTCTTTGTCAATTCTACCAATGGACGAGCTATCTCTGCACAATTCTGCACACATGACCTGTAGTACCCTGCTGCACCCAGAATACTTCTCACTTCTCCGACGTCCTTACCTTATGAATGCGTCAGAGTTGCTTGAACAGACCAGCTCATCCAAGTCCACAAAATGTATCCCTCTATTAAAACAAAAGTCTACAATCCTAAAAATACTATTTGGAAGTCAATAAAAAGATATATAGGCTGCTATAACATGCATCCAATTTGTGCTTTGAGCCCATACGCCAGAAACAAATCCTCAATTAGGCTACAATACACGGAATATTCTGTTGAATATATTGAGACTAATTTGACTGGACGCTGGTACTATGGCGGCAACAACTTTCTGTCAAATTCGTCTCGAAATTTTCAACAGGTTATACTCGTCTAATTATCTCAAATTGGCAATCTCCGGATTCCCTGAGGCATATGGTATAGGCAATTAACTTATTATATAAAAATATTAAATATACATACCTGCTCTTGATACGGATGAGAGTGATAAGTGCGAATATTGCAAATGTCCACAGATGTGGGTAGTGCGAAGTCAGTCTTTCTGAGAAGTGCATCTGAAACAGAGTACAACATGTGTTTATTTTTCAACAAGTTTGATGGATGATGACGTTACTGTCCTGGACAGCAACATCGCTCCCCAAAAATTGTTGAAAAATGTACACCGGTTTCTTTGCTATTGACACAGTAAAGGACAGAATTTTGACATCAGAGTGGTAAAGGTTAATGGAAGGGCCTGATTGACCAGCCAATTATCGGATGATGTCATAATCAAGTATGCCACGTGTTAGCTGACGTCACCATCATAATGATACAAGCCAATAATGAAGGTGCCAATATTCCGTCACAAATGGGTTTGAATTATACGGAGATAGACTGCGTGCTGACCTGTCCAATCTCCGAAGTCGAGTGTGTCCAACAGTCTAGTCGTCGTGATGACGCAACAAGATGGCTGATCATTATATTGGAGGCGTTTTCTCGGCACGAAGCCATGCTTCTATTTTTAGATTGCACCCATACGTCACGGGTTAGCTGACGTAACAATTATAATGACGTAGCTTTGTCATGAAAATCCAAGTCTGTCACAAAATTCACCTTTCCAGAATATCCATCTATCATCTGACGTCATAATCAGTTAACCGACGTGTATGATGACGTCGTAATCATTACGTCATAAATGATTCTATTTGACCCGTCAGTAACTCTTAATAGTCCGACTCATTGTACGAATTGTATGTCTCTACTATTTACTAAACATGCTGTTGAATAGTTTAAAACTAATTTGACTGCACGCTGCTGTTGTCATAGGCAGCAACAGCGCCCAGTCATATTAGTTCCAAAATATTCAATAGCTTACCTGTATACAAGTGTATAGTTTTCTTGAAATTGATAGCCAGGTAGTTCAGCTATCGATCGATCCCTACACGAGGGAGGTGTTGGTGGAGCTTAGCTAGAGATGGGCGGGGCATGGCCAAAACTGGAAAGGACCATTGTACCAACTGTATGTCTTTGATGAGTGTAGAATTTAATACACTTTCTGATGTAATATTATAACTAATTTGACTGGGAGATGCTGCTGCCATAAGCTGACAGTATCATCACCGCCACTGAGTGGCATTAGTTTCAAAATATGCACCCGAACATTACTTTCGGAATAAATAATTTGCCATGTCTGCTTTAGATTGTCAAACTGCTAAATGATCTTCAGAATAAGAAAATACTATCGCTAATTAACATAGCTTACCTTATTAATGAGTAGCATCAGAGACTTAACTTAAAGAACTGTTGTTTTCACTGGTGAACATGGACTGGTGTTTGGATTCTTAAATAGTTAATGTGATGCTGATGTCCGTAACTTTCTTTTTTGTCTTTCAAATTTACGCTTGGATAATCTGACATCCTGTAGTTGTTATTTGTTGTTTTCGAATCATACAGGGATGGGTACAGTAGTTAATAATCATTGTAGATGCTGTTTATCTTTAAGGGCGCCAGAAGCACGGGGGGGGGGGGGATTAGGCAGGGGGGAGCGGGGTCAGCTGTGCCATTTACCAGTTTCAATGCGATAAATTAGTAAACTTTACTCTAGAGCTTTAAACAAGATTTTACTATATTCAGAGCAGACTGAGCAGTTGTCTTAAAGTTCGGTTGTTTTGGCATTAAAACACAAGTCCATTAAGTAATATGGGAGTGCTCCTAGGCCGAATCAAATCATCAATGAATGCAAACACTATTTATGTAGTGGCAGTTACATGTGACATAGTGACACTTTTTTTTTATCTGTAGGCGTTTCATGTATCCTTGTAAGTAAAGGTAAGATACATATGCTATTAAGTTCCCACGCTCCGCTAATGCCTTGCACAGTGATTAGAATAGAATATATGTGCAATGATGGGCGGCTGCGTGCAGCGATGTGGAAACACTAAGGGATATTAGAACTAACAGCAACTCTCAAACTCAAATTGTTAATTGATGTGCGAAGCAGAGGCGTATTTGAGGAATATGTCTAAGATTTGTTGACCATATAGAATGGGAGGATGATGTGGCTAGGACCTCCATCGAAAGAATGTAAAAATTAGATTCGCTTAGAAGCCATCTCCTATATATCATACATCTCTAAGTAATAAATATTACCCTCTTGGATTTTTTAATACTATGGTATTTATATTAGTATGAGCCTCTCCCACTACCCCTACCAGCTCGCACGGTCGTGATACACATGCTTAGCCATGTCAAGCCCTTTGAGTCCTAAGCATAAAAGAGGATTCCACCATCCACACGTAAACAAAATCAGACATTTGAAGGCCTCTTTTGAATAGCTCGGGCCACATGTACCTCTGACGCACACGCGCCAATATGGCTAAGTAAGAGGATGCGAAATCATAATTTAAATTACGTATTCCATACACAATAGCTGTTGAATAGTTTGTTACTAATTTGACGTACTTGTGTTGCTACCTCATCTGTCTATTCATCCAGCATATGTCCATCTTATTCTTTAAGCGAGTTCTTAAGAACTGCTGGGCGGAAGGATCCATAGGGTCAGATCCATGGTTGGTCCTGGAAAGCTGCTTGGTCGATTTTGTTTGTGGCCATCTTGGATTTTGCACTATTTAAAAAATTACATTTAAATACCTTCTGTGATACTGCTCGACATGAAACTCAAGAAACGTCATGGTCTTCATCTAAGGCAAGACTTGAACAAACCGTGTTCACATGTTCAACATGATTTATAGATTTGTCTTGGATAACCGAGTTTTCACAAAAACCCACTTTTCCTCTGAATCCCGCTGATTGCAAATATAATTAAGAATTACGGTCCAATTAAATACTTTCAAAGCAAACTGCGTAGGCCACCGTGCAGACACATGCACGAATGTACGCACACTCAACGCGTGAATCTGACACAACAACCCGCCTGCCCCCTCGCTCATATTGTGAATTGGGAATAGGTTCACTTGGTCAAAGAATACATAGGTTCTTCGCTTAACATTGCTCTAACATTTATATGCAATCAGAAGAAAATAGAATGCAAGAACTCGAGTCACGACCCTGTACCTTTCAATGTTTTTTCTCGTGGTGTTTAGGTAGGTGGGTATCAGTGGCGGATTAAGGGGAGGGGGCTGACTGGCTGAAGCCAGGGCCCCCCAATATTTAGGGCCCCCAAAATTAGTTAACAGCATCTATCTCTCCATGATGACATCGAACTGCAGTGGAGAACGATCATTTTCAAGGTTGAAAAGAATAAAACATGAAGTTAGAAGTTGCATGGGACAACAAAGACTCAGTCTGCTCTCTCTTATGAGTATTGAAAGTGAAATTGTAAACTCACTGAAGTTCACTGATATTATTGATGACTTCGCCATGAGAAAAGTTCGTAAACGACCAATGTAATAATAAGGTAAGTGGATGAAATTCAATATATTTACAAAATTTCAATTCAATAGAATTTCTTGTTTTCTTACACTAGTATTTATCTTGACGAAAGGCCCCCTGTTTGAGCTACAGCCAGGGGCCCCATGTAACCTTAATCCGCCCCTGGTGGGTATCCCCGAACACCCTTCTATGAGAGGCGGGTGTGGGGTGGGGTGTGAGGGTGTGGGTGGGGTGGGGTGGACACCCATTTCAATATCCTCCTCCAGACAATGTCATCCAGCGTGCTCTTTTTGTGGAACCTGCCCCGCCCCTCAAAACTGCTTCCGGCGCCCTTGTTTATATTTAATCGGTCGCGGTTCGTCTTTAATTTTAATGGTTAAATTTTCTCAAAATATCCAAATATTTGCTGGCTGAATGTTCACATATATGCTAATGGAAGATTCTTTTTTTTTAAAATTTACCACTGGAATGACTGGCTCGGTCATCGAGCCATTCATTCCAGTGGTAAGTTTTAAAAATCATCTTCTCTTGTCCTGCAAATGGGCATTCCTCAAGGCCACGGCAAATGTCTGTTCTGGCCGGCTTCTTCATGAAAGTGTTAATAACATTTCTTAAAGGGGTCTTATTCTCATTTCAAATGTTGTATTGTGCTAATAGATTATGGTGTTATCCAATTCCTGACGCACTCATTTATGTGTTTTGCAATTATAAATGAAAACCCCCCAAACTTTTGCCTGTGTCACAATGACCTTGACCTTTTCCCGTTTAATTCCAACATCATTGTAAGATACCCTCCATTTATAAGCAAGTGTCTGCCCAAGGTTTGATGCAGTATGCTTAATCACAGATGAAATACGAGGTGCTACGTTGAGCTATATGAAAAATGTTAATATTTAAAAACCAGTTTTACCAATGTCACAGTGACCTTGGCCTTTTTTACTCCAGGGTCGTTAGGTACTGCCCTCTCATTATACGGAAGCATATACCCAAGTTTGAGTCCAGTGTGATTAACCAAGGTTGCGATTTGATCTGTTATGGTAAGCCAAATTGAAAATGTTAATGTTGAAAAAAAAAGATTTTACAAAGGTTACAATGGCCTTGACCTTTAACCTTTTTGACCCAACGTCATTGTATGATGCCGTATCATTATAAAGAAGCACGTACCCAAGTTTGCGTCCAGTATGCTTAGCCAAAAATGAGACATAAATTGTCAAATTGAGCTAAACGGAAAATGTTAATGCTGAAAAGCTAGCTTTTTACCAAGCTCACAGTGACCTTGACCTTTTGAATCCAAGGTCATTGTGCAATGCCGTGCCATTATAAAGAAGTATGTGTCCAAGTTTGGGCCAGTATGCTTAACCAAACTTGAGATATACACAAAAAGTTGATCTATGCGCAAATCGGACGCCGACGACGACAACTCCGACGCCACCACCGCCGCCGCCGCCATAGCCGCCAGACGATATGCAAGGTATCACGATAGCTCGTTTTACTTCGTAAAGTCGAGAAAAAAACCATTGATCCGATTTGGCTCAAATTTTAACACAGCAAAGGAGCTTGCCGGGCTGGAGAACTTCCCAACTTCGGCCGTGATCCGCATAAAAGAAACATGGTCCGGATCGGCTCAAATTCTGGATCTATGAATATCTCGGACACCCAGGACACATGCGAGTGAGTGCAATTGTCCCAGATAAAACTATGCGCAGCAGAGCGATTACTGACGCAGTAAAAGTAGAATATTAGCTTCACGGTTTCATTTATCAAGAGAATAAATAAAACATAAACTTGAATTTATAGCGAGATTTGAACCGGCAATTTCTACGTGTGGTTCAGCATAAATAAAAATATATAGCGTATTAGCTATCTCAGCCACACATGCAATAGAATAATGACCTAGAATTTTAGGTGATAACCTATGATAGATCACGGATGTGAAATTGAAATTGTTGTTTTGCATGGACTGCTGACTGGCTGACTAATATTTACCAGACAATAATTTTAATGCTCAGAGATAAATGTGCGATTTTACATGTCACATATAGACTGGTGGCTTTCAATAATTTCAATGTCGTTACTATTTAATAAACATGCTGTTGAATATTTTGAAACTAATTTGACTGGGCGCTGTTGCTATAGGCGGAAACTGCGCTCAGTCGAATTAATTTTAAAATATTCAACAGCTTATACTGTATAGTTTTCTATTGCTAGTCAAGGAGTTCAGGGATCGATCGATCACAAAACTGGCAACGTGTGGGTGGAACAATGTTCGACGTTATGCAACAGTGTTCAGTAATGTGTTGTCTAGATAACTAAACTGAAGTGAATGTCCTTGATATATTGTCAGTATACGACACATTATTGAACACTGTTATGTAACGGCGAAGATTGTTCGCGCTCCTGATATTCTCAATGACAACAGTACTGCAAAGTAGTGAGCCCAGGAGTAAACCTTTTTCTTCCATGGTTCGCCGCCACCAAGTGGATCGTCATTTTCTTTAGTGCCATACTTTCTAGATAGGTATATGCGGGTGAACTCTGTTTTGGATTCAATCATAAAGAGTTTCTCAATTTTTAGTTTGCTTGCAGGTATTTGGGAGAAGTTGGTCAAGGGGTTTCTTTTCCTCGTCTATGAAGTCCACATCCTCGGCATATTCCATCTCTAGCGGCAGAGCCAGTATTGACACGAGTGTTAGGTCTTGTGTAACTTTCCAATGCAGCAGCAAGGTAACAGATGAAAAGCCCTGTGGGGAGCCGATTGATGTCTCAAGCTCTAAAGGCTTCAATGACTTGACTCGTACTCTCAGCTTGGTGTATGCAAGCAGTAGTCTCACTAGTCGTAGATCATCTTCATTGCAACTGGCATGGCATAGTACATCTAGGATCTTTGAGTGTTTAATTGTGTCGAAGGCTCGTGACATGTCAATGCCCATTTTGTGGAAATCCCAGTATTTGGGCATGACTACCGACACAAGCATGCGTTGAGCCCATGCAACGCCTGCGCAGCTGCGTCCATGTTTGAAGCCACTTTGACATGATCCGGTAAAGTCATCGACCTTTTCTCGGATGCGGCACGGAGCAATATTATACAGGATTTTCTGTTTGCTGTTGATGAGTACAATGGGCCGCAGATTGGGGGTGGGGTGGTGGTGGGTGGTGGGGGTGGGGACAGGTGGCTTCTTGGGCTTTGGTAGTGCGATAAGGGCGCCTTGGCCTACAGCGTCGTTGGGTGAGAAGGTGGTGCATACTAGCTGAATTGATCAGGTGCGTGATCGGTTTTGAGATAATGTTACTTGCATATTTGAATAGTTCATTGCTCATGCCATCAGGTCCAGATGCGCGTCCATTTTTTAGGGCTTAAAGTGCCTTCTCAACCTCTGCTGTATTAATTAGTGTTGATAATGGCCTGGGGTTTCCTGGGAACGGGTGCGAGGGCTCATCATTGTGGTCAGTGAACTGTTCCTTCAACCATTCTCGGATCGACTCGGCTTTTCCATGGTCACTCCCCATAAAGTGTCCTTTAGAGTTGCGTACAGTGAGTGGTGATGTGTAGTCAGTAACTCTCAGGGCTCGGGCTGCCGAAACATTTTGTGATAGTCATCCATGGCAGTAATTCATTTGCTAGGGAGTTTGCTTGTTGAATAGCAAGATGTTTAAAGCATTTACTAATATAGCGCAGAATGTTATTGCGCTCCCGGCGTAGTTTAGTGTGGTCTTCACTTTGGCCACTTTGATAGATGTGCACCGTAATGCTTTCTTCTCTGCTGACAGTTTTACTACTAGAGGGTCGTCAGCATACCTAATCTGGTTGTATTTAAGAACACCTACTGTGCTAGTAGCTGATGATTCCATAGATTTCACTATTTTGGTTAGGGCTTCGTTTGGATCAGAGCTGACGTTGATGTTTGCTATCTGTGTAGAGTTTACCCAGCTTGGAGTTGAAATCGTCAGACACGAAAAGTTGGAATTGTAATGGCGGAGCTCAGTTCTGCATAGAAAGAATCTAATATTGATGCATTCTTTTTGGCTTTTTTAGTAGTTGGGCCATATGCGTTGACAATTCGACACTTAGTGGTGGTGTGTTTTCCCATAAGTATAGCCAGATCGATGAACGCAACGTGATCAGTGACATATCAAAAACTAATGACATAGTCCAAGACCCTTGGCTCGATTACGAAGCCTAAACCCCGGTATGTGGCCTGTTTTTGCTCCATGAGCACCAGCTTATGGCCTGTCTGAGTGCTTAGCTACTTCAGTCTCTTGAATGCATGTAATATCAATGTTATCGTGTTCACAGTCTGCACCTAAGGTTTGCCTCTTTGATGTTGCACTCAGACCACATACATTCCACGTAGCTATGGTAAGCTCCTAGGAAGATCGCGTCGTCCGAGGATGTCAAGCACAGTTTCTTATTTGAAGAAGATTAGACATAATCAGAGTTGCCTCTATGCAGATGTCAGCCCGCAATCCGTGATGACTTAGTTTCACATATGTGTTTTCATCTAAAAGAGGTGTATAGATGTAGTACGCAATCTGGACATATTTTTTAGTTGAGTAGAGTTTAGTCCGACTTCTCTGACTCCGCCCTATGCCGAATCTGATACGCCCCGTGGGCGTATCAGAATCAGCATCGGGCGGAGTCAGAGAACTCGGACTAAGTAGAGATATGAACTCTTCACGGATACCACTACGACCGTCATTTGCAGACAGTAATCTAGAGCGTATCAATGGAGACCAGGCCAGATCGCATTGGGCAGGTGGTTTCCTACTGGCTTAAAAATAAACAGAAGTGTATTTTACTCTGGCGTGGCCAATCGTAAGTGAAGAAAATAATTACGACATAGGTCTATTTTGCTAAATTATAACACGTTGTGAAATTAAATTAGAAACACGTGTCCCTATTTAAAATTCACAACAAAAATCGTATTAATTCATACGTAATGAAATCATCATATGTTAAAAACGATGATCATCCCAGTAAAACGGGATTTGGTTTGTAAAACGGGATTTAGTTTGTAAAGCGGGATTCGGTACATTGCAACAACCGTGATTAGGTAATTAAAGTTAAATATTTTCTTTTATGCAGTTTGAAAACTTCAGCTTAGACTAAGCAAATATAAAACAGAATGTATCCTTACTATGATATTTGAATTTTAGCTTCAAAGCTCTTGTAATAATGACATGGTCATGATTTTGTTTCGAATGTAGTGGTTATTTGTCTCAGTTTTTTACATTCTGTTCAAATATCTTTCTACTAAAAGGTTGTTTTCAAGATATGTCATCACGCACATATAGTTCGATCTATTCACTACACAAGTAGTATAGGGGGTATCTGAGCGTTATTGTTCTTCCCAGCAGGGGGGTCTTCGAGAACAATGGGTTTTTCACGAGAACAAAAGAAAAGCTTGTGGAATGGAATGTTGAGAACAATGGCGCTCAGGCGCACACGCAATCTAGAGAACAATGACGCGCAGAACGCCACGTTATCTCGATAACAATGACGCGCAGCCGCACACGTAGATTCTGCAACACTCTGGAATGTTCTATTATTTTGAATTAGTTAACCCTTAAAAGTTTAAGAGTTGTGTATTTTACGTTTAAACGTAGTGGCGGCGCTCCCCCCCCCCCCTCCGTGGTTATCTACCATTGTAAAAAACAATAAGAGAGTAATGTAAAAGAATAGAGTTTAAGAGGTGGTCTGATAATGGAGATCGTAGGAGTATGAGGTTGAGGATGTATGAGGAATTACGGTATTGATGTTTGAAAATAATTTGACTGTTTCGTCGCTAACGTTATTAGTAAACTGTTGAATATTTAGAGACTGACTGTAAGCTGTTACTGTCTTAGCAACAGCTACCAGACAGATTAGTAACAAAATTGAGTTTAAGAGGTGGTCTGATAATGGAGGTCGTAGGAGGAGGAGGAGGTTGAGGATGTATGAGGAATTACGGTATTGCTGTATATTTTAAAAATAATTTGACTGTTTCGTCGCTAACGTTATTAGTAAACTGTAGAATATTTAGAGACTGCCTGTAAGCTGTTACTGTCTTAGCAACAGCTACCAGACAGATAAGCAACAAAATATTAAAAATAATCTTGTATTAATGGTATGTTCGGTTGGAAAGGTTACCAAGACTTGGTGGTGATGGATTGTATCCTGGGTTAAAAGGAAGTTAGCCCTTTCACCGATGAATATATATCTCATTTTCATCGATACCATACAGGAAAACTGTTGAATATTTTGAAATTAATTTGACGTCGCTAACGTTATTAGAAAAACTATTTTTGTTGAATATTTTGATTGACTTTTAACCGTCATTATGCACAAATTGTTTTTTAAATACTTTGCAATAACGGCAATCGTTTTAGATACGATGGTTAAAATGTGGTCATTATATCTCTGAGGGTTCCGTGTGTTTATAGAATTGTATGTAGAGCGTACTTATGCTAAAAAGAGTATTTGTTGCGTATGATTTAACCATACGTTTTGAATAGCCGTGAGATCAAGCTTGAATCGAGATACAAACATACCATGTGTTAATAATGAAAGAACGTGTTAGTACCTCAAGTCTCATACTACGTGGTTTTTAGAAATATTCAAAATTACTATTGAATTATCGCCTACTCGCTAGGAGATTTTACTTTGTAGTTGAGAATGCGTACAGCTTTGTGCTCTGGATACAATATCGTATCGTTTCCTAGTTCTTAGCCGAGTGGACATATATACTAATTCCCTTGGGTAATTATTAGAATATCACGTTTTGGTGGGCGAGCGCTTTATGCATATTTATGGTGTGTTCGCGCATTACTCATATTAACATTAAACATGTCCGCTTCATTCGCTTTAAGGTCATGCGATGTTAGATTTCGTCAATGCCTGTTTCCTCGCGAACTAATGATGTCATTGGTATGTACCACGACGAAAGGCTTCGTCCATGGTGGAATATGTGGTTGAATGCGTCTGTATCATTGGAAATCTGTTACTGATCCATCATCCACAAGGGTGTCCTACTTTTTTTCGCATACGTACCCACACACACGCACGCACCTGATGCACCAACACACGCACGTACTGTTATGATACACGTGTGGTTCTATGCGGATGTCCCTTGTCACCCGTGTTCCCTGTCCCCTATGTGTGTACATCGTGTGTGCGTGTGTGTGTCTTTTTTTATGTACCCGTTTGTGTGTGGGTGTATGTAACATAATTTTGTTTTTTTGGTGGCCCCTTAAAAGAGAGGCCTATTTTTTATTTTTTATTTTGCTAACGTAAATATTTTTATCTCAATTAATGCAAACGTTAACTTCTGTTTTGTTTGCACCACATACACATACAACAATCATTACGAAGTTGGTACTTCGCACGCAACCATTTGTTGTAATTGCGTTCGTCCGGATCCGCTAGATATTCTCTCCAGCTGTTACGGATTTCACGCAATGACATTGCAAATGGTTGCCGTACTGGAACCTCTTTGTATTGGTTCCATTTGATGCAACCGCAATTAATAGGCGTAGAACCTATCGTTCTCCATTGATCGCATAATTGAGATTCCATTTTATGTATTTTGGCAAATTCAAAAAAGCTGTATGCCTTACTAGTCACGCGCCTTTCGCTTTTATAGCTAAAATATGAGCTGTCAGTAAAACTATCTTTCCAACCTGAACACGCCCTTATTTCGGTCACGTGTTTTTTGTCCACCGCTTAACGTCATCGGTTTACAAAACATTACTTTCGTACCATGTTTGAATGACATTCCAGTTATAGAAAACTGGAATTGATACGCAGGGTTCAATTACAGAGCACGTCATATGGTTTCCTCTGTATTCAAATATGTCCGCATTTTGTTATTGTCACGATGTGAATACGATT
The DNA here is from genome assembly GCA_034401795.1 of Chaetoderma sp. LZ-2023a. Taxonomy (NCBI): domain Eukaryota; kingdom Metazoa; phylum Mollusca; class Caudofoveata; order Chaetodermatida; family Chaetodermatidae; genus Chaetoderma; species Chaetoderma sp. LZ-2023a. The sequence continues at coordinate 42,642,155 of CM067366.1, forward strand.
AATTACGGATCTTTGGATCATTGTGGTATGCCTCGCGTGCCTAGTGTACCATTAAATTTTTTATTATTATCAAAATAACGATAATTGGGGATGGGTGAGGGGTGAGAACGGAACACGAAGAAATAATAACATATTTTTACAAAATAAATGTATTTTTTATTGACACGTGCATTTTTCTTATGATAAATATTAGCGACAATTATTCACGATAATTAAAAAGAAAACGTAGTACATAAATAATTATACATTAAATATGATCATTTTTTTCTGTTTATTCATAATCCTGCGCGTCAGACGTTTCACTATCGCGTCATTTTTGTCTCTGTTTCTTAGGGCCCATAATATGTGTTTCATTTGTACACCTCTCGAACGATGGTATAAGAAATATACGCAATAATATCCACAAGTTGTTGTCACGGCTGGTTGAACATGTACATTGTTGTAATAATAAACACGCGCACGGTGTCCATTTTGTACATTTGATATCATTCTTCCGTCAGAAGGGTGTCTTCCATATGGATCAAAGTATTCAGCATTTCCATTTCTACTGTAATAAACCGCCACCCAATGTTGTCTGGATTTATTACTGGGATGCGTGTTTATTACTAATGAGGCCGGGAGATATTTAATATGTGCGGGTACATTGTCAATTGGAAAAACGCCGAGAAAGTGTTCACGCGTTTTATTGTCGCCGAATAATAGATCCTCTATTTCAAATGTATTCAACATATTTGTTAATAATCTGTTAATACGTTAAAGTCTGATCCAATTTCTATCGTATTATCAAATTCAGCATAGCAAATTACATTGGTTGTAGCGGCAAGTGCTTGATCAAAATGGAAGACCACTCTTAGAGAACCAGTGCGTGTAGGGTAGCGATGCTCTGAATCAGCTAGATCTGGCGTAAAATCCCATGTGAACAATGTGGTTCCATGGCTGAACTGAGTCTTATTTATCAGGTAGCCACGGTCTTTGAATAAGGCTCCAGTACCGCTGAATAGTGAGAAATAAGCGTCCGAGTAAATGTCGTCGCTAAACGAAGGACGTATTGGCGATGTTGTAACCTCTTCTCCATTTATATAACATGTAGCGTAGGTAGTGTTATTGTTATCAAACTTGAACGGATCTTTATGCACCACACCATTATAGGCATCATTAGGTACAAAAGCGAATAATACTCTAGTAGGTAGCTGACCAATAAATACATTATCTCTATCGATGCTCATAACACCGCTAGGTGCTGTAAAAGTCTCACACACTACCCTGCGAATAGGATATTTCGCGCTTGTCTGTCTCAGAGTAACGGCATGCGCCACTAGCAGATCTGATGATGGGATAACTTTGCGTACAAATAAGTTAGCCGACATTATTTTCAATTTAGGCCTCACTCCTTCCGCGGCCATAATGGCGAACGCATCTTTACTCCTCTGTAGGCATACTCTTAAATCAACGGAACCGAGCAGGAATCGGTCCTGCAGAAACATATCGCTGTGTATGCGGCCTATTAATTGCACCGTTTTACTCTGCTCCATCATTCTTCTATGTGCCTGAAAACCTAAGTTAGTATCGGCGATATTATCAAATTCGCCGGCATCATCTATTTTCCATCCAGCAAGTTGTAGATGCGAGGATGCGGCATCGCTGCCATAATTTAGTAACATCTCCATGTACAAGCGGTAAGCATAATTTTCGCTCGAGTTGCTGACATGCTTTCCATTCAAAAAAACATCCACTTGTGAGAACATCGTATGCAAAAGATTATTCGCAAGCGCTATCAGGTCATTCGCCTCGAGTGTCTTTTCATCACCATTTCGTTCTAGCTTTACTAGCTTAACTTTAATCGAAAGATAAGATTACATAAGATCTAAATATCTATCAGCAGACCCGCTGACGTAGAACTCGATCGGTCCACTATCTGATAAACTAGATACAGGCTGAAACAGTTCCCATTTTGCAGACTCCAATGTCGTCACTATGGGATGCATCTGAAAAATGTCTAATTCGCTCTTCGAGCACTCGCAGATCTGATTAAGTTTCATGTTGTTTGTTAATTAAAGATATCAGCTTGTTTTCTCTGATGTCTATTGCGACCCTTCCTCTTCGGTATCGCACGCATTGACTGAGCATTATGTGTATTATTCCTCTTTTTACGTTTAGGTTGAGGTGGTCTTAAACCACCTCGCACCGCTGTTACAGCTTCCGGTATCAAAGACCTGGCAACACCATGTGCTCTCGATTTTAATGCCGTTTTAACATTTTTTCCAGCCATTACGTCCTCAGCTAGTCCGATTCCAGCACTAAGAGCTTGTTTACCTACAGATTTAGCCACATTTTTTGTGAAAGGTATTGCTGAACGTAATAGACCACCTAAGATATTACCGAGTCCATGTTCTGATTGGTATCGTGCGCCTACAAAACTGGAACACGTCCATGACCCGCTTGACTCGCGTAGTAACGAGCCAGCGCTGGTGCGTTCGTTCTTCCTCTAATCATCTCTCTTAACGTCCCTCTCATTATCGTTGTCGTCGTCATCTGAAATGCAAACAGAGTACACTCGGCGATGCTCCATCCTTGAATGGGACATTGTCGCCAGTTCTATCCATTATAAGTATTCCAATAGTATCGATGTAGTTCTTTGACACAGTACGGTATTGAATATCAGGAAACGTCCACTGACATATATCTTTTCCTCCATCTGTACTAGAAACGGGTATCACTCTGAGTAGCGGTGCGGAAGTATCGCCTACCACGCTGTGTGAGACTACGTCGCAGTATATATACGCGGTCGCAGGACCACCCTCACGATTTGAATGAAATGATTCTTTAAAGTCTATAAGGTCCCATATGTATTTTTCCTCCTTCGAATCCGATTAAATTTGCTACATCTCTACCTAAACGTATAGCGTAATTATCTTTAACAGTGAGAGAAACTAGATTCGTGCGATGCAAGTAAAAATTGAAAAATATTTTTTTGTGTCTAAATCTTGTCTTGCTCTCTATCTGGCCATTTAGATAGTCTACCATATCTTTTACGGCATAGTACCCTTTCGGTACATTGATAAATAGAGCTTCTGTTTGCACATAATAATAATTTTCGCTTCTACATGAACGTTTTTTACTGTTATTATTTGTTTGATCATTTCGCGCATATTTTCCCCGAGCATTTCGTGACCGTTTTCCCCGATCGGCAGGACGTGGATTACCGAAATCATCTTTTAAAACTACTGGAAAAGCTGTTGTCTTTTCTATTTCTGACGTGCTGGCGACATCTTTGCTAATTTCTTCTGATGCAACACTATCTTTCTTCTTCTTTTTCTTTATCTTCTTCTTAGTAAATGCATATATTTGTACAAAACTTTCCTTCGCAATAGTAAGCCAACTCCTCGGATATAACACACTCGAGAGGCCCACTTCCCATTCGCCATCTAATGTTAATGGAGTTTGCAGACGTGTTCGAAACTCTGATATCTTATTGTCTGGAAAGAACTGGGTACTACTATTGCTCGGAAGCGTTATGTAAAACTGATCCTCGTTCATTCTGAGTTGAATGATGTATGGACGTCTTTATGCGCAGACTAGGCAATATATACCCTAGACATCCACTCAAAAGCGATATCCATATGCCTGATTGCCCATTTTGTATACTCAGATTCACGATACATGTAATGATTACGTTATAAATTATTATAATTTGAGCCAGGTATACTATTTCTTCTTTCGGTACTCACGAACCCAGCATTTGCCACATGCTCTGATCCGATCTTCTCTCCATATATTCATCCATTGTCAATGATGTATAGTACTTAGTTCATTAACCCACGTGTTAAACTTAGCCGGGTAGCCAAGCCACTTTACCAGATACTCGCGTTGTCCCTTTTTATTTTTTCTACATTTAAGTATTTTTTCCACGGCATACTCTTTATCATTTTCTTCTATCACTTGCTGTATCTCATCATGTTAAAACGTACCAATAATCGGGTCACCTCCATAGTCTTCTAATTTATATAACTATGGATATTTGTCTGTAAGTACCTCACACACCTTAAACAATTCGCGACTCCATTGTCCGCGATATGCTTTTTCAAATGGCATTTTTGCTTGTGATATTCTAACATGGTCACATTGAGTAGGGCTGTTTTTAGATATGGAACGTTTCTTCGTCTTCTTTCCATAAATATTTCTCCATGCGATTAACTCTGTACTACGGTCGACTTCGGTAGGAGCCATGCGTGTACTGGAATGCGTTGTGTTATTGTATGCTGTGACTAAACTGGGTAGTACATCGATATACTTTCATGTATTTTTATGCATCATGTATCTGTATATTCGACCCTTCAGTGTGCGTTGAAAACGCTCTACCATTGCCGCTTTCATTTCATTTTGAGAAGTCTAGAAATGTATTCCATTATCTTTCAAAATATTTTTTCATTACACGGTTTATGAACTCACCCCCTTTGTCTGTTTGAATAGCATGTGGGCGACGCTCAGTATACTCCAATAATGATTCTAACCCTTTCTTGACTGCCGACGACGTTTTACTAAGCAGGCATTCCACCCATGCATATTTTGAAAGGGCATTAACTACGCATAGCAAATATAACACGTTGTTGTTCTCTTTTGCGAGCATGCCCATCGAGCATAGATCTGCCTGCCATAGTTCATCAACGGCTGAAACTTTGTTCTCCGCGGTCTGTGTAGGGTATATACTTCTTGGTGTTTTAACCATTTGTCGATGTAGTTGCGAGGTATTTTACCTTTGAACGCATTATATAGCTTTTCTTTCCCACCAAAAGACGCGTAATGTTTCGGATCAAATTATACTTTCGCCAATTTAGCATCATTCATGACTTATCTAAATTTACCCACACAGGAATTGAATGCCGCTTTTTCTTCCTGATGTCCGCTAGAGAACTCTTTCTACGTATTCTTTTGCTCACGGGCGTAGACGTGTACTCACTGGCGCTAACATCCTTTTCTGCACCATTATATATCTGTCTCATCGTGTTCTCTTGCACTACAAATCTGCGGGGTATGTTTAGGTCACGTGACAGATTAAGAAACTTTCCCTCCACTTGATCACGCATACCAGCCATAAGAGGTTTACGCCCATGCGCTACTACGTTTGTAAGCATGTCGAGTACATTACTTTTTGGGAAAAACGTACCCTCTATTGTCACTTCGCCCAAATCATTAACGTGAAAACGTTCAGGAACCGAACGTAAAATATCAATTACTCCACTGGCTTTTGTCTTGTACGTTCTTGGTATTCCCCTCATCGTACGTTCAAGTATTTGTGTGGGCAGTACATCGTAGTTAGTTATGGGCTGTAGAGGTAACGGTTGATATTGCTGTTGTTGTCCTTGCGTTTGCTGATAGTAATGCCTATACTTACCCAATACTTGCGAATATGATTTTGCTTTTTCATTTTCAGTCAGATCGTGTCTGGTTAATATATTGGATATCTCATTGTCGAGACTAATAGCTTTACGTATCGATGGATCTGTCTGTAGCAATGGTATTTTACCCTGTTCATTTAAATTACCTATCAATTCGTGAGGAACTAACGCCATTTTACGTGTATGTTCCATCTTTTCACGTGAACAGTTTACCAATTAATGGAACTAGCGTACCGATCACTGCTGGTAATAAGGCGCCTAAAAATCCGCCTGTTTGTAGCAATTTTCTTTTACGTGCATATGGCACACCGCGACTAGTCAGCGTACACATTTTCGCTTTGTATTTACTCAGCTGCTTGTATCGTATTTTAGTGAGATGAACATTCCCACGTAATACGTTTAGGCATGATTCGCATAGTACATCCACCAATTCATTCGAACACTGTTTGATTACATCATTTCTGATTGAAGGCTTTACTTTAGCCAAATATTGCAGCATAGGTAAATGGCGTTCCGTTTTACGTGATGCCATCTTTCTTAAGTATGTAAACGTAGCACCCCTCCTTCGGATGAACAGGTGAATGGAGTCTGATATTGTCAGATGTTGTCTGTTTCAAATCTAGGAGTCGATATGAGTGAGGTTCGCGTGTAGCGTCCTTATATGATTCGATCAAATACCTTGTATTGCCTGGGTACATCTGATTAGATAAAGAACGAATAGATGACGCATCATGTGGATTCTTAAACAATACCATGTAGTGACAATTAACCGATAAGTCGCGTTGATTGCGAGACTTGTGAAACAGATTTTGTGCGACAAATATTACGCTACAATTCTCATGGTGAGAACGTTTTGTAAATAGGTCAGCTACATTCTCGTCGCATTTATTCATCAAATCGTCGAGCACCACTAATGTTCTGCAACTTCTGTCTAGTTCAACATTCACACCCTCTTTAAATTCAACTTCTTTTGCCAAATTGTTATACCCATCTTGCCACGCACCGTAGCAGTACACAATCCTCTGTGGAGGGGGAGTAATGGCATAGGGATCTCTTATTAGTGCTTTTATCATCTCAGTTTTACCGCACTGTGTTGGACCACATACAATCATAGTAAATGGGTGTCATAACGACGTATTGCAGTCAAGCGTTGATGCCATTGCGTCGTCACATGTGCGTCCACGTACGACTAAGACGGTATATGCTCATGCGCATATATATATATATATATATATATATATATATATATATATATATATATATATATATATATATATATATATATATATATATATATAATATATATATATATATACCTTAGGCGTAGGTGGATGCGTGTGAACTGTCACTACGATGTAATATGTAGTTACTCTTCTGCGAATACCTTATCAATGCTTACTGGTTAGCGAACATTACGAATTGTGATATCGGATACTCGTGACGTAAGAGAAATGCTGTGTCCATTTAAGAATGTCCCATAAATTAGGAGAAATGCTACGATTGCAATGTCAGATACTCGTAATGCATGAGAAATGCTATGGGCATTTAAGAATTGTGACGTAAAATTATGAGAAATGCTATGATTGCGACGTCAGATACTCGTAGGTGAAATGCTGTGTACATATAAGAATTGTTATGTAAAATTAGGAGAAATACTATGATTGTGACCTCGGATACTCGAGACGTAGGAGGAATACTATGTAGATTTAAAAATTGCATCATAAAATTAGGAGAAATGCTATGATTGCGACGTCAGATACTGGTGACGTAGTAGAAATGCTATGTACGTTTAGGAATTGTGTCGTCATATACACGCTATGGAGCAGAAATGCTATGAACATTTAAGTGTATGATTATGACATCAGATACTTGTGCGACGAATCCATAACATCTTTAAATAGTTACAAAAATAAACACGATATTCAGTGAATACTTTGTCATGAAATTGAACAAAAACCGTCTAACGGTGTTTTATTTAAGTATGCGCTATTCAGCTCACTCTATAATTCATTCACCTGGACCATTCTTCTCTAAAGAATAGCGATGGCATGCGCCGTCAAGTGCTTCTGTCAAGTGAAAAGCTGGCATACCAGCGCGTGCGAATAGCAAGTCGCTAGTGACAGATAAAGAGAGATAGAGAGCTAGGTGCTAGTACTGCACAAGCGAAATCCGATTTTAAAACCTTTTTATTAATACAGACATCAATAATACATATCGTTACAAAAGATACGAAAAAAACCACACCAAATACAACATATTTTACAAAGCTACGATTGACAAAACAAAACAATTAATTATGTTATTTTTAAAAATAAAATAAAATACGTATTTGATTTTATTAAAAATTATCCGTGTGTTTTAATGCTCAAAAACACGGTTAATTTTAAATAAAACTAAATAAATTAATATTAATCATAGTTATGGCGACAACATCTGTTTTTCATATATTACATCCACAATGTACCTATACCATTCCGTCATACACATACGGTACAGATCAGTACAATGTTCGCATATATAGTAATGGCAGGCTAGATAAGTGGTGTATCGGCTATAGGATGACTTTTAAAAGATACATTTTATTCACTACCTTCGAGATGAAACTTTTTACTGCGGTATTTGCGAACAGTCTCCACAGATATATAGTCGGTATAATCAACTACCGACCCTCCGATTTGAGCGTGCTCATAGTGTTGCAAATAACGATTAAGTAGATCATCTGTAAGCACTATATTTTCTGATATACATTGACTGATTTCATCAGTGATGAGACTAATTTCATCTGTCGAATGATTTGCACATGTGTCAATAAGAGTTTGATGAGTAGGATCATCGATGCGATAAGCGGAATCGTTAGGAAGGTATGCTATATCCAGAGATAAGTCATTAGCCGGAGGCGCGATACAGACCGACACATCATCACGTAAATTTAGGTCGGAATCGTTAGGAAGGCATGATAAATCCAGCGATATGTCATTAGCAGAAGGCATAATACAGTCTAGAGCTGGCGCGGCATCAAATAAATTTAGGTCGGAATCGTTAAGAAGGCATGATAAATCCGGTGATATGTCATTAGTAGAAGGCTCAATAAGTACTGGAACTGGTGCGTTATCAAATAAATTTAGGTCGTAATCATTAGGAAGGCATACTAAATCCTGTGATATGCCATTAGCAGTAGGCACAATACAGTCTGGAACTGGCACGCCATCAAATAAATTTAGGTCGGAATCATTAGGAAGGCATGATAAATCCGGTGATATGTCATTAGTAGAAGGCTCAATATGTACAGGAACTGGCGCGTTATCAAATAAATCTAGGTCGTAATCATTAGGAAGGCATACTAAATCCTGTGATATGCCATTAGCAGTAGGCTCAATACAGCCAGGAACTGGCACGTTATCAAATAAATTTAAGTCGGAATCATTAGGAAGGCATGCTAAATCCTGAGATAGGTCATTAGATGAAGGCACTAGAAAGTCAAGAAGGGATGCATCGTCGAATAAATTGGCATCGTAATCATTAAGAAGGCATACGAAATCCTGAGATAGGTCATTAGCGAAAGGCACAACGTCAATTAAATTTAAATCGTGTCCATCACGTACATCGGTCAAATAATTAGAATCAATTACGTCACATACGTTATGAGGATAATTAACAAATGATGATGGTACGGTACTCAGATCAGGAATAGATTGTTCAGTTATAGTATGTATGGTTTGATCATCGATAGAAGCAGGTTGCTCAGGTATGATTACATCGTAATCATATAAATCGTCCAAATAATTGAAAAAATCAGCATCGGTATCAGACAGTACAGGAATGACTTCACGTAAAGCTACGTCGTTATGTTCATCAGATACATGCGGAATTGAAAAGTTAGGTTCATGCAACATAGAACCTAGATTTAGAAGGTGATCCTCATCTTCATCAGGTGAAATGGATAGATCCACGTTTAATCTTGCCGCATCAGCATTACGCATCTGCAGCAAAATCACATTAACAGCATCTTCACATTCTTTAATATCGGCGCTTAAATTATCGGCCATTTTGTTATGTCTTTAATGCAATTTACTCCTCGTTAATATAAAATGTTTTTAAAAATTATTCTCTTAAAATCTCTATACGTTTCTTTATAAAAGCACAAATAGCAACAGCAAACTAGACAGGCGCACTTAAATACGCGCAGAGAACAGCGCCGGGCAGAGACCGGCCGGTCGCCATAGCATTCATCCTCATACTCCTCCTCCTCCTCATCCTCCTACGACCTCCATTATCAGACTACCTCTTAAACTCTATTCTTTTACATTACTCTCTTATTATTTTTACAACGGTAGATAACCACGGAGGGGGGAGCGCGGCCACTATGTTTAAACGTAAAATACACAACTTTTAAACTTTTAAGGGTTAACTAATTCAAAATAATAGAACATTCCAGAGTGTTGCAGAATCTACGTGTGTGGCTGCGCATCATTGTTATCGAGATAACGTGGCGTTCTGCTCGTCATTGTTCTCTAGATTGCGTGTGCGCCTGAGCGCCATTGTTCTCAACATTCCATTCCACAAGCTTTTCTTTTGTTCTCATGAAAAACCCATTGTTCTCGAAGACCCCCCTGCTGGGAAGAACAATAACGCTCAGATACCCCCTATACTCCTTACACATATATGGTATATACCACACCTCTAGCTAGCTTTTCTATAAAATATCAAAAATCGTATATGAATGTTACAGCTATAGAGAAAATGAGTAAAACGGGATTCGGTTAATATCTGTAGAAGGTAAACCGGGATTCGTTAATGAGTAAAACGGAGTCTGGTGTTGAGTAAAATGGTATTGTATTTTAAAATTCATGTTTTTCGAAGATGTGCTGGCTGTGCCTGTTAAATACCGTCGATTACATAAGTTTGCAGCAGGTGAATCCATCATTAACAAAATATAAATGGAAACCAAAAGTAAATGCGGTAATACAAGTGCGACCGCTGATATTAACGTCACGTAACGCGCCTATAGATTTCGCTTTTCCGTTTCCGTTTTTCGGGAAGGCGAACAAAATGGACAGATCGTCGATTCACAATGCTGAAAAGCGGTATTTGACGATCGTTGGAATGGTGATAGACATCATTTCATTGGTTGTTAAATGCACGGATGGTCTTGCATTTAGATCGTTAAACGAGTTATAAAGCTAAAGCCGTGTTCTCACGAGAGACTTAACTGGCGTAACGCAATACTGAGGTATGCCGTTATTCCCGATTAACTCTCCAGTGAGAACACGGCCTTAGAGACCAATCTGAGATAGTGTAATTGGCTGGCTATGTACCTTTAATATATCGGAAGGCTATTAGTGCTTATATACTTTGAAATATAACAGAGGAATAGCCAGTAATGTCAAAACATGCAAAAAGAAAAATGTAGGCAAAAATTAGTTTTGCCACATCTTTGCAGTTCTCTTAAAAAGTAATCTATCGACATGTGACGGGGTTTGCCAGATCGCGGGACTATATATATATATATATATATATATATATATATATATATATATATATATATATATATATATATATATATATATATATATATATACACCTGTGCAAAAGTTAAGCACCACCCTATTTTTACGCACATGCGAGGGTATATTCATGTGCTATGAAGAAAGCAATAGCATAAACATTTATGTACCCATCCATCTTAGTGCAAGAGGTAATAATGCAACTAGAGGAATGCTGATTATGATGGTGGGGAAACACTGTATGTTTTTGTTTGAACTTGAAAACGAGGCCTGAATATGGTTACGTTGACACAACTGACAACTATTGCCCTACAGTTGACACACGTGGCTAGATTGTCATTAATGGTGTCTGAAAACGAAGTTTAACATCTGTGCACGAGTTTGAGACTGTCATTATTAGTACCTGGTATATCCACCTTGTGCCTGGATGACGGCCTGGACACGACGTCTCATGCTGGTCACCAACCGACTGATACGCCATTGTGGTATTCGTTGCCATTCAAGATGGAGTGCGTCTGTTAATTCCTGTAGGTTCTGCACAGGAGGATCCCTCTTTCTCACCATGTTTCCCAGAATGTCCCAGATATGCTCAATAGGGTTCATGTCAGGGCTCCTTGCTGGCCATGGTAGGGTTTCGATGGCATTCTGGCGGAGGTATTCATGCATAGCTCTAGCACGATGTGGTCGGGCGTTGTCATCCATGAATATAGGGTGGGTTCCAGGTGCATGATTTACAAAATGAGGGACCACAACTCTATCCAGTATGGAATCTTGATATCTTTGTCCATTTAGTGTTCCAGGTACAGTCAACAGATCCAGCTTACAATCAAATGAGATGCACCCCCATATCATAACGGAACCTCCACCAAATGGAACTTCTTTCGCCGTGCGTCTGGACCTCCATACACGAGTTCGACCATCTGTGGCATGAAGCAGGAACCGACTTTTATCCGACCAGTGTACCCGTCTCCAGGATCTCATGTTCCAGTGTCTTCTTTCGTTGCACCACCTCAGACGCTCCTCTTTGTGGTGTGCAGTGAGGAGAGGACGTCTGACAGGTCTCCTAGCTTTCATGCCAGCAGCATACAGTCTCCTTTTGACGGTAGACATTGACACTCTATTGCGCGTTTCCCATTGCTGGCTGAGCACTCTGCTGTTGGTGAATGGAGATCTCCTAACAAGGCGTACTAGGGCTCGATCATCACGGGCAGTAGTCTTCTTCGGTCTTCCAGATCTAGGCCTGTCCTTCACCTCGTTAGTTTGCCCATGTTTTGCAATCAAACGACTGATTACAGTATGGTTAATGTTCAGCTGTCTGCCAATCTCTCTGCATGACATACCAGTGGTATGCATGCCTATGATTTGCCATTTCACACGATCACTTAACCTTCGTCTTGCCATAGCGGTTCACAATCAAGAGCTAATTCTCTCTGTACAAATAAACCACGGTCATGAACACAAAATTCCTAATCTTGTCGCCTAAATCTGTATGTAATGTTCTACACCTCAAACTGGACTTTTACATAACTGAACACGTGTGCTGTTTCCCGCCACGCACGGACATCAAGCGGCGTGAAGTCATGCATGCATGTGCATTTCGTACTTGGAATTATGTCAGTTAACGCGGGGACAAAAAGTATGGCAGCCTAGTTGTACCATCATGTTTCTACGTTCTATTGTTTTTGCTGGTGCTTAACTTTTGCACAGGTGTATATATATATATAATTGCAGCTGTACAGCTCTAGTTGAGATTGATATACAACGGATGCCTAATCAAATATGTGAAAGATAAAACATAACCAATTAATATATATCTCGTGTATACATATTTTAATGCCATGTCATAGTAGATATCCGATAATAATAATAATAATAATAATAATAATAATAATAATAATAATAATAATAATAATAATAATAATAATAATACACGAGCATTAAATATTACTGGTTGACAGTTTATAATGGACGGATTTTGAGATCAAAGTACTTCAGCGAATAATGGTATCCCTTAAATGTCAGCCAGTTGACTCCATCTGCAAAAGATGTGTGAGTTCCATTAAGATATTTGCCATTGGGGTTGGATTTGTGGCATGCAGCATACCACCATGCTCCGTGGTATTTTACTGCACAATTATCAGACGACGTGTCCTGGTCATTGTCCCAGGTGCTGAATTTACGTCCATTATGGCCCACCATTGAGTTACCTATAATAATAATAATAATAAGAAGAAGAAGAAGAAGAAGAAGAAGAAGAAGAAGAAGAAGTAGAAGAAGAGGAGGAGGAGGACGAGGAGGAGGTGGAAGCGGAGGAGGAGGAGAAGGAGGAAGAGTAGGAGGAGGAGGAGGAGGGGGAGGAGGAAGAGTAGGAGGAGTAGGGGGAGGTCGATGGGGAGAAGGAGGAGGAGAAGAAGGAGGAGGAGGAAAAGTAGGAGGAGGAGAGGAGGAAGAGTAGGAGGAGGAGGAGGTGGAGGGGGAGGAGGAAGAGTAGGAGGAGGATGAGGAGGCGGAGGAGGAGGGGGAGGCGGATGAGGAGGAAGAGGAGCATGAGGAGGAGGAGGAGAGGAGGCGGAGGAGGAGGAAGAGGAGAAGGATGAGGGGGAGGAGGAAGAGTAGGAGGAGGAGGAGGAGCAGCAGCAGGATGATGAGGAGGAGGAGGGGGAGGAGAAAGAGTAGGAGGAGGAGGAGGTTGCGGAGCAGGAGGAGGAGGAGGAGCAGGAGGAGGAGGAGGAGTGGGAGGAGGGGGAGGAGGAAGAGTATGAGGAGGAGGGGATGAGGAGGAGGAGGGGGAGGAGGAGGAAGAGTTGGAGGAGTAGGAGGAGGAGGAGGAGGGGGAGGAGGAAGAGTAGGAGGAGGGGAGGCGAAGCAGGAGTAGGAGAAGGAGGAGCAGGAGGAGGAGCAGGAGGTGGAGGAGCAGGAGGAGGAGCAGGAGGAAGAGGGGGAGGAGGATGGGAGGAGGAGGAGGGGAAGGCGGAGCAGGGGGAGGAGGAGGAGGTGGAGGAGGAGGGGTAGCAGGAGGAGGGGGAGGCGGAGCAGGAGGAGGGGGAGGCGGAGCAGGAGGATGAGGAGGAGGAGGCGGAGGAGGAGTAGGGGGAGCAGGAGGAGGAGGAGGCGGAGAAGGAGGAGGGGGAGGCGGAGCAGGAGGATGAGTAGGAGGAGGAGGAGGATGAGGAGGAGGAGGAGGAGGATGAGGAGGCGGATGTGCAGATCTATTTATCAAAGCAGCTAATTCGACATAACACTGAAGTGTTGCTTCGAAGCAAGTTTTGCATTCATGCTAGCGCATTTCAATTTGTGTAAGACACCATAACTAGTCATTAAGCTGGTGATGATGTTGCTTATGTGGCATTTTCTTTAAGGAGCTCATTCTCAAAAGAGATCTTACTAAAAGAGTGCGATAAATTTGATACTAAAGGACACCGTGTTTGAGAGCCTATTTATCATATAAGCTATTATTTTGAATGTTCACATAGATTCGCGCTCATGGACCTTTGCAAGCGTATCCATCAATCATATGATTTCATATGACGTCATAATCAACTACGTGACATGCATGATGACGTTATAATCATGACGTCATGAATAACTCGATATAGTCCGTCTTTAACACGTGATAGTTCCACACTGTGTACGAATTGTATGTCTTTACCATTTAATAAACTTTCTGTTGAAAATTTTGAAACTGATTTGCCTGGCAAATTATTTTCTGGCAAAATATTTTCAAAATATTTTCAAAATATTTTCAAAATATTTAGTTTTCTAGAAATTGATAGTCAGGGAGTTCAGAGATCGATCGATCCCAACACGGACGAGGTGTGGGTGGGGCTGAGATCGAGATGGTCGGGTATAGCTAAAACTCAAAAGGTCCATCCTAGTAATTTGCTTGTCATTTTACATTTTATCCCCGATGGTTTAATGCAGGCTACTGATATACAATGGATAAACCTGCATAGGCCCACCCATATACGCACCAGAATCACTAAAAATGGTAAAATCTTATAATTTTAGGCAGCAACAACTTCCAGCTAAATTAGTTTCAAAATATTCTACAAGATGCTTATTACATAATAAAGAATGTAATATACTGGCACTGATATCACACACTATCACTTAAGGAGACAAAACGGTGGCGATCACTGTTCAGCATTTACGCGATATTACAAAGCAGATAGTTGTGATGCGGATACGGGAATGTGACAGGATACGAATGAGATGGAGTCTATAAACCATAATCTATCAGTGTAAAACAACATTTGAGATGAGATAAGCATCGTTTTAAGCCTCTGAAAGTATACAATTTTTAATAATTATATATTTTTCCTTTCTGGTGTGAATGTGGGCCTTTAAGTAATACTTAATCTTACCAGCGTCACCACTGTATCCATTGATCGTGAGCATATATCCCCCAAGATCATCGGCTACGGCGAACGTGCTGTATTTGGCATATCTGTCATTGCCCACAAAGTCACTCATATCAACGCGTAGTTCTTGAGGAGAAACCGCGGTCAGCGCATGGATACAGGATAGTCCTATATGGTTACATAGAACAAACTACGATGTCAATTACATCAGGAGACTCGGATTATGCCTATTTGTGGCCCAGGGCTAATTAATTGTAGGGGCCTTTATCTGGTGGGTCAAGGAGGGAATTGCTGCTGCTGCTGCTACTGCTGCTACTGCTACCGCTACCGCTACCGCTACCGCTACCGCTACCGCTACTGCTGCTACTGCTGCTACTGCTGCTACTACTACTACTACTACTACTACTACTACTACTACTACTACTACTACTACTACTACTTCTACTACTACTACTACTACTACTACTACTACTACTACTACTACTACTACTACTACTACTTCTACTACTACTACTACTACTACTCATATCAGTAGATCAGTATTGATTGATGGCAGAACGCAGTACTATTACTACTACTCATATCAGTAGATCAGTATTGATTGATGGCAGAACGCTCTGTGCCAAATATCTTTGTCAGACAGAGGTATCCGATCTGTTACTCAAGTCTCTGAGATAATAATTAATTACGTCACATGTTAGCTGACGTAACAATCATAATGGCGGTTAGTCAGTCACGAAAACCGAAAGGTCTGTCACAACGTTTACAAATTATATGCTTTTGAGAAATTTAGCCTTCAATTTAATAAACTTACTATTATGTATGTTTAAACTATTTTAATTGGGTGCCGTTAATGTTATAGGCAACAACAACAACTGACAGTAAAATTAGTTTCAAAATATTCAACAGCCTACCTGCATAGCTACCGTAAAATCGAGATTCTGGGAGTGCAGGTGATGAGAATTGATTACAACAAGTGTAGTAGGTGGGCGGATCTTATCTAAAATGGGCGGGGCTTGGCCGGAAATTTATCCCTCGACTGAAAGCTACTTAAGCTTGCACGTTCCAAGTCCTTTGTTGACTATTAGCTACTTCTTTCTTCTTCTTGATGCAATGGATGAATCTACTTTTAGCTATGTCTTGCCAATTTCAGGCTAAGCTCCGCCCACACTTTGTCCGTGTTGATTATCATGTCATATACTTGATCGACAGATCAAATTCATCCATTAAATAGACAAGGGAGGTTGGTGGCATAGTGAATACTTAGAATCTGATTAGGTCCTTGCACCTGACAGATCAAATACAATACAAGAATTATTAAGCCTCTGTTTAATATTTGGATGCTAATTCGACTAGGTGTTGTTTCTGCCTGTTGGTATTGGCAGCGACATGTTCCTGCCAAAGTGGTATTAAAATATTCAACGGCTTACCTGAAAATTTAATTTGTAATTGAGATTCTGTTGATTCAGTGTTGAAATTGTTAAGCGAGAATTTAAACAATTGCTACCTACCTAGCCAATACTCCCCATCAACTTTTCCGAATCCTTTTTCATACATCAGCCAGCTTCTGTAGAAATCCTTAGAGCCATCTAAACGTCTCTGGAAGATCTAAAAGAACCAGCGATATTTTGATTTGATTTTATGTAAATCTGTCACTCAAGAATTAGTCTAGGCAATCTAGCATAATGTATTTTTACGCTATGCATTAGGTCGAGGATCCCTGTACATCATACTGAAAGTCTACCATGATCTGTTGAACGGAAATCCTTCTAAAATTAATTTTACATAACATGAGGTTTCCTCAGCAAATTACCTATAAACCGCTATAGGTTTTATCACACTTGCTAATAATCAGACCTATAATATGTCAAATGGGTCCAGTTTATTGTTTCCAACTGAGTACATGTTATTGCCAAACTTTTCAATGACTCAAAAGGGTAGGCCCTGTATAAGGCACTGGTAATATTGTCCAGCTAGCCAGACATTTGTTATCTCAGCCTCTGTCAAGCTGTCTGCGCTTATCCTTGCGTTCGTATTGACTGTGGTAATCTTTTGCATAAAGTTAACGTACAAATTTATATTAACACATAATTGACTAGTACTAAACTTACTAACATAAACTGTGAAAAGTAATTAATGAATTCGTGGTTTGGCATATGTACTAAAAACTGTTTAACGGCCACCGGAGAAAGGTACAAAACATGTTTTTAAAATCATTTCGTTGCTCAAAACAGGTCAACTAAGATATTAAGTGTCTTGGGCAATTACAAGTTGGGTGCTGCTTTAAACAGGTGATTATAAATGCAAGTGGCAAAGATAAGGTTTCAGTGTAATATAACGATGGAAAGGGCGCTTGTGCATTTGCATTTGAAGACATATCCTGTACCATATTTGATAATTAAAAGACCATACAAATGGAGAATGATTTCTGACTACAAATGTATCTTACAAGCATAAATAACGATTGTCACTATCCTCCTGAATATCTGCTTTTGGGAGTTGGTACAGATGACACATTTTCATTCAGAACACACTACTGAACAGTCCAAACCGTATTTCTTACACGTACATTTGGTTGGGCTGCAGTCTTTCTTGCAACTCCATCGAACTACCTTAAGGAATGGTGATTGTACTGGTAGAGGACGCGTGCGATATGAATCAGTACATGTAGGTCTTCACTGAATCACCAACCCCACTCTCCTGGCAGCAAGTGGCTAACTTCTACTGCCCTATTTGGAAATACACACGCAGACTTATGATACCTGGCGTATGCAGGTGTTGTACTGTTGCTGGTAAGCTTTTGGCCTCGCGACATGTATTGCTTACAGCCACTTTCTCACTAAAATGTCTATATCTTAGGCACACAATGGCTTTGTCTTCTGCTTCAATGATCATTTCCTTTGCCACAGTGTTACCAATGTCTTGCTGAAAACAACCAGTTTGCTCACAGAAATATAAATTCTCCACTATCTTCTTCATGGAAACATCTTTGCTAATGCCATATAATCGCCAGCTGGTATCATATCCAAGAATGGCCTGCACAAACTGTAAGTTGGTACAGAGTTTGGGATCTGTAGCTACCTTAGTTCTTTTGATATTCCCAAATTTGCTGCGTTTCGCAGTGTGTTATTGTTCACGTGAGAAGAAAAAGGCATTGACATTCATGTCTGCATGATAATAAAGAAAAACTAACAAGTCAGTCTTATCACCAAATACAGTGTTAACTCTTTTAGCAGATTATATTGCGGTTTGTCTAATTAGTACCCCTTCATCTCCACCGAAGTGAATAGTTGTTCTAGAATCTCACTCAATAGATGAATAGATGAATAAACTGTTGTGTGTTAACTTTGTTTGCAAGATACGCATCTTTCTTTGATTTCATTAACAAATCCCCTGTAAAGTGTGTAGTTTGTTCAACACACAGTCATGCCCATCTTTGATGCATACTATTTATACTGAAGGACCATCAATGTAACCATTAAACACAATAGTGGTCTTTCCATATTTGCGCGTACAATTTGCTGGCACCATCATATGTTTGACTACAGCGCCATAGCAGCAGTTGAAGTATGGCAGAACCATTATAGACGTATGCAACTTCTTTCGTGTGACCTGTCTGGTCATGTTGCACAAACTTCCAAATGTCCACTGCCAGCACTTGTTTATTTGCTTGTCTTGGAAGACCAAATCAGTCAACCCATGCCGATGGAATAGTAAGCAATGTGTACTTGAATCATGATTCTTTGTCTTCTTATATCTTTCCCCAGCCATAAATTATATCTGAAATGGTAGATGAGGGCCTACTTGTATTATCTCGTCATTACTTCTGACAGATGTGTATTCGGGAACCTTTTCTCTAATAATTTAATCCAGAATTATTTGTCCTAACTGCTTGGCATTGTCACGGTTTACTGAAACACTCGCAGTAGCAGTTGCGAAACTGCGCAGCAATGGATTCGGATTAACAGGATTCGTTTCTGTTTGGAAATTAAGAATTTTCTTTATTTCATTCGCATCCCTTTGTTGCCTGACCTTTGGTGTACATTTATGCTATTCACTTGTTGTTTTGGTTACACAAGTGAGTTTCTACACCGAGTCATTAACTTCTGCATATGTTGACATGGAAAGAAGCCAACCAAATGGTGCATTTATGTTGTCCCACGACCTCGTGTTAAACCACAACTGTTTTTCATACTTCGCATCAGAACTTGTTCTATGACAATATCCATTGAGAGACCAGCCCGATAACGACCACTTCTTCGTATTGCCTGTACACGTCTGGATACTGTTGTGGCAGTTGATGCTTAATATGCAAGTAATGGTATGCTGATTTTACACAGTGATTACGACCACATGTTACTAAACATGGCATCATGTTACGCACTGTATGTAGGTGCAGGTCGCAGTTTGCAGTAATCTCAGTTTTGGTGAAATGGTGGAGAATGTTTATAATATCCATGTACATTAACGATAGCCCAGATGTACGTTGATCCTTCATTGACTACTTCTTAATCTGAAGTCTTTCAATGATTTTATCTAGCACACTAGATGAATGCACACTTAGATGCATTACTGTCAACCGCTTCTGCCATATCCTGCTTAATCATATGTGGAGTCTCTGGCTTATCTTTTGTTTGATCACTTGTTTCATATTGACGTGTGCTTCCTAGTGGATCCACTTCTGAATCTGTCATTCCCATCTGCAGCGGATGAGCGAGGCTATAAATATCAGCCAGCTATAGTGTATTGCGGACTGCATCGATAAGAACATGATCTTAGATAGCTGTTGCAATGGCCTTACCACTCATTACATGGCCAACAGCATTCCTAACAATGGACTTTTCCGGTTTTCGCTCTACCCCACTAGGCTCCACTCACACCTCGCTCGTGTTGGGATCGATCGATCGATCTCTGAACACCCCGACCATCAATTTCCAAAAAAATACACAGGTAAGCAGCGCCCAGTAAAATTAGTTTCAAAATATTCCACAGCATGTTTATTAAATAGCAAATAATTACAAAGACATACAATTCATACAACGCGTCGGACTGTTTAAGATTTGATGACGGTCTATATGGAACCCTTTGTGAGGTAATGATTGTTACGTCATCATACACGCGCTAAGCTGACTATGACGTCATACGAGGCCAGATGATGGATGGATACTCTGTAAAGGTGAATTTCAAGATGGCCTTGGCGACCAGAATCCCCCATTAAAAGTACAATGCATCCCAAGAAGCTCACTTGCACATGGAGACCATCTCTTCTAAAGACAACAGATTTCAACTCGCTATCTTCTGGGTCATTCTATATTATCACAAGGGATTTCCACTGCAATGGTTGGTCGACTGTTATGGCTGATATGATATTGTAATGATGTGACTGTGCGCGCGCAGACATCTCAATGTTGAGTATAAATGTATTAAATCACTTGGTCGTGTGTCAATCATAAGAAGTAATGCAACTGATGACTGAACAGAGCATTCTCTCTAGTGCAAATTTATTCACGTTTCCAGAGGTGCTTCTTGTAAGGAAGGGTTTTCTATTTGTACTTTATCCTAATATTCCTTCAATGTCAATACAGCAGTACATCGTACAATGCACTTAATTAGCAATAAAATGTTTGAACTATTGTATCTTTCTCAAAGTCAGTAATGTATGATATCAGGCACTATTAGGCCGTCTGAGTGAGTTTGACCTCCTACTATATAAAATCCATTTACATGTACTTCCGTTCAACAAATCTTGGTAGACGTTTAATATGTTGCTCAGGAGACCTTACGGACATGCATAGTGCTAAAAAGAATTCTGTTGCTATTTGTCCTGGATGTCATGTTATTTTTCTTGGGCTATATCCGACATAAAAATCAACATACGGACCACTTTTTAGTCCACGTCGCAATTAAATTACGTTGGTCCAACTAAATTGAGTTTCATTTGTTAATTTATAACTTTATAACTATTGTGTTGAATATTTTGGATCTAATTTGACTGGGAACATGTATAATTACCGTGAAAAATAAACTTTCAAAAACAGGTTTCTTTTAGCCTGCAAATGGACATTCCTAAAGACCACTGCGGTGTTCGTTTTCGCCGGTTTCGCCATCAAGCGGTTAAATGCTATGACCCACTAACAAATGTTTATGATCCTTTTGTATGTAGACTCATTACTAATAGACTGATACATACCGTCCATCCACCACCGTCTGTGGTCATGTCACAATAGACAAAGGCCTGGGGACATGATTTCAGGAGTGGCTGTATCATGTATACACCACTGGTAGTAGATCCTTCATCCAACCATCCCTTACAATCTCGAGGTGACCCTGTTTGGTTACAAAAATGCGGGAAACGTATATAAATTAATGAGGAAGATTGATTTGACATATAATTATGTACAACTAATTTAAATTTGATCGAATTACACGCTCCTAAATTTAATCGTACATAAATACCCATTTTCCTAGTCCATCGAATATGATATTCTGTTTCGGCTTGCGCGATTATTCCTTCCACTAATCACGATCGATTATTTAATAATAATCGCGATTACTCGATTAATCAGCTTGAGTACAAATTACCCAGTTATAACAGCAAAAAGCATATCACTGGCGAAAGCTGCAATAGTGTTGAGAAAAGTCCATTTGCAGGCCAAGAGAAAACTATTTTTGAAAATGTGTCCCTGGAATGTCTGGCTCGATTCTCGAGCCAGTCATTCCATTAATACATTTACAAAAATAGCCTTCTCTTGGCCTGCAAATGGGCTTCCATTCGATGAGAAAAATGTGAATTTCGGTGACCGATCGCATTAAAGAGTAATGAAAAAGTAGGTTTTGAAACATTTTTTGCCGTAGGATTATTCACGATTATTCAATTACTTAATTTTTAATCATATAAATTCACGATTTAAAAAAATAATCGCAATTTTCGATTTAATCACGTAATCGCCAAACCTAATTCTGTTACTAGAGAAATGGTTAACAAAGACCTCTATCCAGCGCTAAATGATCAGCAATTGTAATTTCATGGGACATCGTGTACCAAGTAACTATAGTTACACATCCAGTGGTCGTTTCGCATAGACAATGCGCATGATAAGATAAACAAAATAACTGACTATTTTTTTTAGGAATCGAATCTGGAAAGTGATTTTCTTCATTTTCTCATGACAATCACTGAGTGACGTCATCGCGTGAATGATTGGTGTGGTATGACGTCATCGTGTGACTAATATTTTGTTATTGATGAGCTCACAACAGCTCATTCAAACACCACCACAGGAACACTAGTGTTTGTTAAGATAAACATGTCTAAGTGAGGATCTTCCGCTTCGTAACTGTATTAGACGCTGCTTTCTTCTAATCCGAAAACACGAAAACAGGGTTATTCTGAATCCACGTGCTTGACAAATCTCTTGATGACGCCATCGACCGTGAATCTTATGGCGTCCCAGAATTCATGACCGTAACCAAAATTTGTCAACTTCTTTTTGATTTTTGATATATGACGAACGGGTCTCTTAACCAATTTACCTTTCCAGAGTATCTAGCTATCATCTGACGTCATAATCAGCTAAGCGGTGTGTATGATGACGTCATAATCATTGCGTCATAAATGATTCTATATGGCACGTCTTTAACTCTTAATAGTCCGACACGTTGTACGAATTGTATGTCTCTACTATTTAATAAACACGCTGTTGAATATTTTGAAACTAATTTGCCTGGACGCCCAGTCAAATTATTTCCAAAATATTCAATAGCTTACCTGTATAGTTTTCTGGAAATGGATAGTCAGGGAGTTCAGAGATCGATCGATCCCAACACGAGCGATGTGTGGGTGGAGCTTAGCTAGAGATGGGCGGGGCATAGCTAAAATGGAAAGGTCCATCAGATTTTGAATTTGCAGTGTCTCAGTTTCACGGTACATATAGACGAAAGCTGAAGATCTCGAGACAAATTTGACTGAGAGCTGTAACGGCGTACAGCTGCAACAGCTCCCAATGTAATTAGTAATTAGTTTTTAATATTCTACAGAATATTACTTTCATCAGAAATCATTTTCACTCCTTGTCTGTAAGCGCTAAAGGGTTAGTGATTGTTAATTTTTTTTTTTAATATGTGGTGACGTCATAAATGCACAATTCTGCTTCTGACGTAATGGAGAGATCCGATCTGCCACTCGTAATCAATTACGTAGCGTGTAGTATGAGGTCACAATCCAAATACATGTCTCTAGCTCCATCGTGAACGTTGAATAGTCCGCCAAGTGTAGACATACAAATCGTATGTCTTTGGTGGACTTACTATTTAATAAACAGTCTGTTGAATATTTTTTAACGAAGTTGACTGGGTGCTGTTTCTATGGCAGTAACAGCACCTAGTCAAATTAGCTTTAAAATATTCAACAGCTTACTTGTATGGCTAGATAGAAACTGTGACTCTGGAAATTCAGAGTTCAATGTATATAAATCGGGCAAAACGTGGGCGGAGCTTAGCTAAAAATGTGCAGGACATGGCTAAAAATTAGCTAGAAATAGGCGGGGCATAGCTAGAACTGCGCGGGGCGGGGATGAGGGTAGCTAGCTCTGGGCGTGGCATAGCTAGGTTTAAATTCAACACATCCTATAAATACTATGCCAAGGACAATAAAAAATCAATACGCTACTATAACATACGTCTAATCTGCCCTCTGATCCCACAATACCAGAAACGAAACGTCAGTTAGGGGCCGTGAGTTAATCATTCTCTCGTGAGAACACGGCCTTAGGCTACAATACACGGAATATAATGTTGAATATGTTGAGACTAATTTGACTGGACGCTGTTGCTATGGCAGCAACAGTTTTCGTCAAATTTGTCTAAAATATTCAACAGGTTACCCGTCTGATTATCTCAAAATCACGATTCCAGGACTCACTGAGGTATATGGTATAGTATCTTAAGTTATTGTTTATAAAAGTATAAAATATACATAACATACAAGCTGTTGAGATGGATGAGAATCCAAGCGCTACAAAAGCGAATATTGCAAATATCCGCAGCTGTGGACATTGCGAAGTCAGCCTTTCTGGGAAGCGCATCTGAAACAGAGTACACATTATGTTTTACCCCTTGCGACTCCATTGTCAAAATTTAAAATCTTCAAATTAAATTTAAGAATGAACTTGTATTTATCTGTCAGCGAATATGGTGGAAGATGTTACTGACGTGGACAGCAACATCGTCCACCAAAATTGTTGAAAAATGTACACCGGTTTCTTTGCTATTGGCGCAGTAAAGGACAGAATGTTGACATCAGACTGGTAATGGTTAATGGAAGGTCTTGATTGACTAGTCAATTATCTGTTGATGTCATAATCAAATATGTCACGTGTTAACTGACGTCACAATCAGAATGAGACTATTTCGTAATGAAGGTGCCAATATTCCGTAACGAAAGTGCCTGCATTATACGGAGATAGACTGGGCGGTGATCCGTCTAATCTCCGAAGTCGAGTTTGCTCAACATAGTCGTTGTGATGACGCAACAAAATGGCTGCGCATTACATTAGAGGCGTTTTCTCGGCACGAAGCTATGCCTCAATTTTTAGATTGCACCCATACATCACGGGTTAGCTGGCGTCGCAATCATAATGTCGTAGCTCCATCATGAAAATCGAAAGGTCAGCCCCAAAACCGTACGAGTTGTATGTCTTTGATGAGTGTAAAATTTAATACACATTCTGTTGTAATTTTATAACTAATTTGAAAGTGCAGATGCTGCTGCCATATGCTGGTAGCATGATCTCCCAGTCACATTAGTTTCAAAATATCCAACCAGCTATTACTTTCGGAATACATAATTTGGCGTGTTTGGTTTACGATTGTCAAACTGCTAAATGTTCTTCATAATAAGAAAATACTATCGCTAATTAACATAGCTTACCGTGTCAATGTGTAGCATCAGAGACTTGACTTAAAGAACTGTGTTGTTTTCACTGGTGAAGATGGACTGGTGTTTGGATTCTTAAATAGTGAATGTGATGCGGATGTCGGTCACTTTCTTTTTTACGCATGGATAATCTGACATCCTGTTGATGTTGTTTTTTGTTTTCGAATCATACAGGGATGGGTACGGTAGTTAAGAATCGCGGTAAATCATGTTTATATTTAATTGGTTGCGGTTCGTCTTTAACTTTAATGGCTAAATTTGGCCAAATATAAAAATATTTTCTGACTGAATGTTCATTTGTTCGCTAATGGAAGATTGTTTTTTTAGATTTACAACTGGAATGACTGGCTCGGTTATCGAGCCATTCATTCCAGTGGTAATCTAAAAATCATCTTCTCTTGTCCTGCAAATGGACATTCCTCAAGGCCACGGCAAAGTTCGGTTCTGGCCGGCTTCGTCATGAAAGAGTTAATAATATCTCTTAAAGGTGTCCTATTCTCATTTCAAATGTTGTATTGTGTTAATAGATTATGGTGTTATATCCAATTCCTGACGCACTCATTTATGTGTTTTGCAATCATAAATGAAACCCCCCAAATTGTTGCCAATGTTACAATGACCTTGACCTTTTCCCGTTTAACTTCAACATCATTGTAAGATGCCCTCCATTTATAAGCAAGTGTCTGCCCAAGGCTTGGTGCATTATGCTTAGTCAAAGATCAAATATGAAGTGCTACGTTGAGCCAAATGAAAAATGTTAATATTAAAAAACCCAGTTTTACCAATGTCACAATGACCTTGACATTTTGGGTTTGACTCAACATAGCAGGTCAAATCTCAAATTTGGTTAACCATAGTGGACTCAAACTTGGATATATGCTGCCGTATAATGAGAGGGCATTACCTAACGGCCCTGGAGTCATTTTTGTTAATGTTGAAAAAACAAAGATTTTACAAAGGTTACAATGACCTTGCCCTTTAACCTTTTGACCCAACGTCACGCTATCGCTTGAGGAGAGAAAATGGTGGCGACCACTGTTCAACATTTACGCGATATTACAAAGCAGATAATTGTGGTAAGGGAATGTGACAGGATATGAATGATATGGAATCTATAAACCATAATCTATCGGTACAATACAACATTTGAGATGAGACTAGCATCTCTTTAAAGCAGGAATAACATTGAATGGTAGCATGGTTGAAATGTAAAACACCATGCATAGTTCATGCGTGTCAAAATCTCATGAGTAGGTAGTACCATATGGGATGAGTTTTCCTGTAGCCCCTTAAAGGTGCATATTCACACAAAAAAGCTTGAAAATAAAATTGTTGAAATTATATACATTTAGAGGCTTAAATTGTGTACCTCATTGTAATGAAACGAAATAAATCTTAACATATGATGATTTCATTCCATATAAATAGATTTCGTAGGTTTAGTTGTGAATTTGAATTAGGGACATGTGCCTCTAATTCAATTTGACAACTTAAAAAACTAGATTAATTTATACATAATGAAATCATCATATCCTAAGATTTATTTCATTTCATTACATTTGGGCACACAATTTAAGCATCTAAAAGTATATAATTATATTTTTAACCATTCTGCTGTGAATATGCACATTTAACCCTGAAATTTGCTTTAACACTAATTTTTCTTATTAAAAGTATCCATGTGTAGACTGAGAGACGATTATTTTTTTTAATTTACCACTGGAATGACTGGCTCGATTTTCGAGCCAGTTATTCCGGTGATAATTTTTCTTTTGGTCTGCAAATGGACATTTGTCACGGTAACGACAGGACGTGTCAAACGGTTATCTCCTTTTTTCTCATATAAAAAACCTTTTAGATATCATTTATCAAGAACGATAATGGTGATAATAGTTTCTAAGAAAACAAGCTATATTTTGTCGATACGATAGGATTTTATTACACCCAGATCATCTGTACAATGATATATGGGGAAAATGTATAAAAATAATTATGTGAACGTGGAGGAAGCGTTATATAGATTATTGTATCATACAACTGTCGTTGTCATTGTCGTGATATTTGTCATCGTCTTCGTTGTCGTCATTATCGTTGCTATTGTCGTTGTCGTTATCATTGTTGTTGTTGTTGTTGTTGTTGTTGTTGTTGTTGTTGTTGTTGTTGTTGTTGATATTGTTGATGTCGTCGTCGTCGTCCTCGTCGTCGTTGTTGTTGTTGCTGCTGCTGTCGTCGTTATTGTCGTCGTCGTCGTCGTCGTTGTTGTTGTTGTTGTTGTTGTTGTTGTTGTTTTTGTTGTTTTTGCTTTTCTTGTTTTTGTTTTTGTTTATGTTTTTCTTTTCTTTGAAGTTTAAATTCCTGTGTTATCAATTTAATAAATTTGCATAGTTTTTTTAATAATCCTGATTTATTACTTGAAAGTAGTTCATTGAATTTGTAGTAGTTTGGGTGTGTATACACATATTTAGATAGTAGTAGTTTTCTTTGGTTATTAAAATGATCACAGATAAATAAGTAATGATATTCATCTCCTATGTCATTAAGCTCACAGAGATTACATTTTCGTTCATCTCGTGCTATTCCTTCCCAGCGTCCTGTTTCAATTGGTAAATAGTGATTTACCATTCGAAAGCGTGTACGTGTGATTCTGTTTTGATCTGGTAAGCTAAGTAGGTAAGGCTCATTTTCGTATTTGATTTTAAAAGCATGATACATTTTACCCTTCAATGAGTTTGACATTTCACCTGCCCATCCTTGTATATATTGA
Source organism: Chaetoderma sp. LZ-2023a (assembly GCA_034401795.1). Classification (NCBI taxonomy): domain Eukaryota; kingdom Metazoa; phylum Mollusca; class Caudofoveata; order Chaetodermatida; family Chaetodermatidae; genus Chaetoderma; species Chaetoderma sp. LZ-2023a. The sequence goes on from CM067366.1 coordinate 42,670,114, forward strand.
CCTTTTATATGTGTTGTTTATATTTTGCGTGTTTTGCTGTGTCCATACGTAGCTGTATCCAGTTTCATCCAGGATGTCTTTAATTTGGGTTAACAGGATCTGTGACAAATAAGCTTTTTAAAACGGTTATTATTAGACTTAGAGAAAGGATCTTAATGCGGTCATGGCCAGCCAGGTACACAATACCGGTTTGCATAAGATAATGCGCATATTCATATGCATATGTATTGTTGCGCGGCCGGTGGCACGCCGGTGACGATAGAATATAGCTGGGCTCATTATTGGCCTGGTGGTTTCATGTTCGTCATGAATTCTATAACCAAGAATTTGATTTGATTTGACGCTATATGTAAAGGAGATCCAAAACGCCTATAGTACGCGAATCACCATAACACAATAGATATTTCGTACCGGTACCATAGAGGAAAATAGGCAACTTGTTTTATTTCGATAGTATAATATGTCTCTTTTTCAGGAAAAAATCATGTCCATCCCAATTACGTTTTGGCGACGTGACCTCTAGCGTGTAATGTAACAAATGGAACAAGTTGTGACGTTGATCTATGTATCCCTTCGGCCTATATACATACAGGGTGGCTGTTGAATATTTCTAAAACAATTTTTAGGTTAATTTAAGGCCGTGTTCTCACTAGAGACTTAATCAGGAATAACGCCATACTACAGTATGGCGTAATTCCGGATTAAGTCTCTAGTGAGAACACGGCTTAAGTCAATGCAGCACAGGAGGCAGCGTTATCTGATCTAAGCTGCTGAAAGAGCTTAGCTCGCCTGATCGAACTGTTGTATTTATTACAGAGATATTTCTAGACCGTATATAGAATTAAGTCGATTATATATTTTGTAAACGATATTGCTGAAAAGCTTTTGCTGAAAGTTGCAATTCTTATAGACAGCAAGTCTGTGATAGCCAAAAATATGTTTATTTTGAAAATGGCATTGGTGGACGCTGTTGCTGTCATAGAGACCAACTGCTGTTTTGAACATGAACACCAGGTATTATATTAATGTGGGAATTGATAAATCTACTTAGAGCTATGCCCGGCCCATTTCTAGCTAAGTTCTGCCCATGCTTTGCGTGTGTTTGGATCGATTTATATACTTTGAAACTTTAATTCGCAGAATCTATATTTCATGGTAATTGTGAAGCTAATATGTTGACTATTTTGATGGCAGTAACAGTACCCAGTCAAATTAGTTTCAAAATATTCAATAGAATATGTATTAAAGGCGCATATTCATACCAGAATGCTTGAAAATAAAATTGTTAAAACTATACTTTTAGAGGGTTGGACCGTGTGCCTAGATGTAATGAAACGAAATAAATCTTAGCATATGATGTTTTCATTACGTATGAATTAATATATGTTTCCGAGTTGTGAAATTGAATTAGAGACACGAGTCCCCCTCATTCAACTTCACAACTACAAATTATATTAATTTATATGCAATGAAATCATCATATGTTAAGATTTGCTTCGGTTCATTACAATGAGCGACACAATTTAAGCTTCTAAAAGTATACAATCTAAATAATTTTATTTTCAACCATTTTGGTGTGAATGTGCACCTGTAAATAGTAAAGCCATACAATTCATGCAACTGGCGGACTATTAAGCGTTCATGGCCTGCTTAGATACGTGATTCACTATACATGTGGCTATGACGTCATATACTTGATAGACAGATCGGGCTCATCAATTTTAACACTGCCTGACAGGCTGGTTAGCCGACTTCCTTCCTGACGTAACAAGTATCCTGTGAAATTCTCGTTTCTGTTACTTACACTTATTAATCACCATCATAATTGGCACATGCGTGCGTGCGTGCGTGTATGCGTGCTTGAATTAGAGACATAACGAGGGTGGGCATCATCAGCCCAACCATCTCGGAGGAGTGGAAGATTTTCTTTTACACGCCATATATTGGTTCCCCGAAGTAAGACAGCCCCTGGGTATCTTGACCTCTTTCTCATCATGTTTAACTATTTCGTGTACTATGTCGGTTAATAATTAGCCGATATATCGGTTTGAATTCTCATCGGGAGAAGATAGTCCAGCACGGGAGGGTGGCGCACCTGGTGGAAAGCCAGATACAATGCTGGTCGTCGCGCTCTCCACCAGAGAGTCAGAGACAAAGCTCACGGTAACATTACCTGGCAAATTTTGACGGAATAGGCCGCGTTTACATAGAGAAGCATTAGCGATATATATTTGTGGGATTAAATTTCGAAATAAATGACGTATTTATTCCGATATACCTGGTATAACACCATACTTCACCGTTCACATTAGATTAGCTAATCCGAAGGAAGTCCAATCGATCACAAATTTTCCTTTTACTCGTGTAAGGCATTACGTTTACGCAAGTTATGACAACTAAGCGAATATTTGCGTTCGATCGGACATACTTCGGTCTTACTTCGGATTAGAGACTTAGGCTGCGTTCTCACTAGAGACTTAACCGGAGTAACGCAATAGTGAAGTATGGCGTTATTCCAGATTAACTCCCCAGTGAGAACACGGCCTATATCCGGAATACTGAAGTATGGCGTTATTCCTGATTAACTCTCTAGTGAGAACACGGCTTTGGTCTTTAGTAAGAACACGGCCGTAAGCCCGGTTTTCACGATAAGTTTAATTTGACAGACACATCTGAAGCAAAGGTTTGATGCCGTATCGCGAATCTGAAGAGCGTTTAGACGATCAGATTAATCTGACAGATTAATCTCTCAGACAAATCTGATGAAAAAACTGACAAAAATCTAACGAAAAATCTGATGGAAAAATCTGAAGAAAGAATCTAAAGAAAAAATATGAGCTCATTGGCATTGCCAAGTTGGTAATGGCGTCATTATCGTTGCCAACGTTGGAGGCAGACAATATGGCCCGCTCACTATGGACAATATCGCCGTCTGCTTTCTGTTTAATTTTAAAAAGTGGGCGTAACAAATCTTCCTGACATTCAGTCATGAACCGCTCATTAAGATCGCCCCCACATTCAAAGTGACACACGCGCATTCATTTTGCTTGCTGGTTGATGACGTCAACGATGATGACGTATTTAGAGATTCGCCTTCAGGCTTCGGACATCAGATTTCTGACTTCAGACTTCAGACATCAGACTTCAGATTTCTGGTTTACACGGTCAGATTTTATCGAATTCGACAAATCTGATCAGATTAATCTGATCCTGAAAAACGGGCTATAGACGCGAGCTCAATCCGGCTCTGACCGTAAAGAAATAAACATGCATACTTAAAATGATATCAACTGTCTGATCGCTGCAAGCCACTAGACAATAATTTCAATGGGTTATAACTATGGACCTGGTGAATATTTTGGAAACCAATTTGCCTGAATGTTGTTGGTGGCTCAGCCACCAACAACATTCAGTCAAATTGTTTCCAAAATAGTCAGCGTACCCAGAGTTAAACCCATGAAAAATGTAGTCTGTATAAATTCAACAGACAGACAGTTAAACAAAATATATCGGTATGAATCCGTGTCCTGTTTAAAGATGCACGCTGAATTGCAGTCCTAATTTATGTGCATTGCTTACGGCGGGCACTTACTCATTCATGGGTAATCACGAAATGACTCTATCCTCATGTCCTTATATAGGCATAAACATTACAGATTAAAGTTCAACTTTGACACCAAAATGATTGAACTTAAAGTGGTTAAAATTGTATACTTTTTAGGCCTACTCGATGTAATGAAACACAATAAATCTTAACATATGAGGATTTCGCTCAGTATAAATTAGTATATATTTTCAGTTGTGAAATTTTATTAGAGACAAGTAAGTATCAGCTAAAACGTGTATTTATTTATACGGAATGAAAGAGTATCAAAATATCTGCTTATTGAATGTCCATTTGCAGACCATGAGAAGGCTGCTTTTGAAAATTTACCACTGGAATGACTGGCTCGGTTATCGAGCCAGTCATTCCAGTGGTAAATTTTCAGAAATAGTATTTTCTTGACCTGCAAATGGACATTCAGCAGAAGCCGGTTCTGGCCGGTTTCGTCCTGAAAGGGTTTTTAAAAAATGTTCAAATCAGTAAGCTCTTTCACACCAGCATCGGGAGCGACCCCCCAAAACTGGGATGTTGGCGAGGGTGGGGGTGGGGTGGGGTGTGTGGAAAATGTTGAAATATAGATGCTGCCATAATTCATCTTCTTCATAATGGTGGTTAATAAATTTCTTTCTTTAAAAATGTAGTTTCATTAGACCCGCGGTCACTTCTACTGCCTGGGGCCCTGGAATATCGTACAATTGGCCCATGCCTAAAATTAAATTCACCCTGCCTAATCACATGCAGTGTCAATCATGGCCTTCCTATAGTTACGATTCTACACATTATGCCACGCTGCTCTGATGGCCACAACTACCCCACGCAGACTTTTCTTATTAATGAGTTGGTTCGATTAGTTCTTGTTCTTGTTATATCTTTACCTACTTCATAGCAGAACAGCAGAGAATGCGTAAATGCCTCAATATCCTAGCACGGTCAGGAATTTATTGGTTGCACAATGCCATTTTGACTACATAGTATATGTACACTAGGACTTCAATACAGTCAAGATGCCTATACTAGCTTAACTGTACAGGGCAGGAGAGGGATTGTTGAGGGATTAAAATTTAATAATTGATTAAAAGTGGGTAGGGATACGACTGTATTTCCAAGAAAGAACCAGGTCAACACTTAACAAATTAACTATACAAGTTAACATGGTTACCACTAAGGTTGGAAATTTATGATAAAATACTACACAGCACTCAATAGTAAAACTAAAAATAAGATAGAGATCAGTATACAATGGCCTAGAGATGTCTAACAATTTGACGAGATATAGGAAGGGCAAGTACATGTTAGAGTAGATATACAGATTGGGGTACCAAACGGTATGCACTAGTTAGCGTATGAAATGACCAAACACAGTGATTCTAATAGGGTATGTCTAGATATCTCTAGAGCATGGGTTATGCGCCTACAATGGAACTCTAATATCTGAAAGAATTCACCTTTCCGGAGTATCCATCCATCATCAGACCTCGTATGACGTCATAATCAGCTCAGCGCGTGTATGATGACATCATAATCATTACGTCACAAAGGGTTCCATATAGACCGTCACCAAATCTCAACTGGTCCGACACGTTGTATGAATTGCATGTCTTTGTAATTCTTTGCTATTTAATAAACATGCCTTAGGCAGCAACTGCGTCCAGTCAAATTAGTTTCAAAATATTCAACAGCTTACCTGTGTAGGTTTTTTTTGGAAATTGATAGGCAGGGTGTTCAGAGATCGATCGATTCCGACACGAGCGAGGTGTGGGTGGAGCTTAGCTAGTGATGGACGGAGCATAGCTAAAAATGGAAAGGTCCATTGAGAGTCATGGAGTTCAGGGTTCAATCGATCCCCAAAAGTGACAACATGTGGGTGGAGCTTAGCTAGTGATGGGCGGGGAATAACTAAAACTGGAAAGGTCCATTGCTTTCCTGGTTTATGGAAAAGATGTGTTACCTCGGTTAATATGTACACCGCTGGGTCTGGACTAGAGTTGGGAAACGAGAGCAAGCACTTTAGAAATTTCCACTGGTGTCCCTCTAGTCGCATGAATAATTTCGCATTTGAAAGAATCAGTTCTATCCCGTAAGTCAGAGTTAGAGCAATATAAGTTCTGAATAGATGTATTCTCGTTGCAGGATCCAAACCATTAAGATCGTGAAATTCTTGAGGAATGAGGCTAATTAAAATTTTTCAAGCAGAACAGATAAATGTACGTAACTGTCTAATGTCTCCTGTGTATTCATGATTAGTAATGTTATGGCATGCATAAATATTATATGTAAGGCGTCGGTCACCTCATATTTAAATAAGCAAATACGGTTTATTTGAATTGAATTGAATTAAAATGTAATAGCCCGAGATCGCTGACAAGCTGACAACTATTCGAAATGTGACGCCCATATATGTGATTTCCTCTACGCTCTTGAGTTGAATCTGTCCTGTGGGATTTTGTCCAGGTGGGATTATGTCCGGTGGGATTATGTACGGGCCGGATTTTGTCCTGTGAGATTATGTCCGGGTGGGATTATATCCGGTGGGATTATGTCTGGGTGGGATTATGTCCGGTGGGATTTTGTTCGATGGGATTATGTCCGGTGGGATTGTGTCCGAGCACCAGTGTGACTAGTAGTCTAGTGACCATTCTCCAGAGAGAGCCTAATTATGATTTCCGTTGCACCCCTCTGTAAGAGAAGGTTCATTGGTATCAAGTGAAAGGTCTATATCTCACCTTTCAGAAAATATATGTTGGACATGTGGGTGTGTGATTGGCTAAAATGTTACAGATCTCTGAATACGGCTGACCACCCGCAAGTTAAACACAATATAACCACCAAGAAATAATCAGATTAGCCATGATAGCCTAATTATATTTTAAGAAATTCCCACAATATTTAATAATTGACACGTAATATATCAATAAATTATTTTAATTAAAGTATTTAAGCGATGCAACATGTATTCAGCTTTTAATGTTACTTTAATATTAAAACATAGTGACGTCACAGTACGTATTTAGATTTGTTAAAAATTGTTACCACAGTGCGTGTTTTCTGTATATCCTTAAGGACAAAAACATTCTACGATGTAGGCCCTAGTATATTAAAATAAATTAATACACGAAATATAATCTGTTTTCATATACATTAAGCATGTTTGTTCAAACATATTTGTTCCGGGATAAATTCGAAAAGTGTTATTCAATTTCAAAATAAAATGCTTTTCAACTGGAAGCGTAATCTATTGTTTCCGACAATGTAAATGAAAAACTGTAAAGCAGACGACATGTTGACAATTATATGGAGAGCTACTAGCTAAATGTTCTATAAGCATTAATACACTGCAGATACGTATGTCCCAGTTATTCCTAAATAAATCCATTCAAAGACACTTGTCATTAACCAATGTGTACATTGTTTAGATTTATATTGTTACTGTCAAGGCGATACTATTTTACAAAAGATTAATCTCATCAGACATATTTGCAATTAGTGGGGGTGACATTTTGCTGAAAAATGGACCAACCCATGTATAAATATCGACCCTTCACATGTAAAACAAAAACATTTAACAGAGTTAGATGCCTAGACCATCCGCATTATTTGTTTAAATCTAGTATCTCCTACACAACATGATTTGCATACTTGTACACTTGTATGAAGGAGAACAAGGATGAATCATATAAATTTGCACAGAACTATGGAACAATCACTGAGACAGGAATCTGTGTTCCTATCAGTTATCACCGTTTATGCTTCAAAAACTATACATGATGAACTTCCTACAATTTGAAGCAATGCAGTGCAGAATCATCTACATCATCATGTCCTAGTGATCATCATATCACTACCACGTCAGATGCAACGCCATTCGAGAAGAAAAGATGTTTCCTTTGCAACTGTGCAAAGAAACGTGGCGATAGTCACTTAGTTAATGCTCTTACTCTCCCATAACAAGACTAAATACGCACAGCAGCCGAGGAAACTGGTGACAAAACACTAGTTACAAAGGTCCCTGCCCATGTTCGAGTAGCACTAGAAGGAAAATATCACATAACTGCTTGTCACATCTGCTCATAAAAGCTGCAGATGCTACAACAGAAAACTCAGATATATTCGCAAAAGCATTTGAGTTGCTTCTTATTGATGTTCAAGAAAAACATCGAAAATGGTATAGCATATGATATGAGGTCATTATTACATGCTAATCGATGACATCTAGAAACATGTGGTTATGAAGATTACAAACAATATCGTGCTGAAAAGCCGGAGAACCGCCTTATAAAACACTATGGGCAAACAGTGATATTTCAGTCTCCACCCTCTGTCAACCAGTCTGAACTTGTGTACAGAATAAACATTGGCATTAAGGCAGTAATCAACAAAATAGCTTCACTGAAACAGATCGTCACTGAAGAAGCAATAGCAACTAATTTTGCCATTCCATAATGTTATTCAACAAACGTAGTCCTATTTCAAACCACTCTAGCTCTGTGTAGTTCAACGCGTAAATGTCAAGGTCTACCAACAAATCAATGTATTGATTTGAGAGACATGCGTATGCCAACGGAGAGTTGAAACAATGGTACCTGTTGACCTTTTCCTTTTCCTAGAACTACTGATGTTTGGTAAAAAAGAAGAGGGAGAAAGAAGCAATACTCCCAAACATATTCTGTTAGCTATGATGAGAATAAAGCAAGAACTTGTATTTGGCAAAATCCTATTGTACCTGGTCTGACAACACATATGAATACAATTTACACAGCATTGGAATCTCTGGAAAAGCAGATGCTATCTTTAGGCCAGGCACATCCTGTCATCACGTTAGATCTCCAACTCTACATTGCTGCTCAAGAAGTCCATCTCCACAATTGGGAGGAGTTCCCCCATCATATCCTCAGATTAGGAGGCTTTCAAATCTTGGAGTTGTACTGAAAGATCATGGATAAGCGTTATGATGAAAGTGACTTGCAGGATTTGTTAGTTGAAGGAGGTGCTTTTGGTCCAAATGCCATGGACATGGTTGTGAAATGTAAGATTTACAAGAAATATACATTGGCTCACAAACTAATGTTTGAAGGTAGGAGCCGTATACAGCTGGAAGCCCTTCTTGTTTGGGCAATCCAAGAAGAAAAGGGGCCGAAGGAGAATAGTGAAACATTAGAAGGACTTTGCCAGACATTACATGATAAGACGATAAGATGCAGCATGTGTTTGAATGCGAAGAGCTTGATGAAGATGGTCAATTAAGGGTAAAGGCATTGTTCCATGAAATTCAGGATTTTCTGAGATTGGTACAGATTTATCTTCAATTCCAAGAGATTAGAGATAAAGAATCTCTCACATTCCAGTTTTGGAACCAGTATATTGATGACATACAATTAGCTTTAGATTATATTTCTGCGAAAAAGACTGCAAACTGGGCTAATCAGCTTAGGCGTGTAGCGGAAATATTGTGCTATGCCTACGCATATGGCCATCATAATTACTCAAGATGGGGGCTGGTATATCTTGATAAGATGAAAATGCTACTCCGAGCGGGAAAAAGCTACTCTAAATTGGTATCTTACCGTGTATGTGAAAAGTGCCATCACGAGAAATTTTAAGGTCATGTGTGGCCTTGATAATCACAAAAAACTGATTTACCATGATTTGTATCCAGCTGAAAACAATAAAGATGAGAATCATCTCCAGGCAGTAATTCAACTTATAAAGGACCGTCACGGAAATCCTTTTTCAGTTGATGTGTCTGATAATGCAGAAGATAACCCCATAATGAATATTGCTACTGGTGTAGTAGTACCACGTGATATAGCAATGCCCTAGTCTCGGCAAAGAATGGGGGTGGCAGGGTGGCAAAACCTCACTAAAAACTATGTTACAGACAGGTTAGAGTCAAATACAGAACAATTTAGGATGCCCATAAAGACCCTCAAACTTGCCACACTGGCAAAGATTCAGCATTCTGGTAAAAGTTCACCCAATAGAATGTAACAACAATAAAACTTAAATCTACTGAAGTTCATGAGAATTCACTGATGGTTTCGCTGTATCAACCAATAAGATTACTATGCTTTGGTTCTTATTTTTTCGAGCTTTTTCTAGTTGATGTGCCCTTCATATCTCCATTAGCGAAGAACCCGTCTTCTGGTAGAATGTCACCCAAGGAGAAGATGAGATCTGTTGACTCTGACAGAGAATTGTTTGGCAGATTATTGATTGTATCAAACGACAGAAAGTTTGATCTCCAACAGCTCTTTACCTATAAGCTATCTAGTAGGCCCCTGGCTGTAGTGAACGGGGATGGATCTTTGGCAAATATAAAGAAGGCACAGCTGGTTAGAGACTCGGAAAGATTAACGTCTTCATCAGGGGATCAACACACATTTCTCCGTGAACTCCACCTGAAAGAAAATCAAAGACAGCGGTGTTTCTGGATTATATGGCGTGTCTCCATAAGATATCATTGCGTGATGGAATCAAGACTGTTGGGGACTTACTTGATGAACTAGAAAAGGTTGTCAAGAGTGCCTTTAAAGAATGCGATATTGTGCATGTCATGGCCAATAAGTATAATGTAAAAGAATCAATCAAGACTGGCAAGTGGATAAGAAGAGGCCAAATTAGAATAAAATCACGAGGTCAGGTGTTGCCAAAGAATGCGAATGTTTTATTTCTCTTGTCCCAAAACAGAATATTTTACCTTCAGCCAAATCTAATACTGGTTTGGCTGGTGGGAATAGTGCAAATGAAAAGGTTACATGCATTACCTCAAATGATATGCAAAATCTGAAAGCAATTTACAGTACCCAAGAGGAAACTGACAGCTGATTATTTCTTCATGTGTTTGATTCCGTGAAAAGTTTTAAGAATGAAAAAGCCATAGTATGGTCACAAGACACAGACGTGTTGGTATCAGGGATCCATTTCAATGTGTTTATCTTAGGAAAGATGTGGTTTAAAACTGGAAACAGAACATCCAGTAGATTCATTTCCACTAACTGCATCTGTGAAAGCTCATCCTATGACGTCTATTGTTGCCATTTCACGCATTGACTGTACGCGACAGTACAAGTTGATTCAAGGGCCTGGGGGAAAAGTATTGTTGGAAAATTCTCACCGCCAATCCAAACATGTTACAAGGCCTCGCATAGTTGCAGAAACCTTTGATCTTCCAGATGAGGTAAAAGACATCTCCTGAGCTGGTGTGCATAATTTACCAACCCAAATCAGATAGTAGATATCAACAATTTGCGATACAAGATGTTCTGCAAGACCCTAAAACAGAATGAACATCTTCTTACATGTTATGACAGTCCAGTTCAACATCTTCAAAGGGCTAATTATCAATGTGCCATTGGAAGCAAGCATTCATATACCATCCCCAACAGAACATGGATGGAACATGGAAGGAGATACACTGGTGTCACTATTGATGACGCAAGCCGCAGGACCAGATGAGCTTGTAGATTTCAAAACATGCAAATGTGACAAAGCAATATGTTCTTCCCATCGTTGTAAGTGTGCCAAACTTGGGTTGAAGTGCAGGCCTGCTTGTTTGTGTCAAGGCCATGATGACAAGGGTGAGAACCAGCACGTGCAATAGATGTATGTATGTATGATTACTGCAATCCGCGGTTGTAGTAGTAGAAACATCCTACAGCTGCAATCAATCTTTCTTCGCTTTTGCCCACTGTGTCTTGTCCTCAGCCAAGATCCTTAGCTTCCTCAGGTCCATTCTTGACTCGAGTGTACCTAATCCTGCTTTCTTGAGGTCACCTCGTAGCACGCTTAGCAGATTTCCTGGCTCCGTATTTGCTGGCTCCGAGTAAGGTGAATTCCAAGGCTCTCTGTGCTGGAGTGTCTACTGGCATCCTCAGCACATGACCAAACATGGACCATCTTTGCTGGGCGACCTATACAGACAGCGGCGGCGTAGGACACATCTTGTATATTGCATCATTGGTAATTATGCTCTCTGGCCATTGGTGTCCAGTGATGGTGCATAGGTGTTTGCAGTGGCAGGCATCAAGTTTGTATAGAGCTGCCTTTGGAGCTGCCCAGCTGTTACAGTTATACAACATCAAGGATACGCAGGTTGCATTGTATAAACGTAGTCTTTTTACCAAGGGCAACTTTGATCTACAAATCCATAGCTTCCAGAAGGACTGGAAAGCTATGTTCCCATGATGCAGCATGCAGCAGATTTTACTTTTCCTCCATGGTTCGCCGCCACGAAGTGGATCTTCATTTTCTTTAGTTTCATGCTTTGTAGATAGGTATATGTGGGTGAACTCTGTTTTGGATTCATTCATAAAGAGATTCTCAATTTTTAGTTTGCTTGCAGCTATTGGGAGAAGTTCGTCAAGGGGTTTCTTTTCCTCATCTATAAAGTCCACATCGTTGGTATATTCCATCTCTAGCGGCATGGCCAGTATTGACAACCAGAGGGTGTGGTTGGTCTTGTGGAATTTTCCTGCACGGACTTCAATGCAGCAGCCATGTAACAGGTGAAGAGTACACGGGATAGACCATCTCCCTGTGGAGAACCGAGTGATGTCTCAAACTCTACAGACTTCACTGACTTGACTCGTACTCTCAGCTTGGTGTCTGGAAGCAGTATTCTCACTAGTCGTAGCTCATCTTTATTGCAACTGGCCTGGCGTAGTACACCTAGGATCTTTGAGCGCGTAATTGTGTCGAAGGCTCGTGACATGTCAATGCCCATTTTGTGGAAATCTCAGTGTTTGGACATGACTACCGGCACAAGCCTGCGTTGAGCCCATACAATGTTTGTGCAGCTGCGTCCACGTTTGAAGCCACTTTGACATGATCCGGTGAAGTTGTTGGTCTTGTCTCAGATGCGGCATAGAGTAATATTGGATAGGATTTTCCGTATGCTGTTGAGGAGCACAATGGGCTGCAGATTGGCTGGGGGCCAGGTGGCTTCTTGGGCTTGGGTAGCGCGATAAGGATGTCTTGGCCTACGGCGTCGATGGGAAGGTGGTGCATAAAAGCTGAATTGATTATGTGCGTGATCGGTTTTGAGATAATGTCACTTGCATATTTGAATAGTTCATTGCCCATGCCATCAGGTCCAGATGCACGTCCGTTTTTCAGGGCTTTAAGTGCCTTCTCAGCCTCTGCTATATTAATTGGTGTTAGTAATGGCCTGGGGTCTCCTGAGAATGGGTGCATGGGCTCATCATCGTGGTCAGTGAACTGTTCCTTGAACCATTCTCGAATTGCATCAGCTTTGCCCTGGTCAGTCCCGATAAAGTGTCCTTCAGAGTTGTGTACAATTAGTGGTGGTGTGTGGTCAGCAACTCTCAGGGCTCGGGCTGCCCGAAACATTTTGTGGCAGTCATCCGTGGCAGTGATTTCATCTGCTAGGGTGTCTGCTTGTCGGATAGCAAGATCTTTTAAGACTTCGCTAATGTGGTGCAGAATGTTATTGCGTTCCTGGCGTAGTTTGGTGCAATCTTCACTTTGGCCACTTTGATAGATGCGCAGACGTAACACTTTCTCTTCTGCTGACAGTTTGACTACGAGAGGGTCGTCACTATACCTAGTTCTGTTGTTTTTAGAACACCTATGGTGCTAGTGGCTGATGATTCCATAGATATCAGTATTTTGGTTAGGGCTTCGTTTGGATCGGAGCTGACGTCGATGTTAGCTATATTCTCCCAGAGGGCCTTTTTGTATGACATTTGAGTGCCAGTGTCGCTGATGAGCTTGGGTAAGTTGTAGGTGACTCTACCCTCTTACCTGGTATGGCGTTTACACATTAGGCATCCACTAGATAGCTCATAGCTAAAGAGCTGTTGGAGACCAAGCTTTCTCACTTTTGATTTAATCAATTATCTACCAAACAATTTTCTGTCAGAGTCAACAGATCTCATTTTCTCCTTGGGTGGCCTTTTCCCAGAAGACAGGATCTTTGCTAATGGAGATATGAAGGGCACATCAACTAGAAAAATCTCGAATGTCATGACATGCGGATTTGAGCGCACAAAAATAAATGAGCATACATACATGTATAACAAACGTGTTTCCAATCATAAAATAGGGCGATCAACCACATCTATGCAGCAATATATTTCGACAAATTTATGTTTTTGAATTATGTCATTATAACTTGCAAGTTATGGGTTTTTATTTTATTGTCGGTTGAATATAAGGCTTCACTTAAATCATTATAAATTTCACCTGCCCAGACGAGAATTGTGTTTGTCTGGCCACCTATTTCAGTGCTTCATATCTTTTTAATTAATCACGCAGCCACATGTCCAACATGTATTTGTCTGAAAGAGGAGATATAGACCTTTCATTTGATACCAATGAACCTTCTCTTACAGAGGGGTACAACAGGGTTCCCAAGTACCCCGTTTGACCGCAGGACTATAGTTCGAGTCTGCTCTGACTCTCAACCAGCCGGCTATGATAGATATTTGGGTAGACGAATGAGAGGACCTGTCAGTTTGTCCAAATATCTGCCATAGAGCGGGTTGAGAGTCAAGCAGACATGGACTACTACATTCGTGTTCTCGCGCGATCTCCTACGCCAAACTGGAGCGAGATAGCTCTCGTGGATATTAACCGGGCATTAGCGCAGTAATTTTCCCGAGAATTTCGGGATTTGCTTTCTTAAATACCAGGACAGTTAAAATACGAAGAAATCAACTCTGTATATAATAAAGAATATCATTTAACCTAAAAGGCACCGATGTTAACTGAGCAGCCTGCTCTATAAACGGTTATTATAGAGAAAATAGTCCCCCATATTTTCTGCTTATATCCAAAATGGCTGCGCCCATGATAAGCCAATATTTTCACAACTCTGAGCTTTGAACATGAATATACTCGTGTTGTTGTGGACTTATTGGAAAAATCGACCGAAGCATTTACTGCTACATCCGTCCAAGGGTATCGTGTAGCTGTTTTGTCCATGAGATAAGCCTACGGCCAGACACAGAGGATAGTATAGTCGACAAAAATACAGCGAGTGATAACACTATGACTATAGTCATCTCGTATTCAGTTATGCCCGCCCAAGATATCTGATGAAGCAGTAAGTGTGTAGCATATGCCTATATATTTATCTTAAACTGTCGGTCGGTCGGTCAGTCGGTCTTAAAGTGTTAACCCTTTCAACGACAAGTCCAAGTATATTCTTTGCAATATGTAGCATATTTTACCCAATATTCTGAAATTAATATGACTGAAAGCAGTTGCTGCATAAGGCAACAATGGCTCCCAGTCATATTAATTTTTAAAAATTCAAAAGATTTCCTATTTGTTTGTCCTGAGATTGTGATACATTAACTTTATCGGTGAAAGGGTTAATGGTCAAACTGACTGAAAACCAGCATTTACAGTGAGTTTGGGAAATGTGCTTTTGTTGGCCCAGAAGATTAATTGAAATTTGACCACTCGAATGACTGGCTCGATGACGGCGCAAGTAATTTGAGTGGTACACTTTTAAGAAAATAGTGTTCTCTTGGTCCGATTAAAAATGGACATTCATAAAGCAACAATTAGCATTGTCTCGTGATTGTTAAAGTCGGTCGGTTGTTCTTATCGGTCCAGTGGAGTTCAGTATATTTTTAGTTAACCATTTAATAGCTAAGTTTGGTCCAAAAAATGTTTGCTTATTGAATATCCAAAATGTGCAGGTCAAAAGAAGATTTTTTTGAAAATTTACCACTGAAATGACAAGCCAATCAGTCATTCCACTGATTCAAATTTCCAAAATAGTCTTTTACTGGCCTGCATATGAACATTTCTTAAGAGCACTACAGAGACCTGTTTTGGCTGGCTTCACCATACCCTTTCAATGACAATTCCAAGTATATTCTGCGATGTTTAACATATTTTGTTCAATATTTAAAAATTAATATGACTGAAAGCAGTTGCTTCCTTTGGCAGCAATGGCTTCCAGTCATATTTATTTTTATTATATCCAGTAGATGTCCTATTTGTTAAAGAGTTAATGGTCATACTGATGAAAAACCAGCATTTAGAGCTGCTTTGAAACTTGAGAAATGTGCATTTGTTGGCCAACAAGACTATTTTAGAGATTGTACCACTGGAATGACTGGCTCAATGACAGAGCGAGTCATTACAGTGGTAAATTTTCTAAAAATAGTATCTTGGTCTGCTTAAAAATTAACGTTCATAAAGCAACACTTTGAATTTTCTTGCGATTGCTGATGTTGTGAGTCTTTTTATTTAGAACATACATGTGATATTTTGTTTATATTTCAGGCAACATGTCAACCATAGATGGTTTCATCATCATGCATTTGCTCAGCTGCTGTGTCCAGCATTTACATATGCAAATACAATCCTGTTGACAACACCAAATAATTTTATATTTCAGCATAGAGCATGCTGTACATTGCTAGCCAGACCTTTGTAAACGGTGCATAGTATGGTGATATGTTAAGGAGAGTGTAATCAATAATCTTGAGAACGAGTTAAATTTGGTTGATAACATTTATAACTCAATGCCACAGCTCATATCACTACTTATAGTTGGCACCCATACTGGATTTCTGACCCATGGTCCATTTCCACAGAGTTCTTTCACAAATCTCCTCCGATTTACTTATAAAGTTTCAAACTAATCTAAAAAAACAGTCGCAAGATTAACCATCGGGAATTGCCACGGTTGCGGTTGCTCTCTGCTGGACATACTGGATTTGCAACAAATCCTGAACAATTGTAAAATATATTTAGAACTGATGACGAGACTAAAATGACAGTCAAAATATGTAACATCATCAGCAGATGTCTTCTGACAGAGGGCTCCAGTGCAAATGTTCATTCGCCTGGCTGATTTTGAACCTAAACGCCAAGCACATTTCACGAATTGGGCATTGAAAATATGTTACTTACTTATATTGACGTAACGCTGAAACTTAACATATGGATGAATTGAATTTGTCTCAATCTACCATACCAGCACTGTTAACACAACCTGCTATAGATGTATTTCAGTATTTCTATCATTCAGTGTAGGTATCCTGTCATGTTTTAGCCATTTACCACTCATATCAGCCAAAGACGGTCTTCAGATATGTCCACTTACAGACAAATCGAAGACTATATTTGAAAATATACCACTGGAATGACTGGCTCGATAACCGATCCAGTCATTTCAGTGGTAAATCTTCAAAAATAGTCCTCTTAGTCTGCAAATGGACATCTTTTATGAGAAAATTGAAATTTTCTTGAACAAATTCAAGGGTTAAATGGTTAAGTACTATGCATCTGAACATGTTATTCCATGACAGACTGCAGCTATTTATTCAATCGAAATAAATACATTAAAAATCCTCATAAACTGAATATCTAATGTGTAGTGAATTTGAGTAGTATAGCCGGGATTAGAAAAATACCGCCACCCTCCACAGGCAACCATTCCGCGATCCGCAGCTCCCACCACCCTCTCAATTCCTGAGGCATAGGAATTTGAGACATGGGCCACACAAATACATACCATACTTCATGCCTCTAAATGGGAAGGTCCGAACACCTATTTAGAGACATGCATCCACAGGGATATACCAACTTCTGATTACATGATCCGGATGCCCATTTAGAGATAAGTATCCATAGCGATATACCAAACACACTGTACAGTAATTATGCACATACATTCCACACATTCCAACTCGGGATTGTGTCCCGAGAAAATATGCGATGCGCCTAAGCACACAAAATAGCTATAGCAGGTTATCAGCTAAATCACGATAATGTGACAGGTTTCAGGATTTCTAATAAGAATTTTGCTTCATCATTTTTTGGGGTGAAAATCTTAGATTTTATGAAAGATTTACCAGAAATTGTCAAAACACATCTCCTTATCCGCTTGACGGATTTCAACCAAATTTAATTAGAATTACCATATGGAAGCTATAGGATTCTAGCATGCTGGGCTCCAGGACTTCTATTCAGAATTGTGCTTGGTAAATTGTTTGGGTGAAAATTCTAGCTTTTATGAAAAATTTACTGGATATTGTCATAATGCATCTTGTCCTTAAGTAACCAATTGATAGATTTTATCCAAATTTGACTGGAAGGATCCTACTGTAGTAGAATAGTGCACCATGTCGTACAAATGGTTCTAAACCTAATGGTTCAGGTGAGCGTCACATGCCCTTCTTGGGCCTCTTGTTCATACAGTCTTGCTGTCGCTGAGAGTTGGCTTTGTCGTAGCCATTAACAGTGTGCAGTACTTGGCACAATTAAAATTAATTACACAATTTATCATTCAAAAGGAAATTGAATGGTAACATCTCTCCGATGTAAGTGCTAAAGATGTATTGAATCTGCAAACTAATGGCTAGTTCATAATTGTCAGGGTAGCAGAATTCACCTGTTACTATAGCCCTGCTAGCTAGGAGCCTGTGCAGCTTTAGCACAGACCAGGATTTCAGTTAACAATGTAAACAAGTGTGCCACACTATAAATGCAACATAGACAGCTGTTGTAACTCCCAGTCAAATTAGTTTCAATATATTCAACAAAGTATTCCTTAAAGCAAAAATAATTTGTATTGTATGGTCTATAAGGATGAAAGGGTTAACCCTAATGTAGAATATGATTTTAATTAACCCTTTCAAAATGCAGATCAAATACTATAATGTTTCGAAACGTTTTAATTTTGAAATGATTTTGATTGGCTGATGTTGCAGCTTTAACATACAACCAAAAGATAAACAAAAATGGAAATAATTAAGTGGATTTCAGGCGTGAATAGTGTTAAGTTGGACTCCTGCACTAATATTGAGGAATGTATTGATTATATATGCATTGTATCAAGTGTAAATAATTCATTCTGCTACATTTATGAATCGTTAAATATCAAGCATACAATGTATTGTTAGAGTTGTGTTTATTACAGCACCACGACCCCACCCCGTGCTCATTACAGCCACCACCCTGTATATGTAGCGGTGGCGTACGGTGGTGGATGTGATAGACATTTTGAGAATAGTTTTCAGTTATCCAAGGTAGCTTAACATGGAAAATAATGCTCAATATAGCCAAGACACACACACACCCTCCCTCCCCTTCCCTCCCCCTCCCTCCCCTCCCTCCTCCCTCGCCCATCCCTCCCCACTTCCCCCCTCCCCTCCCTCCCTCTCTCCTCCCTCCCTCTCTCCCCTCCCCCCACCCTCCCCCTCCCTCCCCATCCCCATCCCCTCCCTCACCCGGCCCTCCCCCTCCCTCCTCCCCATCCCTTCCTCTCCCCCCTCCCTCCCCCTCCCCCCTCTCCCCCTCTCTCTCCCCTGTATATCACGTGTATGGTAATTGATTTATCTCATCATGGGCCTATACGAAGCATATCTCACTCTATTGCAGCACATTCCATATTTTCAATTCCATCCATCATTTTTTGTCGAGCCCTATGCGAAGCATATGATGGCTCGATATAGGGATCGCAATGGTAGGTGGAGTGGGATGTGCGCCGTGCAGACAAATGTTACAGTATGTGGAGTGTGATGTGCGTCGTGCAGACAAATGTTGCAGTATGTGGAGTGTGATGTGCGTCGTGCAGACAAATGTTACAGTATGTGGAGTGTGATGTGCGTCATGCAGACAAATGTTACAGTATGTGGAGTGTGATGTGCGTCATGCAGACAAATGTTACGGTATGTGGAGTGTGACGTGCGTCGTGCAGACAAATGTTACAGTATGTGGAGTGTGACGTGTGCCGTGCAGACACATATTACGGTATGTGGAGTGTGACGTGTGCCGTGCGGACAAATGTTACAGTATGTGGAGTGTGATGTGCGTCGTGCAGACAAATGTTACAGTATGTGGAGTGTGATGTGCGTCGTGCGGACAAATGTTACAGTATGTGGAGTGTGACGTGTGCCGTGCAGACAAATGTTACAGTATGTGGAGTGTGACGTGTGCCGTGCAGACACATGTTACAGTATGTGGAGTGTGACGTGTGCCGTGCAGACAAATGTTGCAGTATGTGGAGTGTGATGTGCGTCGTGCAGACAAATGTTACAGTATGTGGAGTGTGATGTGCGTCGTGCAGACAAATGTTACAGTATGTGGAGTGTGATGTGCGTCGTGCGGACAAATGTTACAGTATGTGGAGTGTGACGTGTGCCGTGCAGACAAATGTTACGGTATGTGGAGTGTGATGTGCGCCGTGCAGACAAATGTTACAGTATGTGGAGTGTGATGTGCGTCGTGCAGACAAATGTTACGGTATGTGGAGTGTGATGTGCGTCGTGCAGACAAATGTTACAGTATGTGGAGTGTGATGTGCGTCGTGCAGACAAATGTTACAGTATGTGGAGTGTGATGTGTGCCGTGCAGACAAATGTTACAGTATGTGGAGTGTGATGTGTGCCGTGCAGACAAATGTTACAGTATGTGGAGTGTGACGTGCGTCGTGCAGACAAATGTTACAGTATGTGGAGTGTGATGTGCGTCGTGCAGACAAATGTTACAGTATGTGGAGTGTGATGTGCGCCGTGCAGACAAATGTTACAGTATGTGGAGTGTGATGTGCGTCGCTCAGACAAATGTTACAGTATGTGGAGTGCGATGTGCGTCATGCAGACAAATGTTACAGTATGTGGAGTGTGATGTGCGTCGCTCAGAAAAATGTTACAGTATGTGGAGTGCGATGTGCGTCATGCAGACAAATGTTACAGTATGTGGAGTGTGATGTGCGTCGCTCAGACAAATGTTACAGTATGTGGAGTGTGATGTGCGTCGTGCAGACAAATGTTACAGTATGTGGAGTGTGACGTGTGCCGTGCAGACAAATGTTACGGTATGTGGAGTGTGACGTGTGTCGTGCAGACAAATGTTACAGTATGTGGAGTGTGACGTGTGCCGTACAGACAAATGTTACAGTATGTGGAGTGTGATGTGCGCCGTGCAGACAAATGTTACAGTATGTGGAGTGAGATGTGCGTCGTGCAGACAAATGTTACAGTATGTGGAGTGTGACGTGTGCCGTGCAGACAAATGTTACAGTATGTGGAGTGTGACGTGTGCCGTGCAGACAAATGTTACAGTATGTGGAGAGTGACGTGTGCCGTGCAGACAAATGTTACAGTATGTGGAGTGTGATGTGCGCCGTGCAGACAAATGTTACAGTATGTGGAGTGTGATGTGCGTCGTGCAGACAAATGTTACAGTATGTGGAGTGTGACGTGTGCTGTGCAGACAAATGTTACAGTATGTGGAGTGGGATGTGTGCCGTGCAGACAAATGTTACAGTATGTGGAGTGTGATGTGCGTCGTACAGACAAATGTTACAGTATGTGGAGTGGGATGTGTGCCGTGCAGACAAATGTTACAGTATGTGGAGTGTGACGTGCGCCGTGCAGACAAATGTTACAGTATGTGGAGTGTGACGTGTGCCGTGCAGACAAATGTTACAGTATGTGGCGTGTGATGTGTGCCGTGCAGACAAATGTTACAGTATGTGGAGTGGGATGTGCGTCGTGCAGACAAATGTTACAGTATGTGGAGTGCGATGTTCGTCGTGCATACAAATGTTACAGTATGTGGAGTGTGATGTGTGCCGTGCAGACAAATGTTACAGTATGTGGAGTGGGATGTGCGTCGTGCAGACAAATGTTACAGTATGTGGAGTGTGACGTGTGCCGTGCAGACAAATGTTACAGTATGTGGAGTGTGACGTGTGCCGTGCAGACACATGTTACAGTATGTGGAGTGTGACGTGTGCCGTGCAGACAAATGTTGCAGTATGTGGAGTGTGATGTGCGTCGTGCAGACAAATGTTACAGTATGTGGAGTGTGATGTGCGTCGTGCAGACAAATGTTACAGTATGTGGAGTGTGATGTGCGTCGTGCGGACAAATGTTACAGTATGTGGAGTGTGACGTGTGCCGTGCAGACAAATGTTACGGTATGTGGAGTGTGATGTGCGCCGTGCAGACAAATGTTACAGTATGTGGAGTGTGATGTGCGTCGTGCAGACAAATGTTACGGTATGTGGAGTGTGATGTGCGTCGTGCAGACAAATGTTACAGTATGTGGAGTGTGATGTGCGTCGTGCAGACAAATGTTACAGTATGTGGAGTGTGATGTGTGCCGTGCAGACAAATGTTACAGTATGTGGAGTGTGATGTGTGCCGTGCAGACAAATGTTACAGTATGTGGAGTGTGATGTGTGCCGTGCAGACAAATGTTACAGTATGTGGAGTGTGACGTGTGCCGTGCAGACAAATGTTACAGTATGTGGAGTGTGACGTGTGCCGTGCAGACAAATGTTACAGTATGTGGAGTGTGATGTGCGTCGTGCAGACAAATGTTACAGTATGTGGAGTGTGACGTGTGCCGTGCAGACAAATGTTACAGTATGTGGAGTGTGACGTGTGCCGTGCAGACAAATGTTACAGTATGTGGAGTGTGACGTGTGCCGTGCAGACCAATGTTACAGTATGTGGAGTGTGACGTGTGCCGTGCAGACAAATGTTACAGTATGTGGCGTGTGATGTGTGCCGTGCAGACAAATGTTACAGTATGTGGAGTGGGATGTGCGTCGTGCAGACAAATGTTACAGTATGTGGAGTGCGATGTTCGTCGTGCATACAAATGTTACAGTATGTGGAGTGTGATGTGTGCCGTGCAGACAAATGTTACAGTATGTGGAGTGTGACGTGTGCCGTGCAGACAAATGTTACAGTATGTGGAGTGTGACGTGTGCCGTGCAGACAAATGTTACAGTATGTGGAGTGTGATGTGTGCCGTGCAGACAAATGTTACAGTATGTGGAGTGTGACGTGTGCCGTGCAGACAAATGTTACAGTATGTGGAGTGTGATGTGCGCCGTGCAGACAAATGTTACAGTATGTGGAGTGTGACGTGTGCCATGCAGACAAATGTTACAGTATGTGGGGTGTGATGTGCGTCGTGCAGACAAATGTTACAGTATGTGGAGTGTGATGTGCGCCGTGCAGACAAATGTTACAGTATGTGGAGTGTGACGTGTGCCGTGCAGACAAATGTTACAGTATGTGGAGTGTGACGTGTGCCGTGCAGACAAATGTTACAGTATGTGGAGTGTGACGTGTGCCGTGCAGACAAATGTTACAGTATGTGGAGTGTGATGTGAGCCGTGCAGACAAATGTTACAGTATGTGGAGTGTGACGTGCGCCGTGGAGACAAATGTTACAGTATGTGGAGTGCAATGTGCGTCGTGCAGACAAATGTTACAGTATGTGGAGTGTGACGTGTGCCGTGCAGACAAATGTTACAGTATGTGGAGTGTGACGTGTGCCGTGCAGACAAATGTTACAGTATGTGGAGTGTGACGTGCGCCGTGCAGACAAATGTTACAGTATGTGGAGTGTGATGGAGTGTGACGTGTGCCGTGCAGACAAATGTTACAGTATGTGGAGTGGGATGTGCGTCGTGCAGACAAATGTTACAGTATGTGGAGTGCGATGTGCGTCGTGCAGACAAATGTTGCAGTATGTGGAGTGTGATGTGCATCGTGCAGACAAATGTTACAGTATGTGG
The DNA here is from genome assembly GCA_034401795.1 of Chaetoderma sp. LZ-2023a. Classification (NCBI taxonomy): domain Eukaryota; kingdom Metazoa; phylum Mollusca; class Caudofoveata; order Chaetodermatida; family Chaetodermatidae; genus Chaetoderma; species Chaetoderma sp. LZ-2023a. The sequence continues at coordinate 42,693,243 of CM067366.1, forward strand.
AGTGGGATGTGCGTCGTGCAGACAAATGTTACAGTATGTGGAGTGTGATGTGAGCCGTGCAGACAAATGTTACAGTATGTGGAGTGTGACGTGCGCCGTGGAGACAAATGTTACAGTATGTGGAGTGCAATGTGCGTCGTGCAGACAAATGTTACAGTATGTGGAGTGTGACGTGTGCCGTGCAGACAAATGTTACAGTATGTGGAGTGTGACGTGTGCCGTGCAGACAAATGTTACAGTATGTGGAGTGTGACGTGCGCCGTGCAGACAAATGTTACAGTATGTGGAGTGTGATGTGCGCCGTGCAGACAAATGTTACAGTATGTGGAGTGTGACGTGTGCCGTGCAGACAAATGTTACAGTATGTGGAGTGTGACGTGTGCCGTGCAGACAAATGTTACAGTATGTGGAGTGTGATGTGCGTCGTGTAGACAAATGTTACAGTATGTGGAGTGTGATGTGCGCCGTACAGACAAATGTTACAGTGTGTGGAGTGTGATGTGTGCCGTGCAGACAAATGTTACAGTATGTGGAGTGTGACGTGCGCCGTGCAGACAAATGTTACAGTATGTGGAGTGCGATGTGCGTCGTGCAGACAAATGTTACAGTATGTGGAGTGGGATGTGCGTCATGCAGACAAATGTTACAGTATGTGGAGTGCGATGTGCGTCGTGCAGACAAATGTTATAGTATGTGGAGTGTGACGTGTGCCGTGCAGACAAATGTTACAGTATGTGGAGTGCGATGTGCGTCGTGCAGACAAATTTTACAGTATGTGGAGTGTGATGTGCGCCGTGCAGACAAATGTTACAGTATGCGGAGTGCGATGTGCGTCGTGCAGACAAATGTTACAGTATGTGGAGTGTGATGTGCGTCGTGCAGACAAATGTTACAGTATGTGGAGTGTGACGTGTGCCGTGCAGACAAATGTTACAGTATGTGGAGTGTGATGTGCGTCGTGCAGACAAATGTTACAGTATGTGGAGTGTGACGTGTGCCGTGCAGACAAATATTACAGTATGTGGAGTGTGACGTGTGCCGTGCAGACAAATGTTACAGTATGTGGCGTGTGACGTGTGCCGTGCAGACAAATGTTACAGTATGTGGAGTGGGATGTGCGTCGTGCAGACAAATGTTACAGTATGTGGAGTGCGATGTGCGTCGTGCAGACAAATGTTACAGTATGTGGAGTGTGATGTGCATCGTGCAGACAAATGTTACAGTATGTGGAGTGGGATGTGCGTCGTGCAGACAAATGTTACAGTATGTGGAGTGTGACGTGTGCCGTGCAGACAAATGTTACAGTATGTGGAGTGTGACGTGTGCCGTGCAGACAAATGTTACAGTATGTGGCGTGTGACGTGTGCCGTGCAGACAAATGTTACAGTATGTGGAGTGGGATGTGCGTCGTGCAGACAAATGTTACAGTATGTGGAGTGCGATGTGCGTCGTGCAGACAAATGTTACAGTATGTGGAGTGTGATGTGCATCGTGCAGACAAATGTTACAGTATGTGGAGTGGGATGTGCGTCATGCAGACAAATGTTACAGTATGTGGAGTGTGACGTGTGCCGTGCAGACAAATGTTACAGTATGTGGAGTGTGATGTGTGCCGTGCAGACAAATGTTACAGTATGTGGAGTGTGATGTGCGCCGTGCAGACAAATGTTACAGTATGTGGAGTGTGACGTGCGGCGTGCAGACAAATGTTACAGTATGTGGAGTGCGATGTGCGTCGTGCAGACAAATGTTACAATATGTGGAGTGTGACGTGCGCCGTGCAGACAAATGTTACAGTATGTGGAGTGTGACGTGCGTCGTGCAGACAAATGTTAAAGTATGTGGAGTGTGATGTGCGTCGTGCAGACAAATGTTACAGTATGTGGAGTGGGATGTGCGTCGTACAGACAAATGTTAAAGTATGTGGAGTGCGATGTGCGTCGTGCAGACAAATGTTACAGTATGTGGAGTGTGATGTGCGTCGTGCAGACAAATGTTACAGTATGTGGAGTGTGATGTGCGCCGTGCAGACAAATGTTACAGTATGTGGAGTGTGATGTGTGCCGTGCAGACAAATGTTACAGTATGTGGAGTGTGACGTGTGCCGTGCAGACAAATGTTACAGTATGTGGAGTGTGACGTGCGCCGTGCAGACAAATGTTACAGTATGTGGAGTGTGACGTGCGTCGTGCAGACAAATGTTACAGTATGTGGAGTGTGATGTGCGTCATACAGACAAATGTTACAGTATGTGGAGTGTGATGTGCGCCGTGCAGACAAATGTTACAGTATGTGGAGTGGGATGTGCGTCGTGCAGACAAATGCTACAGTATGTGGAGTGCGATGTGTGCCGTGCAGACAAATGTTACAGTATGTGGAGTGTGATGTGCGTCGTACAGACAAATGTTACAGTATGTGGAGTGTGACGTGCGTCGTGCAGACAAATGTTACAGTATGTGGAGTGCGATGTGTGCCGTGCAGACAAATGTTACAGTATGTGGAGTGTGATGTGCGTCGTGCAGACAAATGTTACAGTATGTGGAGTGTGATGTGCGTCGTACAGACAAATGTTACCGTATGTGGAGTGTGACGTGTGCCGTGCGGACAAATGTTACAGTATGTGGAGTGCGATGTGCGTCGCTCAGACAAATGTTACAGTATGTGGAGTGTGATGTGCGTCGTGCAGACAAATGTTACAGTATGTGGAGTGTGATGTGCGTCGTACAGACAAATGTTACAGTATGTGGAGTGTGATGTGCGTCGTGCAGACAAATGTTACAGTATGTGGAGTGTGATGTGCGTCGTGCAGACAAATGTTACAGTATGTGGAGTGTGATGTGCGTCGTACAGACAAATGTTACAGTATGTGGAGTGTGACGTGTGCCGTGCGGACAAATGTTACAGTATGTGGAGTGTGATGTGCGTCGTGCAGACAAATGTTACAGTATGTGGAGTGTGATGTGCGTCGTACAGACAAATGTTACAGTATGTGGAGTGTGACGTGTGCCGTGCAGACAAATGTTACAGTATGTGGAGTGTGACGTGTGCCGTGCAGACAAATGTTACAGTATGTGGAGTGTGACGTGTGCCGTGCAGACAAATGTTACAGTATGTGGAGTGTGATGTGCGTTGTGCAGACAAATGTTACAGTATGAGGAGTGTGACGTGTGCCGTGCAGACAAATGTTACAGTATGTGGAGTGGGATGTGCGTCGTGGAGACAAATGTTACAGTATGTGGAGTGTGATGTGCGACGTGCAGATAAATGTTACAGTATGTGGAGTGTGACGTGCGCCGTGCAGACAAATGTTACAGTATGTGGAGTGCGATGTGCGTCGTGCAGACAAATGTTACAGTATGTGGAGTGTGACGTGCGTCGTGCAGACAAATGTTACAGTATGTGGAGTGTGATGTGCGTCGTACAGACAAATGTTACAGTATGTGGAGTGTGATGTGCGCCGTGCAGACAAATGTTACAGTATGTGGAGTGGGATGTGCGTCGTGCAGACAAATGCTACAGTATGTGGAGTGCGATGTGTGCCGTGCAGACAAATGTTACAGTATGTGGAGTGTGATGTGCGTCGTACAGACAAATGTTACAGTATGTGGAGTGTGACGTGCGTCGTGCAGACAAATGTTACAGTATGTGGAGTGCGATGTGTGCCGTGCAGACAAATGTTACAGTATGTGGAGTGTGATGTGCGTCGTGCAGACAAATGTTACAGTATGTGGAGTGTGATGTGCGTCGTACAGACAAATGTTACAGTATGTGGAGTGTGACGTGTGCCGTGCGGACAAATGTTACAGTATGTGGAGTGTGATGTGCGTCGTGCAGACAAATGTTACAGTATGTGGAGTGTGATGTGCGTCGTACAGACAAATGTTACAGTATGTGGAGTGTGACGTGTGCCGTGCAGACAAATGTTACAGTATGTGGAGTGTGACGTGTGCCGTGCAGACAAATGTTACAGTATGTGGAGTGTGACGTGTGCCGTGCAGACAAATGTTACAGTATGTGGAGTGTGATGTGCGTTGTGCAGACAAATGTTACAGTATGAGGAGTGTGACGTGTGCCGTGCAGACAAATGTTACAGTATGTGGAGTGGGATGTGCGTCGTGGAGACAAATGTTACAGTATGTGGAGTGTGATGTGCGACGTGCAGATAAATGTTACAGTATGTGGAGTGTGACGTGCGCCGTGCAGACAAATGTTACAGTATGTGGAGTGCGATGTGCGTCGTGCAGACAAATGTTACAGTATGTGGAGTGTGACGTGCGCCGTGCAGACAAATGTTACAGTATGTGGAGTGTGACGTGCGTCGTGCAGACAAATGTTAAAGTATGTGGAGTGTGATGTGCGTCGTGCAGACAAATGTTACAGTATGTGGAGTGGGATGTGCGTCGTACAGACAATGTGGAGTGTGACGTGTGCCGTGCAGACAAATGTTACAGTATGTGGAGTGTGATGTGCGTCGTGCAGACAAATGTTACAGTATGTGGAGTGTGATGTGCGTCGTACAGACAAATGTTACAGTATGTGGAGTGTGACGTGTGCCGTGCAGACAAATGTTACAGTATGTGGAGTGTGATGTGTGCCGTGCAGACAAATGTTACAGTATGTGGAGTGTGACGTGTGCCGTGCAGACAAATGTTACAGTATGTGGAGTGTGATGTGCATCGTGCAGACAAATGTTACAGTATGTGGAGTGCGATGTGCGTCGTGCAGACAAATGTTACAGTATGTGGAGTGTGATGTGCGTCGTACAGACAAATGTTACAGTATGTGGAGTGTGACGTGTGCCGTGCAGACAAATGTTACAGTATGTGGAGTGGGATGTGCGTCGTGCAGACAAATGTTACAGTATGTGGAGTGTGATGTGCACCGTGCAGACAAATGTTACAGTATGTGGAGTGTGACGTGTGCCGTGCAGACAAATGTTACAGTATGTGGAGTGTGACGTGTGCCGTGCAGACAAATGTTACAGTATGTGGAGTGTGATGTGCGTCGTGCAGACAAATGTTACAGTATGTGGAGTGCGATGTGCGTCGTGCAGACAAATGTTACAGTATGTGGAGTGTGATGTGCGTCGTGCAGACAAATGTTACAGTATGTGACGTGTGCCGTGCAGACAAATGTTACAGTATGTGGAGTGTGATGTGCGTCGTGCAGACAAATGTTACATATGTGGAGTGTGATGTGCGTCGTGCAGACAAATGTTACAGTATGTGGAGTGTGACGTGCGTCGTGCAGACAAATGTTACAGTATGTGGAGTGTGATGTGCGTCGTACAGACAAATGTTACAGTATGTGGAGTGTGATGTGCGTCGTACAGACAAATGTTACAGTATGTGGAGTGTGATGTGTGCCGTGCAGACACATGTTACAGTATGTGGAGTGTGATGTTCGTCGTGGAGACAAATGTTACGGTATGTGGAGTGGGATGTGCGTCGTACAGACAAATGTTACAGTATGTGGAGTGTGATGTGCGTCGTGCAGACAAATGTTACAGTATGTGGAGTGTGATGTGCGTCGTGCAGACAAATGTTACAGTATGTGGAGTGTGACGTGTGTCGTGCAGACAAATGTTACAGTATGTGGAGTGTGATGTGTGTCGTGCAGACAAATGTTACAGTATGTGAAGTGTGACGTGCGTCGTGCAGACAAATGTTACAGTATGTGGAGTGTGATGTGCGTCGTACAGACAAATGTTACAGTATGTGGAGTGTGATGTGCGTCGTACAGACAAATGTTACAGTATGTGGAGTGTGATGTGCGCCGTGCAGACAAATGTTACAGTATGTGGAGTGTGATCTGCGCCGTGCAGACAAATGTTACAGTATGTGGAGTGTGACGTGCGTCGTGCAGACAAATGTTACAGTATGTGGAGTGTGATCTGCGCCGTGCAGACAAATGTTACAGTATGTGGAGTGTGACGTGCGTCGTACAGACAAATGTTACAGTATGTGGAGTGTGACGTGCGTCGTGCAGACAAATGTTACAGTATGTGGAGTGTGATCTGCGCCGTGCAGACAAATGTTACAGTATGTGGAGTGTGACGTGCGTCGTGCAGACAAATGTTACAGTATGTGGAGTGTGACGTGCGTCGTACAGACAAATGTTACAGTATGTGGAGTGTGATGTGCGCCGTGCAGACAAATGTTACAGTATGTGGAGTGTGATCTGCGCCGTGCAGACAAATGTTACAGTATGTGGAGTGTGACGTGCGTCGTGCAGACAAATGTTACAGTATGTGGAGTGTGATCTGCGCCGTGCAGACAAATGTTACAGTATGTGGAGTGTGACGTGCGTCGTGCAGACAAATGTTACAGTATGTGGAGTGTGATCTGCGCCGTGCAGACAAATGTTACAGTATGTGGAGTGTGACGTGCGTCGTGCAGACAAATGTTACAGTATGTGGAGTGTGACGTGCGTCGTGCAGACAAATGTTACAGTATGTGGAGTGTGATGTGCGCCGTGCAGACAAATGTTACAGTATGTGGGGTGGGATGTGCGTCGTACAGACAAATGTTACAGTATGTGGAGTGTGATGTGCGTCGTACAGACAAATGTTACGGTATGTGGAGTGGGATGTGCGTCGTGCAGACAAATGTTACAGTATGTGGAGTGTGATGTGCGTCGTACAGACAAATGTTACAGTATGTGGAGTGTGAAGTGCGTCGTGCAGACAAATGTTACAGTATGTGGAGTGTGATGTGCGTCGCTCAGACAAATGTTACAGTATGTGGAGTGTGATGTGCGTCGTGCAGACAAATGTTACAGTATGTGGAGTGTGACGTGCGTCGTGCAGACAAATGTTACAGTATGTGGAGTGTGACGTGCGCCGTGCAGACAAATGTTACAGTATGTGGAGTGTGATGTGTGCCGTGCAGACACATGTTACAGTATGTGGAGTGTGACGTGTGCCGTGCAGACAAATGTTACAGTATGTGGAGTGGGATGTGCGTCGTGCAGACAAATGTTACAGTATGTGGAGTGTGATGTGCGTCGTGCAGACAAATGTTACAGTATGTGGAGTGCGATGTGCGTCGTGCAGACAAATGTTACAGTATGTGGAGTGTGACGTGTGCCGTGCAGACAAATGTTACAGTATGTGGAGTGTGACGTGTGCCGTGCAGACAAATGTTACAGTTTTTCAATATACATTTCAATCATCAAGGGCTTAAACTTTATAGATATGATCTATGTCAGCATGGCATCCAATATGTGTCATTGGTAAAAAGATTTTCAGATTTTTTCCAAATGTTTTCCGGGATTTGAACTTAGCATATTTTTCACCAAGAATCAGGTAAATGTTAAAGTTTTCAATCATCATTTAATGTATCAAGGCCTTCAAGGGCTTATCCGATCGTGTTGAAACTTTACAGATATGATCTATAATATCATGACATCAGTCAGATGTAATTATCTCCCTTTCCAATTCGCCCGGGGGGGGGGGGGGGTGACGAAATCGTGCCTTTAAGAAAATTTGAACCGAGTTTGTAATATTGCGAACGCGAATTTACTAAGTTAATGTGATATTGCATCACACTACATGACTACATGACGTCATGATGTATTACGTCATGAATGGTATATCCAAAACCTATGGCAGGCGATCCAACATGTATGATCATACATGTATGATGATATAAAGTTGGGCGATGTTGGATCGTGTGTCATAGCTTTCGACAACTTAGATCATACACGCAAAAAAGTCGGACGATGTTCAACTTTCGTCCAACAGCGTCCAATCATGTCGCAGAATGCGTATGACGTCATTTTGTTGTCATCACATGCTAGCATAGTTTCTTTAAAGGTGTACTTTCACAGCAAGATGATTGAGAATAAAATTATTAGTATTGCATAGCTTTATAATTAAGTTGTGTGCCTCATTATAATGAAACGAAATAGATCCTGATCAGATCTTAACATGTGATGATTTCATTCCGTATAAACTAATATAATTTTTTAACAAATTGTGAAATTGAATTAGAGGCTCGCGCCTCTAATTCAAATTCACAACTTAAAAATTATATTAATTTATATACGGAGTGAAATCATCATATGCTAATTTTTAATTCGTTCTAGAAATTCAATAATGTTCAGGCATTTTGCTGTGAATATGCACCTTTGACACGTATGAAGAATGACGACTAAAATTGATTGGAGGAATGATGAATATGTGTGAAAGCAACAAGTTTCGGTCAAATTGATTTCAAAATACATTGCTGGTTTCCAGGGTCACAACATAATGCCTACTGAATATTCTGAAATTCGCGTGACTGAATATAGATCCCGTCATAGGAAACAACGTACGGCTTTTACTCAAATTGTGTTAAGATTAGACAGTTTATAATCACATAGTATTGTCAGATATATCATTGCATTGGTAAAGTATGGGGCGGGCTGGGCCGATACAGTCTGGAGGGAGCGTATACATAATTTCATTTATTTCAACAAAAAACTTGTCATGATTTTGAGAAAAATGTCAAATTTGCGGAAAGTTTTGAACATGAATTTAGTCTACGCAGACCACTTGGTAATTTTATTACGGTATGAAAGGGTTGGTGATCAAGCCGACCAAAACCGGCCTCCATTATCCCTTTAACATGCCAAGAGAATACCATTTTTTGAAAATTAACCACTGGCACGACTGGGTCGATAATTCAGCCCATCGTTCCAGTGATAAATTTTCAGAAAAGGTTTAATTTGTCTTGGCTTGCTAAATGGATATTTTCTAAGAGAAAATTGACATTTTCTTGACACAATTTGACCATGAGAGTGCTAAACTACAGCTCATAAAATGATAACCTGCTTCCAAAGCAAAAACCAGATCTGAACATGTAAGAAATATTCTGTCGTCGTTGGAACTGGGAAGCTATTGCTGATACAACATGTCCTGGATTCCATCCAACTTCATCCAACATCATCTAACAATCATACATGTTGGATCGTCTGTCATAGACTTAAAGGTTTAATAGTCCGTCAAGCTGTATGAATGGCATGCCTATACTATTTAGTAAACATTCTGTTGAATGATTTGAAACCAATTTGACTTGGCGCTGTTGCTGCCATATGTATCAACAGCAACCAATCAGGTTAGTTTCGATCTATTACACAGCTTACCTGTGTAGTTTGATAATTCACCTTTCCAGAGTATCCATCCATCATCATACCTCGTATGACGTCATAATCAGCTCAGCGCATGCATGATGACGTCATAATCATTACGTCACAAAGGGTTCCATATAGACCGTCACCAAATCTCAAATGGTCCGACACTTTGTATGAATTGCATGTCTTCGTAATTCTTTGCTATTTAATAAACATGCTGTTGAATATTTTGAAACTAATTTGACTGGGCGCTCAGCAGCACCCAGTCAAATTAGTTTCAAAATATTCAACAGCTTACCTGTGTAGTTTTTTGGAAATTGATAGTCAAGGTCTTCAGAGACCGATCGATCCCAAAACGAGTGAGGTGTGGGTGGGCGGGGCCTAGCTAAAAATGGAAAGGTACATTGAGAGTCATGGAGGTCAGGGTTCAATCGATCCCAAAAGGGACAACATGTGGGTGGAGCTTATCAGGAGAAGGGCGGGGCATAGCTAAGTGAAATACTCCATTGAAAGAATGATATATGAAAAGCGGATCGGCTATGATGGGTATTAGTCTTTAACAAAAACTCTGTTTATTATTTCTTTTTGTTTATTTTATTCTTTACAGATTTTATACAGCATCTAATTATTGTTTAATATCTGTATTAAATGTATTTAAACTATGTATTACATGTATTCATGATTATAATCTTCACCCAGAAAGCAGAGGCAGTATCGGGCCATGATTTATCGACAATGCGCACACACAATAATAAAGTGAACCTGTACATAGATTTATATGTTCATGGGGTCGTTGGGCACACACCTGTATACATGCTCACTTCATTATTGCGTATACACAGTGTCTGCAAATCATGGCCCAGTATTTATGTAGTGATACAATTGTACAGTTGGTCAAACATGAAAACAGTAATTGTGATTTATGAAAACAGTAATATACAACATTAACAAGAATATAACTAATTATGTCTGAGGCTATGTCTGTAATAATCGGGTGGTCTTATAGAATGTTGAAGGCAGGACTCATATCTGAAAGAAAACAAGAAGTGAATGCACATATAGATAATCAACCAGAGTGGCATAAAGACATGATGATGATCATGGTGGTATGTATCTGATTATCCTTTGTTGATGCTCTCTGTCCATTTATTCTTGTTGTCCCAGATATGTATGTAGTGTACATGTGCGTTTATTTACTGCCGTTGATATACAGTAAAATGTCTAAATACAATGTACAGTACAGCCCATAAAAAGGGTTACATGTTTTCAAAACAAACACGGAAACATGTTAGTACTTAGTAACACAATTTGAACACGATGTAACGAATATTCTGTTGAAGATCGGGAACATAATTGGATTGGAAGACATTCCAATCCATTTATGTTCAATATATTCAACAATATGCGTTAAATTATTATTGAACTGTACGCTATGATAATTTAGATTGCTATCAGGTATTTGTTTTAATAGTAACATGTTTAACTCTTTCATAACGAAGCCGACCAAAACCGGCCTCTGCAGTACTCGTGAGGAATGTCCATTTGCAGGCCAACAGAAGGCTATTATGGAAATGTACGACTGAAATGCGGTTACCGATCCAATAATATCAGTGGTAAATCTGTAAAAGTCGTCTTCCCTTGGAAATGGACATTCAATAAGGAAATATTTTGAGTGTTTAAACAGGTTTATGATTAAAAGCAGCATGATGTAATCTATCGAGCGTGTGGCTTGTGCAAGGACAGTAGGAGCCGGTGTTTCAAATCTTTAAAGTGGCTTGTGGAAGGATCAGGTGTTTCATATCTTTAAGTAAGTTAATCTAAGGTTCAATAATGTTTAACATTATTGTTAATAAGAAGTACTGGATGTGTTTAACATAAATATAGATAGCTGTAAACTAGAAATGCAGGTATTTTAAATTAATTATTTGAAGGAAAATGAAACATTACTGCCTCCATTCAACATGTCAGAGATATTATAACTAAAGATATGAAATACTAAAATGAACATATCTCTAATTCAAATAAAGATGCATTAAATTCCAATACAATAGCTGGTAATAGGCATGCACGAGTATTGCTTTGAGTGATCAGGATCGATTATTTAAGAATAATCGTGATTAGTCGAATAATCAGTCTGGATACAAATTACTCAGACATAACAACAAAGGCATACCAATGGCAAAAGCAACAGAGGTGTTTAGAAATTTCCTTTAAGCAGGCCAAGAGAAGACTGGGAATGGCCATATGCGTGCGTAGAGGTAGCTATAAACAGTGGTCTTACCAAGCTGATAATATTAACCTGTTAATACACCCATACACTTGGAGGTAGAGCTATAAACAGAATGTCGATTTTCGTGACGGATTGAATAACAGTTGTTTAAAAGTATGTTTTGAAATATGTTGTGCAGCAAAAATTAGTCACGATTTTTTTATTATTTAATTTTTAATCATTCAATTTCACGATTGAAAAAATAATTGCGATATTCGATTAAATTATGCAATTGCGCAAGCCTAGCGGATAATATCTTGAATAATTACCGATGTTTTTCATTACTATGCTAATTAATTTAGTAGACTAATCAAAGTTAATCACGTCTGAAACATCTCTTCGAAATAATTGTTACGTGTAAATGGTAGCTTGTACATAATAATATACACTCATACACTTACTTGTGAATGGGCAGAATTTGCAACAATGTCCGTGTCCCGAACAGGCGCTTTAAATATGCGACGCATCCTGATAGATTCTTAAAAGTGCAGACGGACACCTCTTTGGCACTGGATGACAGCAATGCGACTTGTTTTGTCCAAGTTCGCATCACCGCATGCGAAAAATTCTGGCCATCTGAAATGACCATCCCGATATTATGACATAATTTCAATGTTAATCGCAGTGTATGCAACAGATGCGACGAGCTAAGATGTGATGGACGGCTTGAAGAACTGACTGCAAAACTAGATAGCACATGTTTTCTGCCGAGCCACACTGATTGTGGTCCTGAGGGAAGTGACTTGAATCTTGTGTTCAGCTGCTCTGGCATGTTACACATGTCAATATTACCCTAAACAGACAGAAAAAGATAGATACTAATTAGAAACAAACAATAGAGTTATAGCCTACTAGACGCAGGAGCAATGGTATATTATCAACAAATTCTTACTGATTCTAGGAGTGAGATTGGAATGATGGCAAATCAAGCATAATGTCATTGAAAATCAGTCACGACCCACTTTCATCACAGTGTCATGTTAATAACTGAAATGTAACATGTTAATACAGCCATACATTCAGAGGTAGCTATAAACAGTGGTCCATCCGTGCTGATAATGGTGACCTGTTAATACATTCATACACTCAGAGGTAGCTATGAACAGTGATCCATCCGTGCTGATAATGGTGACCTGTTAATACATTCATACACTCAGAGGTAGCTATGAACACTGGTACATCCGTGCTGATAATGGTGACCTGTTAATACATCCATACACTCAGAGGTAGCTATGAACAGTGGTACATCCGTGCTGATAATGGTGACCTGTAAATACATCCATACACTCAGAGGTAGCTATGAACAGTGGTACATCCGTGCTGATAATGGTGACCTGTTAATACATTCATACACTCAGAGGTAGCTATGAACAGTGATACATCCGTGCTGATAATGGTGACCTGTTAATACATTCATACACTCAGAGGTAGCTATGAACAGTGATCCATCCGTGCTGATAATGGTGACCTGTAAATACATCCATACACTCAGAGGTAGCTATGAACAGTGGTACATCCGTGCTGATAATGGTGACCTGTTAATACATCCATACACTCAGAGGTAGGTATAAACAGTGATCCATCCGTGCTGATAATGGTGACCTGTTAATACATTCATACACTCAGAGGTAGCTATGAACAGTGGTACATCCGTGCTGATAATGGTGACCTGTTAATACATTCATACACTCAGAGGTAGCTATGAACAGTGGTACATCCGTGCTGATAATGGTGACCTGTTAATACATTCATACACTCAGAGGTAGCTATGAACAGTGATCCATCCGTGCTGATAATGGTGACCTGTTAATACATTCATACACTCAGAGGTAGCTATGAACAGTGGTACATCCGTGCTGATAATGGTGACCTGTTAATACATTCATACACTCAGAGGTAGCTATGAACAGTGGTACATCCGTGCTGATAATGGTGACCTGTTAATACATTCATACACTCAGAGGTAGCTATGAACAGTGATCCATCCGTGCTGATAATGGTGACCTGTTAATACATTCATACACTCAGAGGTAGCTATGAACAGTGGTACATCCGTGCTGATAATGGTGACCTGTTAATACATTCATACACTCAGAGGTAGCTATGAACAGTGGTCCATCCGTGCTGATAATGGTGACCTGTTAATACATTCATACACTCAGAGGTAGCTATGAACAGTGGTACATCCGTGCTGATAATGGTGACCTGTTAATACATTCATACACTCAGAGGTAGCTATGAACAGTGGTACATCCGTGCTGATAATGGTGACCTGTTAATACATTCATACACTCAGAGGTAGCTATGAACAGTGGTACATCCGTGCTGATAATGGTGACCTGTTAATACATTCATACACTCAGAGGTAGCTATGAACAGGGATCCATCTGTGCTGATAATGGTGACCTGTTAATACATTCATACACTCAGAGGTAGCTATGAACAGTGGTACATCCGTGCTGATAATGGTAACCTGGTAATACATCCGTACACTCAGAGGTAGCTATGAACGGTGGTCTTACCAGGCTGATAATATTTACCTGCTAATACATCCGTACGCTCTGAGGTAGCTAAGAACAGTGGCCTTACCAAGCTGATAATATTGACCTGCTAATACAGCCCTACGCTCAAAGGTAGCTATGAACAGTGCCCTTACCAAGCTGATAATATTGACCTGTTAATACATCCATACACTCAGAGGTAGCTATAAACAGTGGTCCATCCTTGTTGATAATGGTGACCTGTTAATATATTCATACACTCAGAGGTAGCTATGAACAGTCGTACATCCGTGCTGATAATGGTCACCTGTTAATACATCCATACACTCAGAGGTAGTTATGAACAGTGGTCTTACGAAGCTGATGACATTGACCTGTTAATACATCCATACAAACAGAGGTAGCTATGAACAGTGGTCTTACCAGGCTGATAATATTGACCTGCTAATACAGCCCTACGCTCAGATATAGCTATGAACAATGGTTTTACCTAGCTGATAATATTGACCTGTTCATACATCCATACGCTCAGAGGTAGCTATGAACAGTGGTCTTACCAGGCTGATAATATTGACCTGTTAATACATCCATACGCTCAGATGTAGCAATAAAGCGTGGTCTTACCAGGCTGATAATACTGACTTGTTAATATAGCTATACGCTCAGATGTAGCTATGAACAGTTGTTTTACCAAGCTGATAACACTGACCTGCTAATACAGCCCTACGCTTAGAGGTAGCTATGAACAATGGCCTTACCCAGCTGATATTATTGACCTGTTAATACATCCATACGCTCATATGTAGCTATGAACAGCGGCCTTACCAAGCTGATAATATTGACCTGTTAATACATCCATACGGTCAGAGGTAGCTATGAACAGTGGTCTTACCAGGCTGATAATACTGACTTGTCAATACATCCATACACTCAGAGGTAGGTATAACCAGTGGTCTTACCAAGCTCATAATATTGAGAGCAACTCCGGGATTTCTCTCAATATTATCAGCTTGGTAAATTGGTACGAAAGGGTGTTTTAGGTAGCCCGGGATGTGGAGGATAACATTCTTTAGGAAGTCATATCTTGCATCTATAGAACTTAGAAATTTCCCTTCTTGAAATAAAATTAACCAGAACCACTAACAAATGGGTAAATTTTAGCTATGCCCCGCCCATTTCTAGCTAATCTCCACCCACGCTTTGTATGTGTTGAGATCAATATAGATACTGAATTCCTAAAGTCCCAATTTCAAGGCAACTATACAGCTAGGCAGTTGAATAATTTGAAACAAATTTGTCCTGTTGTTGTCCTGCTGGTTCTCCTACATTCCATCGCCATTGTACATTTTGACAGTTCAAAAAGATATCTCATGTGGCCATCGATTCTATGCCACTATTAATAAGACAAACAAGAACAATTGGAAACATGTCGTGATTCACTCCTCTGCGGATAAATGAACCATATTGTTTAATCTCCTCGATACACTTAGTGAACTCTCGTGAAGCGACCAAACTGCCCACTATATCACTAATAGTCAATTTAGTCATTATTAGATTGGATTGATGTGCTGTCATTTAGAACAAGCATTCTGTAAGAATTGCTTTGCTATACATGCCCCCTACCTTGTGATATAAATCTTCAGTCTAAAACTCCATTAAAATTGACAGAAGCTGCTGAAACTCTAACTTGATCTGTAACTTCGTATAACAAGTTTCAGTTGAATATGTGGCAGAATCTCGGAAAAAAGTCCAGAAAGCTGATAGGTTTCGGATTTCATAAGTCAAACAGGGGGATGAATCTGTCAAATTTTGACGAAAACCTGTGTAACGCGAACCTGACTTGTAACTATTCACACTGAAGCAATGTACCAAGGTTCAGTTGAATATGATGAAGCATCTCGGGAAAAGGTCTGGAAAACTGACATTTTTCGTATTTCATATGTCAAAAATGGAGATAATTCTGTCAAATTCTGACGAAATCTTGTGAACCACGAACTTGATCTGTAACTATTCACACTAAAGCAATGTACCAAGTTTCAGTTGAATATTTTGAAGCATTTTGGAAAAAAGTCCGGAAAACCCAAAGATGAAGAGACGGATGGACAGATGGACAGATGGACGGACAGACGGAGAGCAAACCTATAGTCCCCTCCGGTTCCACCGGTAGGGGACTAACAAGCTCTATGTAGTTTGTTTAGAACAAATACACAAGTACATGTTTCATGTATCTTTTTACTAATCTCACCTTCTTAGCCCTCTGCAGAATATCCCTTTTAACACCAGCCGCGTTTATCAGCAAGAGGAAGAGTCTCTTCTCGGTCCATCTACCTGGATCTATCACCATGGCAAACGCTAGCCCACATATACACACAGCAGTAGAGTGGTGCATGGCTGTTGATGCGGGTGCTGTGTAATCTGTGGGCATTGCACTCTAGAGAGGAAGATGGGAGTTGTCTCAGCTGGGCCGTCACATGAGAGTTTATATGCGTCTTCGTCACATGGTTTAGGAACCAACACGTGGCCATGATAGTTCTCACATGGACAAAGAAGAATTGGTTGTTCATCAGGCTCCTTATATGCCCTGTTTGTCCATAGTTCTGGGTCTTTTCCGTGAGCATTATCGTGCTTCGTTGATGAAATGTTGTCGCTGATCGATGTATTATCCAATTCTGTCTGGACGTGTGGCACTGAAAATCAAATATATATATATATAGCAAATTAGTTAAAGAGTCATGATAGGAAGTTGTGAGCCATGCATGAATTAACCTATTAACACTCAAATTTGTTCAAGAAAATTTAAAGTCATTTCAGTGGTAAATTTTCAAACATAGTCTTCTTGATATGTAAATAGAACATTTTCAAAACCATTACAGAAGCCGGGGTTTTTTGGCTGATATAAGGGCTAAAGGGTTAATAAGCCTTTCAACCTATAGGCATATAGATACGTCTCGAAATATTGAATACTGTAGATGATCTGCTGAAATTTGTATTCTGGTATCTATCGGTTGAAAGGCTTAACACTTTAGCCCTTATATGAGCCAAAAAGAAACCCCGGCTTCTGTAATGGTCTTGAAAAATTTCCATTTACAGATCAAGAAGACTATGTTTGAAAATTTACCACGGGGATAACCCAGCCAGTCACTCAAGTAGTCAATGAAAAAAGGTCTTCTCCTGGTCTGCAAATGGACCTTTTCTATGAGAAAATTGAAATTTTCTTAAACAAATTTGACTGTTAATGGGTTAATTCATGTGTGGCTCACAACTTCCTATCATGACTCTTTAACTAATTTGCAATTTCGAATACACTTGCTACTAAATCACATACTATCGCGTGTGTATGCATACTGTTCAGACTTCTCGAGTTAATAGCTGTGAATCAACAATCCTTCAGTAGTTTACAATTATACATGAAAGCTGTCGAACATTTTGAGAATAATTTCACTAGAACAGGCAGCAACAGCGTCCAGTTAAATTAGTTTCAAAATATTCAAGATCGCTGTTCTTAGAGGACGAAGAGTGTGACGTATCTGGTCAGCGAATGTTAAAGGGCTAATAATTAGCTGCCATTGATAGCATTCTTTATGTCAGGCGTCTGGCTTTCATGTTGAACACCAAGACAGGGTATTTCACTTTGATTAACAAACATTGTAACACTGCTTATATACTGGCGCAAAATGACCAAGACATATAAGCCTGGATATATACTAATAGATGGATCCGATCTGTCACTTTGAAAGTATATGATGTCATAATCAATACGACTCGTGCCCGCTGATGGCACAATCAAAATACATAATGTACGACGTATCTATTTCCGCCATTAAGATTACAAGGCAGTTAAGTGTCCGAATACTTAATTCTATGGCTTTGATGGTTTTAATTTAATAAGCATTCTCCTGTTGAATATTTTGAAATTAGTTTGACTTGGAGCTGTTGCTGACAAATTTAGCAACATCACACTATCCAGTCAAATCATATATTCATCAGCGTATATGTAGGCCTATGCCTTGAAAAAGGATTCTTGGAATTGAGCATTCAAAGTATTTAGATCGAACGCAGCACGCGCAAAACGTGGGCGGAGCTTAGCTAGGAATGGGCTGAGCTTAGTTAGAAATAGACCCCTTAATTCCGTCCTCGTTTAGACCCATCACCTCTTTCATCGACCGGTCATATAAAGTTAGGCATTTACTTTGGGCATGATAGGACGCCATAGGCATAAACTTACTATAGTCTGAAGTCACGCGGTTAATCTGATTGAGCTGTGGCGGTAGGTCGCTGGCGGCCTGTAGCATGGCCTTAGGATGAATGCGTCTGACATAACCGCTGGAGTTGTGCCATACCAATGAGCTGGTGCTAGGTGACTGATTGGAAAATCCTGTGTGGTCAATGCTGCTATGAGCACCTCCAGCATTAACACTAGGACATACCATCTGATTGATCTGTGGTGGCGGTTTACCGGCCGCCTGTAGCGTAGCCTTTTGATGGATGCGCCTGAGCTCACTGTGGGCATTGTGCGATACCAATGAGTTGAAGCCCTGTGGCTGATCATGAAGGCCTGTGTGTCCAATGTTGCTATGAGCATGCCCATTATTGAGGTTATGCCATGTGATAAGATCCACAGAAACGCCATCTTTACTAGCATTGATGGTGGCGCTATCGCCATTGTTGTCAGCATCTTGACAGATAATGTCATAAGCATCACCATTATTGGCTTCCTGGCTGGTAATATCGGTTTTGTCATACTCGATATTGATGACTGTATCATCCCTAGCCTCTTGCTTGCAGTCAGTTATGTCCATGTTATCGATGCTCGTGCTATCGAGCATGGCATTACATGTGTATGCCACATCGATTTCCTGCACCTCAATACCATCGATCAGGTCATTCACGAGGTCGAGTATCTCAGTGGCGATTTCGTGATTTTCGATCTTATCAATGGTGCTGGTCATGACATTTGCGATTTCAAGGCTTGTTTCCTGGCTGCTATTGTGATCGAGGATGTTTTCTTGATCGGGCATCGCATTACATGTGTTTGCCACATCGATTTCCTGCACCTCAATACCATCGATCATGTCATTCACGAGGTCGAGTATCTCAGTGGCGAGTTCGTGATTTTCGATCTTATCAATGATGCTGGTCGTGACATTTGCGATTTCGAGGCTTGTTTCCAGGCTGCTATTGTGATCGGGGATGCTTTCTTGACTGTCACCAATGTCATATTTTAGACCATGGCCACTGATGGCATTATCCTGCATTTCATGTGCAGTGTGCTGAAGTGGAATAGCAACGCTTGTCTCACGGATAGCTGGAATGGAGAAAATATAATTGGATTAAAGCTCCCAGTGACAATACTAACCACTGAAAGATTAAGCATCTAAGTACCGTAGCTGTGTCGAATTTATTGAGAGCCCGATTTGACCCGCCACAATGGATGGATCAATCTGTCACTCAAGTATCAGGCGTCACAATTAAATGGCGTAGCTACGTCACGAAAGTGGCAATGGTCTGCCAGATTTGCGTAAGTGAATTCTGTGTTTTCTGTGAATTCCCAATTTAATAAACATGCTGTTGAATATTTTGAAACGAATTTGGCTTTGAGCTGTTACTGTCATAACAACAACAGGAACAGGTCCAAGTCAAATGCATTTCCTAATATTCCTTACCTTTAAGTTGCGGTTCTGGTAAAAGATCTATTCAAACGCACTTACACAGTGGGTAGAGCTAAGCAAGAAATTGGCGGTGCATCTCTAAAACAGATCCATATATTCTAGGGGGAAACATTGTGTGAAGAAAATATAAATACAGAATTATATTAAAGTAGGAACCTCAATATTTACTGCTTTTATCTAACAACCATCATTATCTATCATTTAACAATCGAACTTCTTTATGATATAAGACATATTATGATGCGTAATTTTATAATAATTGACGGTTAAATTAGTGTCAAATTATTCAACTACTTTCCTGTATATGGGGTTTGTGACAAAGAAAGTAAAATTCTAAATATTAACAAACAGCCAGATCACTTGTCATAATAGCACAGGTTACTATGTCGTTATTGGACCAATACTTGGGACGTATTGACCCGATTCTGGACCAGTATCTGCGCAGTAACCAACTTTCTGATGGTAGTTATCACATTGCACATATACAAGATAAAGATGATGGCTGTAGTTGATTAGTCTTGTAGATTTGAGGATTGACGTAATCAGTGTGTAAATCTAGACAATGAATTTGAAACTAGCGAGTCCGACTTTATGATGATATTTATCATATTGCGAGTACAGGTATTAATGATGTTACTATTCCGGAAAAATATTTTCCAGAAAATTTTCCATTATTTTCCAGAAAATTTTCCACTTATGTCTTAGATGTAGTTTTTCGTATTTGTTAAAAGGAAGCAAGTCAAATACTTAATTAGAATTATTCTTTTCAATTCAGTGAAGAAACGACATCATGTGCATTATGCATATATCAAATTACAAAATATTTAGTGATAAATGTAAATGGTTAAAGAGCTGCTGGAATGAAGCTGGTGGTCAGAATTCCAGTTTTAAAGAACTGATAGAAGAAAGACTGGTGTGCATTTTGAAAACAATTTGACTGAAAGTTGTTGCTGTCTTACATGTAGCCGATGCAAGCAGTATCAACCCTTTTAATGCTACAGTCCCAGAAAACTTAGTCTCAAGACAATGATACAGGCAAACTGTAGAATATTTTGAAACTAATTTGACTGGAAGCTGTTGCTGCAGCAACAGCTATCAGTCAAATTAGTTTCAAAATATACAACGGAATATTAATTTATCAACCTTGGTGAATACATGCCGTGCTCGGTTTAATCGTGTGTAATGTAACAAAAGTAGGTCACACCTGGTTCTACACTTCAATATGCTCAACTCTTAATCCCCAGCAAGTATTGGACTCATTTGAGCATTATTATTATTAACATAAAACATGTTACTGATGCACTTTTTCTATTAATTGGTGTTACGTTAAAAATAATTCTAAGAATAAATAATACAATTTACGCAATGAGATAGGAAATGAAGTTTCAGATAAAACTTGAAAATTTTCTTGAAAAAATGTCTGGCTAACTTGCCGGAAAATTTTCCGTGAACAATTTTCAAACTTACATCATTAACAGGTATATCAACTCACCTGGTAAAGAATGAATGGATCTGCGCACATTCGATCTGCGCGCTGTTGATATGCACAACACGGAGCTGCGCAGTGCGGGTTTGCGCACATTGAATCTGGGCAGAACAGGTCTGCGTATTGCCGACTGTTGTCTGGATGATGGGTATACAATGGCATTACGGTGAATGTCACCATAGGCGTCCACTCGGATATCAATATCTTGGATAGTAACCATCTTCATACCACGAACTAAAGGAGTAGTAAAGCTATTCTTCAAGCAGCACGTGCGTCCAAATATAGCCTTGAATAACTCTGGGTGTGTTGGAGTCGAGATGATTGTGATCTCCATAGTGGCTTGATCCTCGCTGATGGTTGTCGTTAGAGATTTGGAATCATCCATCTGACATACGATGTTCATGAAACTATTTAAAACAGACAGTGGACTCACATATTTCGGTGCTCTGATGACATGCTTTGATCTGTGAGAATGTTGTGTAGTGTTTCCACAGACAGAGGGCTAGATATATTGATGATGGTGGCAGACCATAGACACATGAAACTGCGCGGCAATCATTACTCGGCCATGCTAAAGATGTTATGCAAGAATCCGGAAAGTCGTCTCGCTGGTCCATATCATATGTCCACATGGGACGGTACCAGTACGTCGTCGCGAATGAAGTAAAGGACTGCAGCTGGATCAATAGTGTTGATGTTGAAATCAAACAGTTCCCGTCGTGGCACCCATTGTCTGGGGCAATGCACATTGATTTTGTCTTCGATCTTCTCCTGGACCAAAGAAGTTAAGCCTTTCAGTAAATTATTCTTCCCACCAGTTGAGTCAGTCTCTGAGAAACAACTGAAACAGACATTAAGACACTTAGAAGCAACATTGTGATATAGAGTAACTGTCCAGGGGTATTAATTTTAGAGTCTAACGTGAGGGATAACCCCAGTAATGCATATATTCATTTAATACACTAGTGTTGGGAATTGGTTCTATTTTTGCGATCGATGATTGGTTTTATATACTAACCGATGATCAATTAATAATTGATCATAACAGGTTCTCATTTTTTACCCATTTTGAATGCAGTAATTATAGCATGTTCAAGGATAACTACCCCTTTCAAACAAAGTTGCAGGTATGACAGATTCTTAATAATTTAAGAAATAATATGTTAAATATTTTGAAACTAATTTGACTGGAAGCTTCCAGTCAAATAAGTTTCAAAATATTCAACATATTATTGGGATGGTTGCTTTGAAATTAACATACTATTTCCGTGCTGAAAGAATTAATGTCTTAGTCTAAGGAGTAATGCTATGTAGTTCTAACAATTAAATAATTTAAATTCTTTTCCAAATAGTATTCGTTTTCTAGCTTGACCATTTAAAATATATTAATAACGTCAATTTATAAACAACCAAAATCGACTTCTGAAATCATGAGCGAACATGCAAACCAATCAATCATTGATAAAATCGATTAATCGGTACAGCACTGTAATACACATACCTCCGGATGCGACACCAATCATGCATGTATGGGGGGTTAGGCTATTTGCACTCACGTTTACATGCACGCACACACCCACATATATCAGTAATATTGACATTGCATACGTCGTTTGGGTGGGATGGAGGGGGGAAATAGGGCCTACGTAGCCCGTCACCTCTCCAGCCCAAACAGTGTCCCTGACCAGACTTATTGAGTTACTGTACTCTAATGAGTAGCTTACCTATATGGCTCATCATCGATGCTGTCATGGTTATTAGAAGCTGCTCGCTTTCTAATAGGAAACTGGAATAATAATAATAATAATAATAATAATAATAATAATAATAATAAAAGAAAAAATAATAATAAAATAAATAAATAATTAATAATAATAATAATAATAATAATAATAATAATAATAATAATAATAATAGATGATCTGATATTATCACATTGTATAGGCCTACGAGCTTTAGCGTTTTCTCGTCTCTGTAATTTATTGTATAATAATCAGGGCTAGAAATTAACATGCTTTTAAATGTGGATCCATATGGATTAGTACATGACTTATAGAAAAGATTTCGTTGCTCAATACCAAGATAATGTTTATTTTTCCGTAGAATATAAATCAAGGACGAAATCGTTTTACAAAGTTTGCCTATATGTTCTTTCCATGCAAGCGTATTGTCTATGTATACTCCTAAAAGTTTGTCAGATTCCACAACATTTAAGCTTCCACGATTTGTAGGGATTATAACATTATTATTTACTTGTTTCAATTTATGCTTAGTTCCTAGCATCATAAACTTAGTTTTGTCCATATTTAACAACATTTTATTATTTACACACCATTCTTCTACCGACTTCATACCGGTAATTAGATTTTCTTGAATTGCAGCAACATTTGAGCTAGCAGCATGCATAGTTGTATCATCAGCATACATATCCATAAGATTGTTGACACACATGGGTAAATTATTAGCATATAAAATGAACAGAAGTGGCCCTAAAACTTAGTCTTGTGGTACTCCTATATCGATGGGCAGTGGTTTAGAATTCTTTCCAGAAATTGAAACGTATTGTTGTCTGCCATTTAAATATGAAGAAAACCACTTTAATGTATCATAGCTGAATTTGTAAATACTTAATTTTTGTAATAGGATGTCATGATTGACAAAATCAAAGGCCTTTTTAAAGTCAATCATAATAGAACCAATAAGGTCACCATTATCTATCGAAAAGCGCCATCTTTCTGCTAGATTTAACAAAGCAGTTTCACATGAATGGTTAGGTCTGAAGCCTGATTGTGACTCCACTTATACATTATACTTGGTTATAAATTTATAAATATGATCATGTTCAATAACCTTAGAGATAATGGGTAATATAGAGATAGGCCTATAATTGCTAATATTGGTTTTTGAATCAGATTTATGTAGAGGCTTTACTTTTGCACATTTCCACATTTTGGGGAATTCTCCCGTGGCTATGCTTTTGTTTATAATAAGTGCAATTGAGGGTGCAATTATTGATGCTGCAGCTTTGAGGAAGTGTGCGTTCAATTCATCGTAACCAGATGACCTATTTGTTTTTAAGTTGCTAAGTTCTCTGGACACATATTCAATGGTTATATATGGAATTCGAAACTATATTTTCTGGAACTTTATTGAAAACATGATCTGATAGCTTATCAAATCCCATTGGCCTATGTTTTATCATGGCGTGTCAGTTTTGACGCGATTGTACTGAAATATATATTAAAATGTTCAGATTGCATTTGTGGGTTTTGAATTTCACTTCCATTATCATCACAGATTATTGAAGGTAATTTGTTTGCCTTGGGATTTAAGTCTTTTAGAATTTTCCATATATTAGCCAGATTATTTTTGCCTGCTTCTAATTTATTTGCAAAATAATCTCGTTCAGATGCTTTAATCAAATACGCAACTCTGCTTTAACATTTAAAAATTCAACATGTTTCCTACGTTTTTATAATAATCCCTTTCTTTCATTGTTTTTAATTTTTCTCTGTTCATCCATCCCGGTTGACATACACGTTTAACTCTGCGTTCAATGACAGGAGCGTGTTTATTTATAATGTTGATGAATTTTGCATACCATTGATCAAGGGCTTGATCAGGACTACCTAAATAACCTATAGAACGCCAATCACACACAGACAGGTCACTAAGAAACTTAGCTTCATTACAGCTTTTGATGCTCCTGTATTTAATAAGTTGGTGCGAATTTTGAGTTTTGAATAGTTTACATGTGCGTACAGCGAATATTGGATAATGGTCACTTAGTTCCTAAGAGCCGACATGTGACGATTGCATTTTGTCTTTATCTGCGACATACACATGGTCAATCAGTTTAAATGTTTTCTCAGTAACACTGGTTGGATTACGTACAAGTTGCTCTAAATGAAAAGATTCGATTAAAGACTGCCATTTATGATTATCTGAAATTAAAATCTACAAGTATAATATCTGAGTTTTCGGAATATACCTTTTCTAACATAGCTTCAAATTCATCAATCCAGATAGCGGATGAATCAGGGGGTCTATAGACACAGCCCAATAGGAAAGGCTTTGTCTTAAAGGGTCTAATTTCAATCCATAGAGTTTCCAGATCATCAGTTTCAAAATTTAGTTTCCTCACATATGAATAGTTATCAGCTATATATAGTACAATTCCACCACCGTCCCATTCTTTTCTGTCCTTTCTTTCATTAACATAGCCTTCAATTTCAATGGAGTTATTTGGGATTGTTGAGGAGCGAAATGTTTCAGTGGTACAGAAAACTTCAAGTTCTTTTTCACACTTCTCCATAATCAGTTTTAACTGGTCAGTCTTAGGCATCCGGTGTTGTACATTTAAATGACCAATCCTAATTCCTTTAGAATTAATATTGAAAGCCGGCAGATCAATGGATTTATTCTTATTATTATTATTATTATTATTATTATTATTATTATTATTATTATTAATAGTACGACCACAGCCCTCGCCACCACCACAACCAACACCAACACCATAATAACCGCCGCCGCCGCCACCACCACCACCACCACCACCACCACCACTACTACCACAACCAACACCAACACCTTCATCACCACTGCCACTAACATCATCATCATCATCATCATTAGCAGCAGCAGCAGCAGCAGCAGCAGCAGCAGCAATTACGCCATAATATTCATCATCATCACCATTAGCATGATCATTATCATTGCCATGATCGTCATCATTATCATGATCATCATCATCATTGTCATGATCGTCATCATTGCCATGATTGTCACCATTGTCATGATCATCATCATTATCGTGATCGTCATCATTGTCATGATCGTCATCATCGTCACCGTTGTCGTCATCATAGTGTATTATTAGCGTGTATGCCGCATTTTGGCAAGATACCACTATTACTCGTATTGTTAGTGAGTAGTTGATATCTATTACTGAGCAACAGATTAGAATAATTATGATACTCAATACAATGTTTGGACACATCACTGCAGACCATACATACTGAATTGACATCACGTTCACTCGAGGAGCTTACTGCGGGAAGACCAGACAGTTTTACATTCATATCAATGTCATTAGTCATTGTCCCATTAGTAACTGCATCCAAACTGTTCAAACACTTAGTTTTGCCTATATTGTATTTAAAATGTTTGTTTGGCTCTACTTCTTGACCACGTTCCTAATATACTGGACACGAGTTTAATTTGTGACCAGATCCCATACAACTCCAGCAACGGACAGGCTGACCATGCCGACACTTGGTATACCTGTGGTTGGGTTCCCCGCAAAATTTACATGACGGCGACCTGACAATTGGAACATAGTCATTCAGGCACTTAACAAGAACTGATGATCCACGACTGTTTATGTGCAGCTTATCAGCATGGTATAACGCGTTGTCTATGGAACCAGGCCTATATGATGAATAAAAGTAATCTGCGGACCTGATCATTGAGAAGTTTAGAAAATGTTCTCTTACCTCAAGATGCTTATTGAATGAGCGGGTGAAGTCCTTTGATACTTTGCATCACCACGGGGACACAGCTCGCATATACGTATTTTTGCATTCTTGTACTAGCGTGTGTAGATCCATAATTAAATTGTCCATGGATATAAGGGTATCAGCTAATGATCCATCAGAATTATTTGTACCTGCCATAATAATTATGTCTTTGTACGTATGTAAGTCGGAACTAAGTAGTTTGGAGTGAATATCCTCTATCTTCGCTCCTCCGAGGCACATAACCTCGACCGAATCTTGAAGGCCATTGGTGTTCACGCCTTTTATTATAGAACTCCCAATTATCAATGTCTTTTTAGGAAGTGTTTTGCTTAGTAGCGGGATGCGTGTTGTGGTAGACTTCTGATTTACCTGCGGGATACGTTCATGTAACTGATCTGGTGCAGGTCCATTAACCACTCGCGCGTAGCTTGTTTGTTTGGAAGTCTTTGGTTTAGGAAGCCTTGGCGCTGGCATAGGTTGGTACGCGATAGATCGTGAATATGATGATGAAGGTTTATTATTAACTTTAGATTCATCAAGAGTTCCATTCACGGTAGCTTCCATGGCAGCCTGTTGGGTGGTACATTGCAAAACAATATCAGCAACGGACATCGCAGTCATAACCCCGACTTCTGTCATTGTTTTTGTCTCTGGGCATGTCATCACACCAATTCATTTGTCATTTTAATACATTTAGATTGTAAGTCACTGGCAAGCCGCTTATTTTTTCACGGAACTCCTTGATTATGGCTTCCTTGCTGAGAAGCAGTTCATTAAGCATAAAGATTTGCTTAAATAGGTCTTGCTGACTGGGTTGGCTATAACTGAACAAATCTTGCTGGGTGAGCTGGTTAACGCTAGATCTATTCTGGACTGAAGAGCTGCTTAAGAAACGGTGAAAAACACAGTTCATCTTCGCGCAAGGTCAGACCAGAACAGATTTCATTTAAAATGTCGAATTGTCCATTTTGATTTTGAGCGACATCTGCAATACTGGTGTCATTATTATCATTATTACGTTTGTCACCATTGTCATCATCACGCTTATCGAATTTATTTTCATCAAATATCATGCGCGACAAATGCAAAAGACCTGTTGCAATCCAGTAGCGACAATTCTCCCCTTGTACATGTATGACGGTTGTGGTTGGGTAGACTGTAACTGTTACATTATACTCGACATTTTCAGAAACAAGACGCTTAACACGGAATATTAATCCATTATCCTCCTTATTAGTTGACTCACCATAGAATTTCTCAAGTGTAGAAATCCATTTGGTTATTGAATTAGAATTCTTCACTTTTACGGTTACTGAGTATGTTGTACTTAATTAAGTAGTTTTCATTTTCTTCATAGCGAACTGTTTCTATCTCCACACTTCTGTTTAGACTGTCCGCACTTGAATTTCCAGCTATTAGAGGCATTGCATAAAATGTAGCATCACCAGGTATGACACGGTAACATTACGGATTATTTTGTTTAATGATTTACAGTTCTAAAATAACATAATATCGTGGGTTCTCTGCTATCCAGCTTCTTAAGGTATGTTTCGAATGTCCTTATTGTATCAATGATAATCTATTTGAACTGTTAATTTTATGTCGCCAGTTATTTATAAGATTGTTCTTTAAAAAATCTTTAAAAATTGTGTTAGCTAGCAAGTACCTATTTGTTTATATGATTTAGACTAAAAACGTTACGTTGTCAGATTGAATTGTGGATTATTTCGACATTATCGATCCATCTGATATTTACATTATTTTTTATGTGCAAGAGTAGAGTGGTGAAAATTTGCTATAACCTGAATTATACAAGGCTTCGCCCAATATCGAATCGTATTACATTGAATGCTAATTTTCAGGGGGAAATTGCCAAGCTTGCCATAGACTATACGATCTGGTGTACTTTGCTTTAATTTTAACAACACATTCTACAATTTTATTTGGCAATTTTCATACAGCTCTTTTTTGCAAGTTTGCATACAGTAACACAGGCATCCTTTGTTAGCCCTTTCACACACACAGACCAGAAACGGTAAATTCTTCATGAATTAAATGTTGTGGTAGATAATAATAATAATAATAATAATAATAATAATAATAATAATAATAATAATATACAAAGGTATAGGTAACCTATATATATTGACGACCGTTCGTAAATAAATGTGCTTTAGCAGATGACAAGTGTAATATCTACAAGGGTTAAATAGAAACCGCTACAGCTAGAGTTGATTAAATCGTGACAAGATAGGAATGGAAGAATTAGCAGTGATTAAAGCACATATGAAAGTGATTAGCTGATCACTTAATCACGCTTGTTTAATACAGCAAGCTATTACTGAACAAAGAGATTAACTCAGGGCCGGCGTGCGTGCCACGACAGCACGGCATTGCCGTGGCACTTTTTGAGCTAGAAAAGAAAAATGTTTTAATACAGGTATATATCGCAACCATCTAGTTTCCAACTCTATAAATGTATTATTAAATATTAAATGCTAATTATAGATATAGAATTATCAACTCAAATTTCTGTGAACCACTGTAAACTCGGCATAATACCAAGGCAAAATATCTAGCGTCTCCATCAGCAATGGTTATTATTAAATATCTTCAAAATTATCATATTTACTACAGCATTTCATAATAAATTATGGTCATATTATTATACTCCAAAGAAATTTCATGGCACTGTAACCTATATGACGGTGATTTAAGGAAGAATAAAGGCTGGGCTGCTTACTTTGCTAACAGGAGCGGATGTAGTTGAAGTAGGGTAATTTGGGGTGAGGCTGGTGTGTGTGTGCGTGCGCGCGTGCGTGCGTGCGTGCGTACGTGATTGCGGCCGTGCGTGATTGCGTGCGTGCGTGCGTGTAATATTAAAATCATTTACAAAATTTTCATGCACAAATTTTGTAAAAGTAGAATAAATTCTCAGCCAACTGAAGATTCAAATTGATCCTAAGAATGCGGGAGATGTCTTCTGGGAGCATCTAGATTTCAAAATTTCCATCGGGAGGACCTCTTGACCCTACCCCTTTTTTGGAAGGATGACACCTCCCCTCCCTGACCCTCCCAGGCCGTGGCACCTTTTAGAAGGCCACTCCACCCCTGTAACTAATTGGCTAATCACTTTGATGCATTTTGATACCTGTAGCTTATGAGCGAAAACTCGCAACCATAAATAAAGATGCGATTCAAAGTACTTCATTTGATCAATTATGCTTTAAGACGTAAATGATATTCTGTTTAACTGCACTGTTCAAAATATAGTATAGCTTTCATGTTCAAAATATAGTAGGCCTATAGCTTTCACGTTCAAAATATAGTATAGCTTTCATGTTCAAAATATAGTATAGCTTTCATGTTCAAGATATAACATAGATTTCCAGTATGGATGTTTTAAGAATAAGACAGTGGATTACCAAGGGTTAAAGTGGTACATGAGTAAATCCGCTTTAAATTTGAAGCATAATTACTTGTTACATGTAGGCCCTATGTGATATTTATATCCGGGGTAGACGGAGACGTAGACCACGTAGTTAATTTAACAAACCATATCCTGAAAATTAATAAATGAGTTTAAATTAATATAAGCGTACTTACGCAGAGACAGAGCAGCCTCCTAATATTCTTCAAACGAAATTTTTTTCGTTTACGCATCTGGATATTCTAATCATTCATAATGACTCGTGTCGACGTCGCGACATGACTGTCTTCAAGGGTTAACGTGAAGTAAGTTGCTAAGTAACAGCATGCGCCTCGATTATGTGGATTATTTTCAATGACGTCATCAAAATTGTTGTTTAGCGAAAGCTTTCGCCTCTATGACGTCATCAATTATGTTGATTATTTTCAATGACGTCATCAGAATTGTTGTTTAATGAACTTCAATTACTTGATTCTACATTAATTATCTTAAAATACCATCTACCGCAATATTATTATAATATTATAGGCCTGCTATTATTCGACAAGCTAATCAATATGAATGAGATACAACGGTTTACGGATGATGATGATGATGATGATCAAAGTTCAAAGTTGTTTATTTCATAACATATTTTACATATATGTAAATTGAAAGTAGGCAGTCCATCAAAGGCACAGCCTATTAATTGATGGTCCCCCTAATATACAATACGAGACAGTGTACATGTATGGTACAGAGAATGGGAGATCCAGCACACGCACAAAGACGCACAAGAACGCACAACTGACCACACGATTCACACGCACGCACGCACGCACGCACGCACGTACGCACGCACGCACGCACGCACGCACGCACGCATACATACATACATACATACACGCATATACACATACATCTTAAATAAAGATTATTATTATTATTATTATTATTATTATTATTATTATTATACCATATAGGGTGCACGACAATTGACACATATACATTTTGTACCATATATAATGTCCATATTTGGATGCTTTATGCTTAAATATGCGCATACGTACACATGCACACACAGGTACACAAACACATACACATCTATACCAACCTATATGAATGCATACATACACAACAGTTCACTTTATACGTGTACACACATTCATACATGTATACACGCTCACGCACGCATATACATGTACATGTGCATATACTAATACATCATTGTGGTATTCTATGTTGGTTTTAAATGATTTACTATTGATATGGTACGGAGGGTGGGATGGGGAGGGAAGGGGCTCATCACTGCAGATAAAGAATTTGAATGAAAAAAGTTAACACAGATTATGCTAGAGGGTTATATTGGTGTATGCGGGTTCACCCGACATGTCTGAATATAGTAGTAGTAGTAGTAGTAGTAGTAGTAGTAGTAGTAGTAGTAGTAGTAGTAGTCGGCTAAGTTAGCACATGGAAATTGAAGCCGCACGTTCCCAGTGCATCAATAAAATTAAAATACATATACTGCCAGAGCCGTGCTGGAGTCAGAGTACAATAGGCGTAAAAGCCTAGGATTGAATTGTGGCAGATGCACCCACAGACAGTCCCATATGAATCGTCAGTGTGTCAGTATATCAGACATGTGAAAGCTGGTCGGCCAATCCTTGACTTTTTAGTCTTGGTGCGGTGGTCCAGTGGAAAGATGTCCGATTGCTGATGCTATGCGGAGTTGCAGTATGGCGGTTCGATCCCCCAACCGGGAGATGGTGATCAACAAATTAAACTAATGGGTGCATCACTGTCGGCTAAGTTAGCACATGGAAATTGAAGCCGCACGTTGCCAGTGCGTCAATAAAATAAAAATACATATACTGCCAGAGCCGTGCTGGAGTCAGAGTACAATAGGCGTAAAAAGCCTAGGATTGAATTGTGGCGGGTGCATCCACAGATAGTCCCATATGAATCGTCAGTGTGTCAGTATATCAGACATGTGAAAACTGGTCGGCCAATCCTTGACTTTTAGTCTTGGTGCGGTGGTCCAGTGGAAAGATGTCTGGTTGCTGATGCTATGCGGAGTTGCAGTATGGCGGTTCGATCCCCCGACCGGGAGATGGTGATCAACAAATTAAACTAATGGGTGCATCACTGTCGGCTAAGTTAGCACATGGAAATTGAAGCCGCACGTTGCCAGTGTGTCAATAAAATAAAAATACATATACTGCCAGAGCCGTGCTGGAGTCAGAGTACAATAGGCGTAAAAAGCCTAGGATTGAATTGTGGCGGGTGCATCCACAGATAGTCCCATATGAATCGTCAGTGTGTCAGTATATCAGACATGTGAAAACTGGTCGGCCAATCCTTGACTTTTAGTCTTGGTGCGGTGGTCCAGTGGAAAGATGTCTGGTTGCTGATGCTATGCGGAGTTGAAGTATGGCGGTTCGATCCCCCGACCGGGAGATGGTGATCAACAAATTAAACTAATGGGTGCATCACTGTCAGCTAAGTTAGCACATGGAAATTGAAGCCGCACGTTGCCAGTGCGTCAATAAAATAAAAATACATACATACATACATACATACATACACGCATATACACATACATCTTAAATAAAGATTATTATTATTATTATTATTATTATTATTATTATTATACCATATAGGGTGCACGACAATTGACACATATACATTTTGTACCATATATAATGTCCTTATTTGGATGCTTTATGCTTAAATATGCGCATACGTACACATGCACACACAGGTACACAAACACATACACATCTATACCAACCTATATGAATGCATACATACACAACAGTTCACTTTATACGTGTACACACATTCATACATGTATACACGCTCACGCACGCATATACATGTACATGTGCATATACTAATACATCATTGTGGTATTCTATGTTGGTTTTAAATGATTTACTATTGATATGGTACGGAGGGTGGGATGGGGAGGGAAGGGGCTCATCACTGCAGATAAAGAATTTGAATGAAAAAAGTTAACACAGATTATGTTAGAGGGTTATATTGGTGTATGCGGGTTCACCCGACATGTCTGAATATAGTAGTAGTAGTAGTAGTAGTAGTAGTAGTAGTAGTAGTAGTAGTAGTAGTAGTAGTCGGCTAAGTTAGCACATGGAAATTGAAGCCGCACGTTGCCAGTGCATCAATAAAATTAAAATACATATACTGCCAGAGCCGTGCTGGAGTCAGAGTACAATAGGCGTAAAAGCCTAGGATTGAATTGTGGCAGATGCATCCACAGACAGTCCCATATGAATCGTCAGTGTGTCAGTATATCAGACATGTGAAAGATGGTCGGCCAATCCTTGACTTTTTAGTCTTGGTGCGGTGGTCCAGTGGAAAGATGTCCGGTTGCTGATGCTATGCGGAGTTGCAGTATGGCGTTTCGATCCCCCAACCGGGAGATGGTGATCAACAAATTAAACTAATGGGTGCATCACTGTCGGCTAAGTTAGCACATGGAAATTGAAGCCGCACGTTGCCAGTGCGTCAATAAAATAAAAATACATATACTGCCAGAGCCGTGCTGGAGTCAGAGTACAATAGGCGTAAAAAGCCTAGGATTGAATTGTGGCGGGTGCATCCACAGATAGTCCCATATGAATCGTCAGTGTGTCAGTATATCAGACATGTGAAAACTTGTCGGCCAATCCTTGACTTTTAGTCTTGGTGCGGTGGTCCAGTGGAAAGATGTCTGGTTGCTGATGCTATGCGGAGTTGCAGTATGGCGGTTCGATCCCCCGACCGGGAGATGGTGATCAACAAATTAAACTAATGGGTGCATCACTGTCGGCTAAGTTAGCACATGGAAATTGAAGCCGCACGTTGCCAGTGCGTCAATAAAATTAAAATACTTATACTGCCAGAGCCGTGCTGGAGTCAGAGTACAATAGGCGTAAAAAGCCTAGGATTGAATTGTGGCGGGTGCATCCACAGATAGTCCCATATGAATCGTCAGTGTGTCAGTATATCAGACATGTGAAAACTGGTCGGCCAATCCTTGACTTTTAGTCTTGGTGCGGTGGTCCAGTGGAAAGATGTCTGGTTGCTGATGCTATGCGGAGTTGCAGTATGGCGGTTGGATCCCCCGACCGGGAGATGGTGATCAACAAATTAAACTAATGGGTGCATCACTGTCGGCTAAGTTAGCACATGGAAATTGAAGCCACACGTTGCCAGTGCGTCAATAAAATAAAAATACATACATACATACATACATACACGCATATACACATACATCTTAAATAAAGATTATTATTATCATTATTATTATTATTATAATACCATATAGGGCGCACGACAATTGACACATATACATTTTGTACCATATATAATGTCCTTATTTGGATGCTTTATGCTTAAATATGCGCATACGTACACATGCACACACAGGTACACAAACACATACACATCTCTACCAACCTATATGAATGCATACACACACAACAGTTCACTTTATACGTGTACACACATTCATACATGTATACACGCTCACGCACGCACATACATGTACATGTGCATATACTAATACATCATTGTGGTATTCTATGTTGGTTTTAAATGATTTACTATTGGTATGGTACGGAGGGTGGGATGGGGAGGGAAGGGGAAAGCTCATCACTGCAGATAAAGAATTTGAATGAAAAAAGTTAACACAGATTATGTTAGAGGGTTATATTGGTGTATGCGGGTTCACCCGACATGTCTGAATATAGTAGTAGTAGTAGTAGTAGTAGTAGTAGTAGTAGTAGTAGTAGTAGTAGTAGTAGTAGTAGTAATGGCGGTGATTGCAGTGTGATTTGTATTGAATATTTTAAATTTACAGATAATATATATCAATCAGATGCAAAATTTGTATTGGTTTATACCTGTCCAATATAGATTCTCTTGCAATTTTTTTAAAGGATTTCTGATTCATGATTTTCGCGTATTTTTGTACTGGTGCTGTTCCATAGTTTTTTGGCTGCTATTGTGATTCGTCGTTTTCCTGTTTCTGTTCTCATAAATTGGGTGTGTGGATTATGTTTGGCCCTAGTGTTGTGTTCATGGATATCAGTGTTGAGTGTAAAGTTGCAGGCTATGGATTGTGGCAATGTTTTGTGGTGATAATATTTAACAATGGTGTACATCTGTAGCTTGCCTATGTCAGTGAGTTTTAAAATCTTTTCAGATTTGATTATATTCTGGGCCCCTGCTGGTTTTGAAAAAAGTTTTGCTCCTTTTCTTTAAGGCTTTTAAGATTTTGCTAGATTGCTCTTGTGCGTATTGGTCCAGATAGCGCTGCAGTAAGTGAGATGTGGGAGAACAAGGATGCAGTAGTGTTTTAATAGTATTTGGTGTCATATATGGTTTTAGTTTATTTATTTTTAATAAGGAGAATTTAACCAACATCACTGATAAAAATTAAAAACTAAAATATCAAGTACTTATTGGCAAACTAATTTAAACTTATTAAACAATGTCTTACAGGCGAAAACTGATAAATCATTAACAGTATAAACCTCAAAAAATTGTTTTCTAAATATAAACTAGTGCATTATCTATTTTTCATTTAACACCTTTACCCGTATCGATGATCTTGATTATGTAGCTTTTAACCATGCTATTACGTCTGACAAACAGGCTGCCCAAACCCTCTATCATGCCTTTGGTACAGCAACTCTGTCTTGATAAATCAAGAGGAAGGTATGGTTAGGTGTCACATAAGGTCTGGTTGATAAATATATTAAAATGCTTTAATTTTAAATCGTTTTGGACACTGCATTTGCCAAGAAAGTATTAAGAAAAAATAACAATAAAAATGAAAAATTATCCTTCCTACGTCATAAGAAATGCATATGATATCAACAGAAGTACCTGAAATAAAATGTGCATAGTAACAATCACAATGTATCGAAATGACTAGATATATAAAAGATATTATTGTAAAACAATTCTTATGAATTAAATTGTATTCAGTATTAGCAAGGATTTGAACCGTGATACTTATGTTTATAAGTCAAAGCCTCAACCTTTGGACCAATGACGATACTGTCTAGCAAGGTTGTCAAAATGTTCTGTTTCCTGTATGCGAAAACTGGTACCAAATGGAATATATACTAATTTTGAAGGATGAAATATAACCAAGCATGATATTTAGATTGCACATAAACGAAATAAGAAAACCTGTTATCAATTTAAGACTTATTTATATGTACAGCATACACCTGTAAATAATTGTACATAATGTACAGCAGACGACATTTTCTTTAGTAACCACTCTCCATAGCAACACATTTTAAATTGTCTCCCTTGTCTTAATCATAGTGTAGAGCTGACTCTATGAAGGTTTTTGCAAAATAAACTGCTTATCTTGTCCTGTATATATCTTAGCAACTATACATTTGATTGTTGCAAAATTTTCAGAATATGAACAGATCATATTATTGGTTATATAAAAATCTTACTCAAGGCACTCTTGTTAGGATGTCATGTGGTTTATGCTAGAAAAGATTTTTTTATTTGAAATAAGATTACTTAGTATCTACTCAAGCTTATGCAACATATCTGGCTTATACAATTTCAAACAAATGTATATTAACCAGGTTTGTCATGTGCTCAGTTTAGGTTTAGCTATATTTAGTCAAAGTTTGCTTAGATTAGCATAGTATTTACGAATAAAATTTACAAATAAAATTGGTTGATCAACCAGGAAAGTGAAAAACAGTACGGAACTGCCAATAAATCCGAAAGAATCTTAATGCTAAGAAAGGCTCCACTAATATATGTATAATTACTCTAAGGAATTTTGAAAATTAAAGGCTAAAGTGCCTGTCAATTTTGAATTCATTAGGCATCTCATCAGGGTTCCAATGCCAAGTTCCTAAGCACCATTTCTGATTTGAATAACATGTTGGGACCCATCATAAAATTCAAATTGGAACCTATGGTGCCACTGTAATCCACTTACTAATTTAACATCTTACAATTTCGTAAACAAACAAGCTTAATCTAATTAATCTTAAGCTTACTTATGGTTTAGCTTTTTAACAGTATGCGCTGATATTAGGTTTAGTTCAAATATAGTTTGTTTAGCAATATGTAGTAACATTAGGCCTAGATTGGTTTTTAGTTTGTTTGAGCTTTAGCTAGTTCGAGAAATATAATTACTTAGGCTTAGCTATGGTTATAGATTGTATAAGCAACTGGGTGTGTGTCTAGTTTTGGTGCCCTTAAAATAAAAACAATGACAATTTTTAGAGATACCGAAGTATTATCAATATGTCAGCCTTGTGAGAGTAAAAAATGCACATAGTTGTGTTTAAACCAGCACATTTATGAAAATTCTAAATTCCTAGAAAATCAAAGTTTTTTAAAAATTAAGAAGAAGGTTTTACAGAAAAATTTATTTTAAATTCTTTTTTATATTTTTAAATAATTTTTTACATTTTTAGAAAGTGCAGAAATTCCCAATATTATTTTTAGAAGTAATCTAAAGAAATCTAAAGAAATGGTACAAAACCAAGTCTATGTGACATCAGGTTTTTCCAAGACCGCCGATCTTTAAGGCTGTTAAGCTTTGCTAGATTGCTCTTGTGCGTATTGGTTCAGATAGCATTGCAGTAAGTGAGATGTGGGAGAACAAGGGTGCAGTATAGTGTTTTAATAGTATTTGGTGTCATCTATGGTTTTAGTCTTTGTATGACACCTATGCCCCTTGCTACTTTTGCTGTTACTATCTCGATTTGTTTAGCCCAGGTCAGATGTTTGTCTAAGTAGACTCCAATTTTTCCAAAAATCTGTATAAATAAAAATGAAATTGAGGAAGCCCTCCTCAATTTCATTTTTATCTATATAGATTTTTGGAGTGTTCTCTTTCTTTAATTTCAAATTTGTAAATAACATATAATTTGTTTTGTCAACATTTAGTGATAATTTGTTAATTGCAAACCAGTTGGTAATTTCTTCCATTTCCTTGTTTACCTTTTTATATAAGGTATCTATATTGTCCTCGCAGCAAAAGGCATTGGTATTATCGGCGAACAGTATCAGTGACATGTGTTTGCAGATATTGGGTAAGCCATTCATATATAAGAGGAACAGCAAGGGGCCAAGAATAGATCCCTGAGGAACACCACGTGTTAATTGCCTGTTTTCAGAGCATACCTCATTATATAGTACACATTGAGTTCTTTCACTTAGATAACTCTGAAAGCAGGTGAGTGTACTACCTCTTATACCATAATAGGCAAGTTTGTCTAATAAGATTTGGTGATTAATGGTGTCAAACGCTTTTGAAAGGGCCAAAAAGATGCCTACTATGCTTTGTCTCTTTTCCAGTGATTCAATAATTTTTTCAGTCATTTCGATTATTGCATGCATTGTTGAGTGTTTTTCACGAAATCCATATTGTGAACTGTATAGAATTGACTTTTTGTCTAGGTAACT
Source organism: Chaetoderma sp. LZ-2023a (assembly GCA_034401795.1). Classification (NCBI taxonomy): domain Eukaryota; kingdom Metazoa; phylum Mollusca; class Caudofoveata; order Chaetodermatida; family Chaetodermatidae; genus Chaetoderma; species Chaetoderma sp. LZ-2023a. The sequence continues at coordinate 42,731,679 of CM067366.1, forward strand.
TGTCAGCCGATTGTACATTAGGCGCTCTAGGAGTTTGGAGAAGAGTGGAAGTATGGAGACTGGCCTGTAGTTTGAGAAGTTAGTAGATGGGTGTGACACGTGCATTATTTTATTTTACTGGGAAAGTGCCTTGTGTTAAAGAAAGATTGCAAATGTGGCTTAGTGGGTGGAGAATATCCACAGCACAGTTTTTGCAAATACACCACTTAAAGCCATCGATGGCAGCACTTTTTGATGGGTTAAATGTGTTTAGTATAGTAAAAATGTCTTCCGTGTTAGGTGGATTACAAAAGAACAATGATTGATAGCTGCTTGCAAGGAAATCAGTTAATTTTTTATTGGAGTTTTTTTAAAGTTGTGGTCCTATATTTACGAAATGATTATTAAATCCATTGGCAGTTTCAAATTCATCGTGATGACTTTGTTGTCACAAAGAAATTGTGTCTGTTGTGCCCTGTTGGTCTTATTTAGAAGCGATTTGATGATTTTCCATGTTTCCTTTATATCATTTTTTGACTGTTCGGATTTACTCTGACAGTATGTTTTCTTGGCTGTTTTGATGATTTGGTCTAATTTGTTTCTATATTTTTTTAATTGAATATCATTGTGTTTAGTTTGACACTTAATAAATGTTAAGTAGTATTTGTGTTTCTTGTGGCAGGCGGCTATTAGTTCGTTATTAGTCCGATCGTAAGCCATGGTTTAGTTGGGTTGTGCTTATATCTTCTATTTTCTTTCATTGGGAAGCTTTGATTAAAAATAGATGTGCATATGTCATGAAATTTGTTGTAGGCATGCTCACAAGACTGTATGTTTGTTATTGAACTCCAGTCAGTCTCTGCCATGGACCTTTTCAATTTTTCAATGTTGACCTGGCAGTAATCTCTGCATTAAAATTTTTCCTGCTCAAATTTTTTTTGATATGTTTGTTGTTTTTGTAGAAGAAATGTATTCTTCGATTATAGAAAGATTTTGACGTTCAGTGAACTGGATGCTGTCTTTTATGTACATGCCTACACCACTACCACCGTCCTCGTTAATTTTCTCAGTTCTGTGCTTTTCAATAACGGCATAGTTGTTCTTGTTAACTAGGGTAGTAGGTGAGTTTAGTTTTAGCCATGTCTCCGTAATTGCAATAATCCCAAACTCATGCGCACTCATGTCTAAAAAAAAATTTTTAACTTCACATTGTTCTTCAGTATCGACCGGGTGTTTGCGTACATGAGTGACAGGGTAATGATTTCCTTGCTATTTAATATGTTATCATTAAATGTCCTGAGATGTGTGTAGTTACAGATTTGTGGAAGTATATTTAGGTCAGTTCTGGCATCTTTTGGATTGATGTCTCTATAGGTGTCTGTGTTTAGTTTGAAGGGGTTTAGGATGAGATCTTGTATATGCTCTGTGTAGTTGAAATCGACATGTGGATTCATGATTGCAAGTGTGTAGTCAGTGTCGTCATTAATGTGGCTATATGTGAATAGTGATTTGTTGCAGTTTAGACACCACCAAGGTTGCTCATCTGACTCAAGCTGAGAATAATCGGTAGAGGTTAGTTTAGAACATCTTAGGTGAACCCACATGCTACACAAATCACATCACAAATCACATAATAAGGCTTTTGATTATTTTTAACAGGTTTCATGCAGGATGAGCAGGGGAATTTGGTTGGCATGGTAAGGGACCACTACAGGAGGACAAATTACTAGGGTGGGGATAAGATTGGGTGAATGAGCTACCAGAAGTAATTTCCTCGTCTTGGCATTTAAAAGATGTATATATGGCTGTAATGGATTCGTTGGTGGAATCTTAATTCTGAGTATGTGGGTGGATAAGCGGTGGTGATTGTGGGATTTTAACGGCGTAATTGTAATAGTAAACATGTAGTAGATAAGCTATGGATCGCACCCAGTACGGTGAGCAATAATATCTGAATACATGTAAAGTATAACGCGGAATGTTATCAGAATAAAAATAAATAAAATAAACATACAAAAGGAACAAAGCAAAAAACAGCCTATTGAGGATGATCCTACACTACATTAAGGCGAAGTTATGGCAAATATGTAAATATGACATGCAGGTTCATGCTATATCCCTGTAGCCACACCCCCCCCCCCCCCCCCGAACACTCGTCGGTCAAAGACCAGCTGGTCGGGGATTGAGTCCATTTGATGATGATGATGATGATGACGGCGGCGGTCGTAGCACTGCGCTGCTACTGAATGATGTGGAGGATGGGGAGGAAGAAGAGGAGGACGAGGACGACAACTACGACGATATGATTGTGATGATGATGATGATAATGATGATGATGATGATGATGATGATGATGACCATCATCATCATCATCATTATCATCATTATTATCATCATCATGCAGATGCTGATGGTGGTGGTGGTGGTGGTGGTGGTGATAGCACCTTGGTGGTGGTGGTAGTGGAGGAGGGGTGGATGGGGTGGTGTGTGTGTGGGTGTGTTGGAGGGTGGGGGGGGGGGGGGGGGAGGTGAGACCATTACTAAGATGACCACGACCATGATTTGTTAAGAAATGTTCTGTTGAATATTTTGAAGTTAATCTGACAGCAGGTGATTATTGACCGTAGTTTCTCTGTGCTGAAGTGCTGAATTACCGCAATATTATTACAATATTATAGGCCTGCTATTATTCGACAAGCTAATCAATATGAATGAGATACAACGGTTTGAGGATTATGATGATGATGGTGGTGGTGGTGGTGGTGATGACGACGACGACGACGACGATGATGATGATGATGATGATGATGATGATGATGATGATGATGATGATGCTGATGATGATAATGATTGTGATGATGGTGGTGGTGATGGCAGTGGTGATGATGATGATGATGATGATGATGGTGGTGGTGGTGGTGCTGATGATGATGATGATGATGATGATGATGATAATTGTGATGATTACGACGGCGGCGCCGCCAGTGGTGGTGCGGCAGCGGCGGTCGTAGCACTGCGCTGCTACTGAATGATGCGGAGGATGAGGAGGAAGGAGGGGAGGACAAGGACGACAACTACGGCGATATGATGATGATGATGATGATGATGATGATGATCATCATCATCATCATCATCATCATCATCATCATCATGAAGATGCTGATGGCTGTGGTGGTGGTGGTGGGGGGGGGGGGCGGCGGGGGTGGTGATAGCACCGTGGTCGTGGTGGTCGTGGAGGAGGGGTGGGTGGGGTAGTGTGGGGTGGGGTGGGGTGGGGGTGAGACCATGACTAAGATGATGACGACGATGATTAGTTAAGAAATGTTCTGTTGAATATTTTGAGGTTAATCTGACAGCAGGTGTATATATATTGAAGCTTTTCCGGATCGGCTGCCACCAATTAGAGCACTAATTTCATCCACAACAGTGTTTGCCACATGCGCTGGAGCCAAAGTTGGTGTTCCCACTGAATGGTAATATCCTGTAAGTGGCTTCGTAGCATGGCTAGTTTCAAGCTCTGGTAGTGTGGCATTATTACTGACAGGCTGTGGCTTTATTTTAACATCCATCCACCTAGCATTTGCAACATTTAATCTATCAGTGCTAGCTTGGTCTTGTGATGCTGCGGCATCTGTATATCCAGCTAGCAACTGCGCAATTGCGGCCATTGTTGCATCAACCCCTAAGGCAGTGATAATGGTTTCTAGGCCTTCTCCTGCCTGTTCCTGTGGGCCCGCCATAGATGGACTGCAAGACCTGCCATGTGCATTAACTGGTAGTGTGTTTTGCTCATGGCTACCTAGGCCAAATCGTCTCAAGCTTGGCAGAGAAGAGCTATGTTCGTGGGCGCTGTATGTAGGGGTGTTCAGACCCAAACCATCATTACTATTGAAAATGATTCATTGACGCTCGTGCCTGGCTGTGGATATGCAAGAATATTTGTCTGCTCCATGGCAGTCGGGGGTGCTTCCAAATTATTTATCGTGGGACCAATACACGTCTCATCGGTGTCGCGAATGCTTCCCACTTCATGCTGCTTTTCAGCCTTTAGCTGAGGTGTTATTCCATACACAGTTACAGTGTTTCTGCGAGGCTCCACCTTGAAATTCTTACTACTAGCGTTGGTAGTACTCACTGGGCGTGCATCACTGGTAAGCTGGCGAATGTTAAGCCTTGATGCAAGCCGTTGTACTTTCCTTGACAATGCATGTAGTGGATTGAACTGGCCTTCCATAGTGTAGGTAATCTTTCTTGTACCACCTGAAATCACCCCAGGACGAACGATACACACACGTACAGGGCCAAAATACAAGCAGAATATGGCGTTTCTGCAGCCTCTGAGATGTACAAAAACACTGTTCAAGGGATGTCACTCTATGTGGTAATTTGTTGTTGGTGATACGAGTTGTCTCCCTTGTATCGTTACACAGGCTTGATATTATTTTAACAGATGCCTAGTGTAATATCATTAATAGGTACAGTAACTACTGAGCAAGACTACGTTATTAGCAATGTTGCGGTCATGCTAATGGTTTTGCAAAATTCACATCCACACAAATATACTTGTGTGTATCTTGACAACAACTGGTTAACTTTTGTATGCTGTCAATGGGGTCTCTTGGTGATTTTTAGTCCTTTTGTTGAAATCACCCCCAGAACGAACAATAATCCGTTTCGTCTGGTCTAAGCAAGAATATGCATGACCATGTAGTTTTTAGAGAGAAATCTGTGTGCTAATCTGTGTGTACGAGCATAGGACTATGTGCGTTATTTAATGTGATCAGCTAGCTTTTTGAGTTGGTGATGGTATATATGTTTTGTATGCTAGAATTGAATGTGTGCGGGCGGGCGGGCGGGCGGGCGGGCGTAATGTATATGTGTGATCATGTCCTCCTGTGTACGGGTTCTCTCTTCTACTACTATGATCATGAGTATAATGTTGTCTTGAGGAGCATGAGCCTTGATAGCTAAACCAATGTATAAAACAAACCGAATTTGTGTAGATGATGTTCTGTCGTCAAAAATATTAACATGGTGTTTTAACAGCCAAAACGAAACAGAACAGCAAACTATTTCCGTTGGTATTGTACAATGTAGGATAGTGTGGAATCAAGCAGTCTGTAAACAGACACACTATTGCACATTGTTGCTTTGCAAACAGTCTACAATAGTAGTGCGATTCCTACCATATCCACGTCAGTCTTACGAAAGAACTACTCTCTTTTCGTGGCTGTATTCACACATCAGATCATGTACGCCGTAACAATGTCCCCATGGGCTGCCTCTTGAAAACATTCGCGGTAGGCCCACGCACGAGGAATTCCCGGGTATTGCGGACAAGACCTGAATTGCCACAACTTCGAGTTAGATCAGTGTTAGTGGTTACAGCTTCACTACTTGCAGAGGCTTTCGGATGCTTGCCTGTAACATTCCCCTGTGGAGGCTATCACTACGAGTCTTTCAACTCTACGGTCAAGCTACACGCACAGAGAGAATTTGCTAACACCTCACCAGATCTTTGTACATCAATGCCTGTCTGTCTGATCTGCTATGTATCGGCTGAGCTGTTGATTTTAGCAGCAACTTTAGAGCAGAATTTCGCGTTCTTCTACAACAAATTTCGACGTACCGTGCTCCTAAAAGACGAAATAATTATGCATCTACAATCAGTTTAACGTGAGTCTAACATTCAGTCTAACGTGCACAAACTTGGCAGTATATAGACATGCAGACGCATAGGTGGCACACGAGGAATGGCAGAGTATTCCACTCTGAAAGGTTAGTATGCCTGGGTGCTAATGTCTATTAGACACAGTCTGCCCAATCAGCAGTGGTTAGAGAGAGAGAAGGGAAAAAATGCTGTGCGCGCGGCCTTTTATACGCTCCAGAGAGAATCCGCTGTTTGTTCATCAACTTTTGATTGGCCAGAAGCGTAATGACGTAGTATTGTTTTGGCGCAAACGCTCTCTAATTTGAAATGTCTATAAATCACATGTATAACCTAATTGCTGATTCCATCACTAGGCCCTATATGGCTACGAATATTTGTTTGGACGACTGTCTGTGTTAAAAATTCGTTCAGAATTAAGTTTCCATTGCTGGATAAAGTTGTGAACACCCCAAGAAATCTAATAATGCTTGAACAAGATGATAGGCCGTGACCTCTCTAACCCGGGGCGTGGATAGTCAAGAGAGCGCAACAAAATTCCCGCGGTAGAATTATATCAAGCGGCGGGTTACAGCAGTGCTCTTGAATTTTTCGTGTATTTACATCAAATAGACACTATTTCTCATTATCGAAGTATACCGTTCTTATTCTCATATGGCCTGGAATGAGCTATGATAAATACGAAAGTTGCCGTGTTTCCCTCTAGCATGTCATTCCTAAGTGGCCGACCCCAATAAATGACGTCATGCGTGTGGTTTAGTATACGCATTTCCGTGTTTTAAAATTGGCTCCTTCCTTGCTCAAGCATTATTTTAAGGGCTTTTAAGTGAATGGGTATGTCAAATATACAGGTTTCTTTCCATCAATGTATCCCCGCAACAGTGCGAAGCTGAATGAGATTGTATTTGACTGCGAAAGGCACCATTACGCAAATATTTCCTCTTCTTGTTCGGAAAGGTATGTTGGGAGTCCCTCCCCTATGTAGAATAGGTGAACCAACAACTTCGCATCGTACTGTGAAAACCGCTGGTACCTGCATAATACATATATATATATATATATATATATATATATATATATATATATATATATATATATATATATATATATATATATATATATATATATATATATATATATATATATATATATATATATATATATATATATATATATATATATATATATATATATATATATATATATATATATATATATATATATATATATATATATATATATATATATATATATATATATATATATATATATATATATATATATATATATATATATATATATATATATAAAATAAGATAATAAGATAATAAGATGCAGGATGCCTGTGAAGAATTCTACATGTATGGCAACTATGACCCTGAGTACCCTATGTGTAGACTGACTTCTTGACTACATACATGCTGTTTATAGATCCCCCACCACCTACCAATCCCACCCTGTGTGTATGGTATGTGAACCTTAAAGGCCATATATACGAAAAATCATTTGCAATGCAATAACTATTCTGTTGACTATTTTGAAGCTAATTTGCAAAATTCTGATGTCCAATTTGTTTCAAAATCTTGAAATTGATATTCTGAAAGTTCAGGGGTCAAATAAGGCAGCGTTCTATATAATTGGGAATATTAACCCTTTAATGGTCAAGAGTGGTGAGAAAATAAAACTATCTGCTTAATGAATGTCCATGTGCAGGCTAAGAAAGGCATATTTTTGAAAATTTACCACTGGAATGACTGGAGGCTTTCCCGTGGGACCTTTAGAAAAATAGTCTTCTTAGCCTGTGAATGCACTTTCTTCAAGACCACTGCCGATGCTGTTTGTGGCCGGCATGGTCATTAATAGAATGCGACAACAACAAAACTGAAATCTAGTGAGGTTCATGAGAATTCACTGATGGTTTTCGCTGTATCAACCAATAAGATTACTATGCTTTGGTTCTGATTTTATTACAGTAAACAGAGCAAATGCTGTTTTTGTGGTTCATTATGTAATAACAATGATACAAAGAAAAAAGCTGAAGCAGTTATAGCTAAAGAGGGCTAACTGTACAATCTGTAATTTGATAAGTGCATACAAATAAGGGGAAGTAGTCAATCTTGTTACCGTTAATATAGTTTGGTGATGATGGAGTTCTCTCCCTTTATATATTTAAAACTAAAAAATTGCCTCCCTTCTCATGCATGCCAATTGAGTTTTGTGAGACCACCAGATAATATTCTTGGCTCACTTAACCTAATTTTAATTATGAATTGTGTTTCCTCAAAACATCACCGAAGTCTAAAGTACTGTCACTTAACCCTGAATCTGGCCAAACTCTGCTTCAGCAGTGGTTTTAAGATATCCATCTGCAGATCACGAGAAAACTATTTGTTGAAAATTTACAACTGGAATGACTGTCTTGATAACAGGGCCAGTTATTCCAGTGGTAAATTTTCCAAAGAAATCTCTTGATCTGCAAATAGACATTTTCTATGATGAAATTTAAATTTTCTTTAGCACGGTTCATACACATGTCTGGAAAAGTATGGAATTGTCAGAAGCCCATTTCCAGGCCTTGAAAAGTATGGAAATTCCAACATTTTCTGCTAAAGGTTTGGACAAAGTATAGAAAATCAATATTTGCAATATAACATAGATAGTATTACAAATATTGACGATTTCCAAATTTTTGCGAAATTTGTCTGTTTTTTACCCGAACACTAATTAGAGACATCATAAAATGGGTCGGGAAATTCACATTTCCAGAGTACTTACCCATCATATGACGTCATAATGAACTGCGTGGTGTGTAGAATGACATCATAATGAATGACGTCGATAAGTACGTTACGAACGCATATGGGCTATGCGTTGTTGTACAAATTGTTTGCTTTTACTATTTAATAAATATTCTGTTGAATATTTTGAAACTAATTTGACTAGGCGCTGTTGCTGCCATAGGCAGCAACATCACCCAGTCAAATTAGTTACAAAATATTCAACAGCTTCCCTGTCTAGTTTTCAGGAAATTGACAGCTAGGGCATTCGGGGATCGATCAATCCCAACACGGCGAGGTGTGGGTGGAGCTTAGCTAGTGATGGGTGGGGCATGGCTAAAAATGGGAAGATCCATTGGCAAATTATGTATGGAAAAAGTAAGGAAGTTCATTCCGCAGAAGTTGTATGAACCCTGTTCACAAACTGGATTGTTAAAGGGGTTATCAGGTACATCAGTCCATGTGAAGATATATCTTAGACACCTCTGTAGACATGGTGCTTAGCAACAGGCTGTGACAAGGAAACTAAATTTAAAATAGAAATAAGACCAGCACTGTAGATACAGGCTTAGAGCATGCGATGTTCCAGCTCAATACTAAATGAGTGCCTCTGCCAACCCCACCCCACCCCTCCCCTCACCACTGATATTGGTGGCCTAATATTTTGTTTTTGCTGGGGTGGTTTGGGGCAGTTTGTATGAATGCATGTATAATTGATGTAAATATATTTGCATTTTAACATTTTAACACTCAAATTTGTTCAAGAAGATTTCAATTTTCTCATAGAAAATGTCCATTTGCAGACCAAGAGAAGGCTGTTTTTGAAAATTCACCACTGACATTACTGGCTCAGTTATCGAGCCAGTCATTCCAGTGGCAGTGGTAAATCTTCAAAAAATAGTCTTCTCTAGGTCTGCAAATGGACATTTCTCAAGACCACTGCAAAAGCCGTTTTTGGCTGATATGAGTGTTAAAGGGTTAATGACCGGGATACATGAAATATCTTCTCAGGATTCAAAGTTATTTATTACATGCTTGATTCACTAAATACAAACATCACAAATATGCAGTCCGTCTAACTTGGCATAGTGTAGCGCGGATCGGCCTGTCAGGTACGGACCATCCCAGCCAGTCTGGGTACGTAACCGCTGGGCCGGGGATGTTCCAAACACGCCCCCCACCCGCCGCCCCCCCCCCCCCCCGCCCCGCTAGGTAGGCCGATACGCGTGTGTAGAGCCGTATACGAATCCGCGAGAGCGCCTAGCGTGCATGAGCGGCCGTCAGAGATTGCTAGACAACTGGCGTTAGCGTTGGTTGCAATAGCATCTTATTTTGTACCTAGTTGGGACACGTCATTTACTTTAAATTACACGTTTCTCGCCATTCTTGGGTCTCCACCATGACCGGAATGAAGCGAGGTTTCCAAAACTCTTTACTATTTTTAAATCGGTTAAGAATTGACCGAGTTATGGCTAAATGAGCCATCGAATTTCTTTCAAAATATTGAACCCCATAGGCTTAGCACATGCATGCTCTCAGTGCATGGGTACAATAGCGTGTCACGTGACCTGCTTCCCAGCCTCTGAAGCACGCTCGCTGATTGGCTGTGCCGTTCCAGCTGTGACGTCATGTGCAGTATATAAGGGATCGAAAAATCAGATTCATCAGCAGTCAGGTGGTGGTGAGGTCTCAGGTCTGAGAGGACGATTCGCTAAGTACTGCTTGCTACAGCAGATACTGACAGCTGCTGCAGCGCCATTCAGCTTTCAGAATTCGTCGTCTCTAGGGTACAAGCCACCACATCCGCAACCGCCAGTTTTTGGAACTCCCGGAAAGATATCACCCGGGAGAAATAAAGAAATTAACGTCAGGTAACCCAAGCCGCTACTTCCGCAAAGCGACCTTTCGTGTGGATAGGCCTTTTGGCCCCGATGTAGCTCGTCGTCCAGTGTGTGGGGCGAGTGACGTGCTCTGTGATCGCCAGATCTGCCGTACCACCCAGCCAGTGGTGTAAAACTATCCACACATCATGTGTTAGTCTTTTAGACATTTCCGACCGCGGTTAGGGGAACATTGCCTGATGCATTGTGTGAGCTATTCGCTACATGTCTTGTGAACCATCAGAATTCATCCGCATTATTAACATTCATCCATAGCCCTTCAAGAACTACAGTGCAGCTTTCAATTTCCGCACCAGTACGGAACATTTTGAACACCGTTTAAATTAATAACTATTGTGTAGACATGACTATCTACTAGCCATCTGCTTCCACAAATGTTCTTCTGCACTATTCCTGAGAGTGAGCCGCATCCTCAGTATGCCTGCAATTTTCCTAGCAGCCATCATCCGCATCGTGTCATCTCACGTTCCAACTATATGATGCTACAACTAATGTGACACTAGAACTTTTCCCGTACCGATGACTAATAGGTACTCTGTTTTATTATATTATTATTGTATTACTTTTGTGTAACAGGTACTGATGACAAATAAGTACCTCCCAGTCTTTTGAGACTGCAGTTTTATAGTTTATTATTATGCTTATTTTCATGCTCATAAGCACCATCACGGTCGAGTGATCTTCTATTACTGTATTATTTAAGGTTAGTGATATGGCAGTAGCCATCCATGTTAAATGTTTTGCTTATTTTATATAAAAACTCTTGGACCGCAGTATCACTAGGCTACACTATACAGCAACAACATCCGCACCACCTCGTTCCCCGCACAGCTTCAATTTTTCACTGAGGTCGCTATTCATGTTCTCATTATGCAAACATGACATGCGGCTGAGTAAACCTAGACTGTTCTAGCTTGATAGGATAGGTTTATAGTATTAGGGACGGTTACTCGATAGGAGACATTTTGTGTTAGTCTCTTTTCCGGGAGTAGCGGATATGTAACACCGCACACAGGCTAGATTGTATAAATTGGCCATGTACCTTAAGGCCCCCATTATTTGAGTAATTGTCTATATCTACGCTCCACCAGCCTTCGGGCATATTAATTGTCTGGTCCTCCTTCCATTGCATTATTTAGAGCAGACTTTGGAACTACTGGGGTTCCAGTGCGGCTAGAAATAAAGTGATGATCACCGCATACACCTCCCTTGTATCTTCGGATACTGGTTAGTTAGAAAACCCCGCCAAAGTAGGAAGCACTGCGAAAATATTATAGTTACTGGCCTGCAGTGCATCTCTGTGCGATTTTACATAACCCTAACGTCAGGTAAATGTTAGCTCCATGGATGCAGTTCCCAAATAATCCATACCCGACACACTGGTGATGGACAGGATTCAGCTCTGCATCTAACTCTACAAGTGGCTGGGTGCAGTCTTAGAACTCACCACACCCTCACGAGAAGGTCGCTATAGTTGGATAGCTGCATCTTTGTCCCACCCTAAACTTATATGTGCTATTCAATACTTATGTATTGTGACTTGTCCTTCTGCTGTTATATGTGGTCGTGATGTGACGGTGACAGGATCGTTATACGATTCTGAAGCTTTCACCTCATGATATTTGCACACATGGTCTACTGATGGGGATGTTCCGTAGGGTGGCCTCACGGTCGCTGAACATTCTCGCCCGTCAAACGTATATGTTCAAAACAGGTATACATTGCCATTAGTGGATAAACGGATTATTGTACGTATTTAATTACATCCCTGCCCTAAAATGGAGGTGTGGGACCATCACACCAGTGACACCAACAGCGAGGACGAGACCGTGAGGTTCAGCTTTCACGGAAATGGTCGCACGGCCCCACTGGAACATGAACGTTCTACCAGTGCTAGAAGTCGGTTTTTGTACAATCCCGCAACGTGCAATACCAGATCTGCAACCCCGAGATCTGCAGCTAACCAGCAGCCCTGTCCCGACGTACTGCGCACTGATGGTACCACGGAACGGGAGCATCTGGCAGACCAGCGCATGCACCCGGAGGCTACAATAATCTAACACAAGTTGTTTGTACCAGATAAGATAATATACCTGGTATTAGTTACAATTTTTATTTATTTTTAGGTTTTATATTTGGGATATCAATTATTAACCCTACAATTGTTAAAGTTTCTCAAGAAAATTAAAATAATTGCTTATTGATTGTCCATTTGCAGGACAACCGACTATTTTGGATCCAATTTGAATTTTATGATGGGTCCTGACATGTTATTCAAATCAGAAATGGTGCTTAGGAACTTGGCATTGGAACCCTGATGAGATGCCTAATGAATTCAAAATTAACAAGCATTTTAGCCTTTAGTTTTCAAAATTCTTTAGAGTAATTATGCATATATTAGTGGAGCCTTTATTAGCTTTAAGATTCTTTTGGATTTATTGGCAGTTCCGTACTGTTTTTCACTTTCCTGGTTGATCAACCAATTTTATCTGTAAATATTATGCTAATCTAAGCAAACTTTGACTAAATATAGCTAAACCTAAACTGAGCATATGACAAGCCAGGTTAAGAAACATCTGTTTATTATTTTCTAAGCCAGATATGTTGCTTAATCTTGGTTAGATGTTAAGTAATCTTATTTCAAATTAAATTTTTCAAGCATAGATCACATGACATCCTAACAAGAATGCCTTGAGTATGATATTTATATAACTGACAATATGGTCTGTTCATATGCTGAAAATTTTGCAACAATCTAATGTATAGTTGCTAAGATATATACAGGACAAGATAGGCAGTGTATTTTACCACACAAAAAAAACCTTCATAGAGTCAGCTCTACACTATGAGTAAGCCAAGGGAGACAATTTGAAGGGTGTCGCTCTGGAGAGTTGTTACTAAAGAAAATGTCGTCTGCTTTACATTATATACAACTATTTACAGGTGTATGCTGTTCATATAAATAAGTCTTAAATTGATAACAGGGGTTTTTTTTATTTCCATTATTTGCAATCTAAATAATCATGCTTATTTATATTTCATCTTTCAAAATTAGTATATATTCCATTTGGTACCAGTTTTCGCATACAGGAAAAAGGACATTTTGACATGGTTTTTTGAGAATATCATCATTGGTCCAAACCAAAGGTAGAGACTGACTTATAAACCATAAGTACCACGGTTTGAATCCTGGCTAATACTGAATACAATTTAATTCATCAAAATTATTTTACAATAATATCTTTTATATATCTAGTCATTCCGATACACTGTTGGTGTTACTATGCACATTTTATTTCAGGTACTTCTGTTGATATCATATGCATTTCTTATGACGTTGGTAGTTTTATTTTTCATTTCTACTATGTTATTTTTTCTTCATACTTTCTTGGCAAATGCAGTTTGCAATACGATTTAAAATTAAAGCATTTTAATATATTCATCAACCAGACCTTATCATCTTATGTGACACCTAACCAGACCTTCCTCTTGATTTATCAAGACGGAGTTGCTGTACCAAAGGCACGATAGAGGGTTTGGGCAGCCTGTTTGTCAGACGTAATAGCATGGTTAAAAGCTACATAATCAAGATCATCGATACGGGTAAAGGTGTTAAATGAAAAATAGATAATGCACTAGTTTATATTTAGCAAACAATGTTTTGATGCTTAAACTGTTAATGATTCATCAGACAGTTTTAGCCTGGAAGACATTGTTTAATAAGTTTAAATTAGTTTTTAAATTTTATCAGTGATGTTGGTTAAATTCCTTATAAAAAATAAGTACATTTTCAAAAATGTTTTTCTCTTGGCTTGCAAATGGACATTCTTCAAGAGGCCGGTTTTGGCCAGCTTGACCTTTAAAGGGTTAAAAAGAGTGAGGTGGTATTTAGGGTTGACAGAACTCATCACTTCAACACGAAAGTAGAAAGCAGCTGGTAGTTGAGCCTTAGATGATAACGGACAAAATCCCACCAGGACATAATCCCCCCCCCCCCCCCAACAAAATCCCACCCGGTCATAATCCCACCAGACATAATCTTACCCGGACAAAATCCTGCAGGACAAAATTTCACCCATACATAATACCAATTGTAAAACCGCAACGATTGAATCATACGATAGTAGTAGCGGCAGCGGCAGAACAGCTTGTTGGTTAATTAGTTGGGTGAAATACAGCAATGTTCTATTTTCTCCTCACACCAGTTGTGTGTTGGTACTAACAAGGTTATACAACGTTCACACAATGCAACCACCCTCATCCTTTCCACATCCTTATCTATCTATCACTATCTTAGATGATCACCTTTAACGAAACGTATAAAATGCTGATTACATTGAAAATAACTTTGACTGGAATATGTTAGACAGCAACAGTTTCCAGTTACCTAACCAACAAGGGCACAATCCGTTAGGTTACGGCAAATTTCGAGGCTTAATAATAATAATAATAATAATAATAATAATAATAAGCATAATAATAATAATAATAATTTTAAAGATACACATTTACATCAGAATGCTTGAAGATTAACTTGTCATAATTTTACACTTAGAAGCTTACATTGTGGACCTAGATGTATCCAAACGAAGTAAATCTTAGCAAATGACGATTTCATTACACATAGATTAATATAATTGTTTAAGCTGTGAAATTGAATTAGAGACACGAATCCCGAATTCAACTTCGCAATTAAAAACATTATATAATAATTTTTACGGGATGAAATTTATTACATTGAGGTACACACATTAACCCTCTAAAATGTTACAATTTAGACAATTTTATTTTCACGCATTCTGGTGTGAATGTGCACACTTAACAATAATTAATTAATTAATTAATTAACTCAATGAGCCCCGCCCCTCCCCTCCAGACTGTCTCTATCCTAAACACCTGTCTATTCCCAAGGTTAAAAATTTTCAAGCCGAGCAGATAAATGTATGTAGTTGTCTAATGTCTCCTGTGTATTCATGATTTGTAATGTTATGCCTGCCATGCATAAATATTACATGTAAGGCGTCCGTCACCTCACATTTAAATAAGCAAATATGATTTATTTGAATTTAATTGAATTAAAAAGTCAAGGGATGTAATAGTCCCGAGATCGCTGTCAAGCTGACAACTATTCGAAATGTGACGCCCATATATGTGGTTTCCTCTATGCACTTGCGTTGAATCTGTCCAGTGGGATTTTGTCCGGGTGGGATTATGTCCGGTGGGATTATGTCCAGGTGGGATTTTGTCTGGTGGGAGTATGTCCGGGTGGGATTATGTCCATGTGGGATTATGTCTGGTGGGATTTTGTCTGATGGGATTATGTCTGGTGGGATTTTGTCCGTGCACCAGTGTGACTAGTAGTCTAGCGACCATCCTCCAGGCAAAGCCTAATTATGATTTCCGTTGCACCCCTCTGTAAGAGAAGGTTCATTGGTATCAAATGAAAGGTCTCTATCTCACCTGTCAGAAAATCTATGTTGGACATGTAGGTGTGTGTTTAACTAAAAAGATACAGAGCTCTGAATATGACTACCCACCAGCAAGTTAAACACAATATAACCACCTAGAAATAATCAGAGTAGCCATGATAGCCTAATTATATTTTAAGAAATTCCCACAATATTTTATAATTGACACGTAATATATCAATAATTTATTTTAATTAAAGTATTTAAGCGATGCAACATGTATTCAGCTTTTAATGTTACTTTAATATTAAAACATAGTGACGTCACAGTACGTATTTAGATTTGTTAAAAATTGTTACCACAGTGCGTGTTTTCTGCATATCCTTAAGGGCAAAAACATTCTACGATGTAGGCCCTAGTATATTAAAATAAATTAATACACGAAATATAATCTGTTTTCATATACATTAAGCATGTGTTTGTTCAAACATATTTGTTCCGGGATAAATTCGAAAAGTGTCATTCAATTTAAAAATAAAATGCTTTTCAACTTGAAGCGTAATCTATTGTTTCCGACAATGTAAATGAAAAACTGTAAAGCAGACGACGACATGTTGACAATTATATGGAGAGCTACTAGCTAAATGTTCTATGAGCATTAATACACTGCAGGTATGTAAGTCCCAGTTATTCCTTAATAAATCCATTCAAAGACACTTGTCATTAACCAATGTGTATATTGTTTAGATTTATATTGTTACTGTCGAGGCAATAATATTTTGTAAAAGATTAATCTCATCAGACATATTTGCAATTAGTGGGGGGGGTGACATTTTGCTGAAAAATGGAGCCAACCCCGGCCCTTCACATGTAAAACAAAAACATTTAACATAGTTAGATGCCAAGACCATCTGCATTATTTGTTTAAAGGGAGGTACTGGCAATTTAATTTCTCCTACACAATGTGACTTGCACACATTGTACACGTGTATGAAGTGGAACAAGGATGAATCATATAAATTTGCACAGGAGTATATTGACAATCACTGAGACTGGATTCTGTGTTCCTATCAGTTATCACCGTTTATACACGATGAACTTCCTACAATTCAAAGCAATACAGTCCAGAACCATCTATATCATCATGTCCTAGTGATCATCATATTACTACCACGTCAGATGCAACGCCGTTCGAGAAGAATAGATGTTTCCTTTGCAGCTGTGTAAAGAAACGTGGTGATAGTCACTTAGTTAATGCTCTTACTCTCCCATAACAAGACTAAATATGCACAGCAGCCGAGGAAACTGGTGACAAAACACTAGTTGCAAAGGTCTCTGCCCATTTTCGTGTAGCATTAGAAGTAAAATATCACAAAAACTGCTTGTCACCTCTGCTCATAAAAGCAGAATGCATAAGAGGTATAGCTGCTGATGCTACAACAGAAAACTCAGATATATTCTCAAAAGCATGTGCGCTGCATGTTCAAGAAAACATTGAAAATGGTATAGCATATGATATGAGGTCATTATTACATGGTAATCGATGGCATCTAGAAACGTGTGGTTATGAAGATTACCAACAATATCGTGCTGAAAAGCCGGAGAACCGCCTTATAAAACGCTATGGGCAAACAGTGATATTTCAGTGTCCACCCTCTGTCAACCAGTCTGAACTTGTGTACAGAATAAACATTGGCATTAAGGCAGTAATCAACAAAATAGCTTCACTGAAACAGATCGTCACTGAAGAAGCAATAGCAACTAATTTTGCCATTCCATAATGTTGTTCAACAAACGTAGTCCTATTTCAAACCACTCTAGCTCTGTGTAGTTCAACGCGTAAATGTCAAGGTCTACCAACAAATCAATGTATTGATTTGAGAGACATGCGTATGCCAACAGAGAGTTGAAACAATGGTACCTGTTGACCTTTTCCTTTTCCTAGAACTACTGATGTTTGGTAAAAAAGAAGAGTGAGAAAGAAGCAATACTCCCAAACATATTCTGTTAGCTATGATGAGAATAAAGCAAGAACTTGTATTTGGTAAAATCCTATTGTACCTGGTCTGACAACACATATGAATACAATTTACACAGCATTGGAATCTCTGGAAAAGCAGATGCTATCTTTAGGCCAGGTACATCCTGTCATCACGTTAGATCTCCAACTCTAGATTGCTGCTCAAGAAGTCCATCTCCACAATTGGGATGAGTTCCACCATCATATCCTTAGATTAGGAGGCTTTCAAATCTTGGAGTTGTACTGAAAGATCATGGACAAGCGTTATGAGGAAAGTGGCTTGCAGGATTTGTTAGTTGGAGGAGGTGTTTTGGTCCAAATGCCATGGACATGGTTGTGAAAGGTAAGATTTACAAGAAATGTACATTGGCTCCCAAACTAATGTTTGAAGGTAGGAGCCTTATGCAGCTGGAAGCCTTTCTTGGTTGGGCAATCCAAGAAGTAAAGGTACCGAAGGAGGATACTGAAACATTAGAAGAACTTTGTCAGACATTACACGATGAGATGCAGCATGTGTTTTAATGCGAAGAGGGTGATGAAGATGGACAATTACGGGTAAAGGCATTGTTCCATGAAATTCAGGATTTCTGAGATGGATACAAATCTGTCTTCAATTCCAAGAGATTAGAAATACAGAATCTCTCACATTCCAGTTTTGGAACCAGTATATTGATGACATACAATTAGCTTTAGATTATATTTCTGCTAAAACCTGGAAACTGGGCTAATCAGCTTGGGTGTGTAGCGGAAATATTGTGCTATGCCTTCGCCTATGGCCATCATAATTACTCAAGATGGGGGCTGGTATATCTTGCTGAGATGAAAATGCTAACAGAAACATCACCTGAAGTTCATCAACTATTACCAGACGGTAAGCATGTTGTGACACGATAAGAGGGAACAGTATTCAGCAGCGCCAGTGTGTAGTCATAATCTAGTCTTGCGCGGTCGCTTGTCAGAAGTTCCAAATCACGACAAGGGGCATCATTGGCATCAGCAGGCAGGAAAAAGCTACTCGAAATTGGTATCTTACCATGTATGTGAATAGTACCACCATGAGAAATTTTAAGGTCATGTGTGGCCTTGATAATCACCAAGAACTGATTCACCATGATTTGCGTCCTACTGAAAACAATAAAGATGAGAACCATCTCCAGGCAGTAATTCAAATTATACAGGACTGACATGGAAATTCTTTTTCAGTTGATGTGTCTAATGATGCAGAAGAGCCAAAACCCATAATGAATATGGCTACTGGTGTAGTAGTACCACGTGATATAGCAAATGGTCTAGTCTCGGCAAAGAAGGGAGGGGGAAAACACACTAAAAGCTATGTTAGACGTCAAATACAGAACAATTTAGGATGCCCATAAAGAACCTCAAACTTGCCACCTTAGCAAAGATCCGGCCTTCTGGTAAAAGGTCACCCAAGGAGAAAATGAGATCTGTTGTCTCTGACAGAGAATTGTTTGGCAGATTATTGATTGTATCAAAAGCCAGAAAGTTTGATCTCCAACAGCTCTTTACCATTGAGCTATCTAGTGGATGCCTGGCTGTAGTGAACGGGGATGGATCTTTGGCAAACATAAAGAAGACACAGCTGGTTAGAGACTGGGAAAGTTTAACGTCTTCATCAGGGGATCAACACACATTTCTCCGTGAACTCCACCTGAAAGAAAATCAAAGACAGCAGTGTTTCTGGATTATATGGCGTGTCTCCATACGGTATCATTGCGTGATGGAATCAAGACTGTTGGGGACTTACTTGATGACCAGAAAAAGTTGTCAAGAGTGTCTTTAAAGAATGCGATATTGTGCATGTCATAGCCGATACATGTGATGTAAAAGAATCAATCAAGGCTGGCGAGCAGATAAGAAGAGGCCAAAGTGTCAAGTCCCCAGAAATTAGAATAAAATCACGAGGTCAGGTGTTGCTAAAGAATGTGAATGTTTTATTTCTCTAGTCCCAAAACAGAAAATTTGGCCTTCAGCCAAATCTAATACTGGTTTGGCTGGTGGGTATAGTTCACATGAAAAGGTTACATGCATTACTTAAAATGATATGCAGAATCTGAAAGCAATTTACAGTAGCCAAGACGAAGCTGACAGCTGGTTATTTCTTCATGTGTTTGGTTCTGCGAACAGGTTTCAGAATGAACAAGCCATACTATGGTCCCCAGACACAGACGTGATAGTATTGGGGATTTATTTCAATGAGTTTATCCTAGGAAAGATGTGGTTTAAAACTTGAAACAGAACATCCAGTAGATTCATTTCCACTAACCGCATCTCTGATAGCTTGGTCTCATGCTATGACGTCTATTGTTGCCATTTCACGCATTGACTGGATGCGACAGTACAAGTTGAATCAGGGGCCTGGGGAAAAGGTCTGGTTGGAAAGTTCTCACTGCCAATCCAAAGAAGTTACAGGGCCTCGCAAAATTGGGAGACATCTTTGATCTTCCAGATGAGGTAAAAGACATCTACTGAGCTGGTGTGCAGAATTTATCAATCCAAATCAGATAGTAGATATCAACAATTTGCGATACAAAATGTTCTGCAAGACCCCAAAACTAAATGAACATCTTCTTACATGTTTTGACAGTCTAGTTCAACATCTTCACAGGGCTAATTATCAATGTGCCATTGGAAGCAAGCATTCATATACCATCTCCAACAGAATATGGATGGAACATGGAAGGAGACACATTAGTGTCACTATTGATGACTCAAGCCGCAGCACCAGATGAAATTGTAGATTTCCCAGCAGGCAAATTTGACAAATCAAGATGTTCTTTCCATCTTTGTAAGTGTGCCAAACTTGGGTTGAAGTGCAGGCCTGCTTGCTTGTGTGAAGGCAATGATGACAAGGGTGAGAACTAACACATGCATATGCTGGTTCTCACGCTTGTCATCATTGGGTCCACTAGATAACTCATAGCTAAAGAGCTGTTGGATATCAAGCTTTCCCTACTTTTGATACAATTAATAATCCACCAAACAATTCTGTGTCAGGGTCAACAGATCTCATCTTCTCCTTGGGTGAACTTTTACCAGAAGATGGGATCTTCGCTAATGGAGATATGAAGGGCACATCAAACAGAAAAAACTTGAATGTCATGACATGCGGATTTGAGCGCACAAACATAAATGAGCATACATACATGTATAACAAATGTGTTTCCAATCATAAAATATGGTGAACAACCACATCTATGCAGCAATATATTTCTACAAATCTATGTTTTTGAATTATTGTCATAACTTATGGGTTTTTTTATTGTCGGTTGAATATAAGGCTTCACTTAACTCATTATAAATTTCTCCTGCCCAGTTGAGAATTTTGTTTGTCTGGTCACCTATTTCAATGCTACATATCTTTTTAATTAACCACGCAACCACATGTTCAACATATATTTTCTGAAAGAGGAGATATAGACCTTTCATTTGATACCAATTAACCTTCTCTTACAGAGGGGTACAACAGGGTTCCCAAGCACCCTATTTGGCCGCAGGACTAGGCCTATAGTTCGAGTCTGCTCTGACTCTCAACCAGCCGGCTATGACAGCTATTTGGGTAGACGGATGAGAGGACCCGTCAGTTTGTCCAAATCTCTGCCATAAAGCGGGTTGAGAGTCAAGCAGACATGGACTACTACATTCGTTTTCTCGCGAGATCTACGCTAAACTGCAGCGAGATATAGTGTATTCTCCATGGCTACGTTTATGCACATTGTGTATGCGTGACGCGCAAGCGTCGTGAGTGTGCGTTAATGCATGTGTGTATCACGTGTGTGGTAATTCATTTATCTCATCATAGGCCTATATATATTATATATATATATATGACTCAAGCCGCTATATATATATATATATATATATATATATATATCTTGCTGTGCACTCTATTGCATCACATTCCATATTTTCAATTCCAACCATCATTTTTTTGTCGAGCTCTATGTGAAGCATATGATGGCTCGACATAGGGATCGCAATGGTATGTGGAGTGTGATGTGAGCCGTGCAGACAAATGTTACAGTTTTTCAATATACATTTCAATTATCAAGGGCTTAAACTTTACAGATATGATTTATGTCATCATGGCATCCAATATGCATCATTGGTAAAAAGAATTTCAAATTTTTCAATATGTTTTCCGGGGTTTGATCTTAGCATATTTTTCACCAGGAATCAGGTAAATGTTAAAGTTTTCAATCATCATTTGATGTATCAAGGCCTTCAAGGACTTATCCGATCATGTTGAAACTTTACAGATGTGATTTATAATATCATGACATCAGTCACTGATGTAATTATCTCCCTTTCCAATTCGACCAGGGGAAGAAATCGCGCCTTTAAGAAAATATGAGCCGAGTTTGTAACATTGCGAATGCGAATTTCCTAAGTTAATTTTATATTGCATCACACTACATGACGTCATGATGTATTACGTCATGAATGGTATATCCAAAACCTATGGCAGGCGATCCAACATGTATGATGATACAAAGTTGGGCGATGTTGGATCGTGTGTCATAGCTTTCGACAAGTTGGATTATACACGCAAAAAGGTCGGACGAAGTTCAACTTCCGTCCAACAGTGTCCAATCATATCGCAGAATTTGTATGACGTCATTTTGTTGTCATCACATGCTAGTCTAGTTTCTTTAAAGGTGTACATTCACAGCAAGATGATTGAGAGTAAAATTATTAGTATTGCATTGTATAGGTTTATAATTTTAAGCTTTGTGCCTCATTATAATGAAACGAAATAGATCCTGATCAGATCGTAACATATCTTCTTCTTCTTCTTTTCGATCGCTGGTATCACACTTGCGGAGCCGTTCTCAAGATGAAATCTGTGGTTTTCTGCAGTTCTTCCACAGGCCCATACAGCTTTTCAAGAAAAGAGGTTGACAAAGTCCAGATCTCTTCTCTCAGCAGCTGATACGTACTGCAACATTGAAGTATGTGCTCTGTGGTCTGTTCTGCTTCTCCACAAGGACAAGCGGGCGATGTCGTAAGGTGGAACCGCCTGTACATGTGTTGGTTTAGTCTGTTGTGTCCAGTTCTGAGACGAAAAATGGTCACTTGCTCTGGCCTCGAGAGATGATGGGAGGCATCTTCTGATTGAGGTGTTCTATAGAGTGACTTGATGATAGTCTTCATCTCTGTATGGGTAACCATGTTTTCTGTCTGATTCTCTTCTGCACCCACCTTTGCCATCTTGTCTGCTTCCTCATTTCCTTGACTCCACAGTGTGAGGGGATCCACTGCAATGCTATCCGAAAGCATTTGATGGTTTGTAGTGCTTCTTCAAGTTGTGGCAGCTTACCTTTGGTGATAACCTCAAGGACGGAGCGGCCATCAGATAAAAAGACAATCTGTGCAATAAGGTCTGCTATTCTGCTGATGGTATTAGCTGCATGAACGAGTGCTTTGACTTCAGCTCTGTAGTTTGTGCAGTATTTGCCTGTCGGTATTGCAGCTGACTCATGTTGTCCGTTTGGATACTGTATGTGCAGTCCGGCACCTCCGCTCCTAATTGCATCTTTGGCTGATCCATCTGTGTAGATCCTTATCCATGTCTCCTGAGGGTACATTTCTTCGAGCATAGCTATGGTCAGGGCCGTCTTGCTCACATCACTGTGTTCATCTTTGGTTGTAAGATGAGGTACTGTGGTGCGAATAGCTATGCTCTCTAGTTTGTTTTCCCAGGGTGGAGGATCAAGAGTGTGGTTTGGGTCTTCTATTTTTGCTGGCAACATTTCTTGGTGTTTCCTTTGAAGTGCTTTTGTCTCTTTCACAAAACTTGATCTTTTAAGTCTTCCTGATGACAGCTGTGCTTGCCTGATCTTCATCGGGTGGTTGTTGAACGATTTGAACTTTGTAGCTTGGATCAGTGCTTTGCATTCCCTTCCTTTGCTAAGTGGGGGGATGCCTGCTGTCTGCTCCATTTTTTTCTATTGGTGTTGATCTCATTCCACCAGTGATGATGCGCAGTGCCTGGTTTTGTACTCTGTCGAGGTTCTGTTGATGAGATTTAGCTTCTGTCATCCATGAGCTGGATCCATACTCAAGGTGTGGTCGTACGGCACCTAGGTAGATGGTCTTGAGCTTCCTCATGATGTTTAGCTTTCTTCTGGCCTTTGCCTCTGCGTTCTGGATGTGCTCCTTCCATGTTAATCTTCTGTCATAGGTGACTCCCCAGGTATGTCTGCTGGTCCTCGTACTCGAGTGGAGTACCGCCCGGTGTCAGATTGCCAACATTGGATTTGATGGACAGTGAGAATAGCATGGCTGATGATTTTTCTTTGTTGATGGTAATACACCAGCGATTGGCCCAAGCTGTAATTCTGTCCAAGGCGAGCTGCATTCTGTACGTGGCAGTCGTTGTGTACTCCTCGGTGCACCAGAGTATGAGGTCATCTGCATAGAGGGCTGCTTGGATCCCATCGGGCGGCTCTGCTACAATGTCATTAATGAAGAGTATTAACAGAGTTGGTGATAATACTCCACCTTGTGGCACCCCTTGTCTCAGCAATACATTCTGTCCAGATTGTCCATCCACCAGCACCATAGCTCTGCGATTGTGTAGGTATGACTTGGTCCATCGGAACATGTTGCCACTGATGCCTGTGCTCTGGAGCTTCACGAGGAGGCCATCCTTCCACACCTTGTCAAATGCCTTCTGCAGATCGATAAAGGCAGCTAGCATCATCTTCTTGGCTTGAAAAGTGTCCTCTATGGCCTGTGCAAGATGTGTTGTTTGATATTCTGTGCTCCTGTATCTTCTGAAGCCGGCCTGCTCTGAAACTATACCTGCTCTGAAACTATAATGTTCTCCGACTCCAGGTACCACTGCAACCACTGGTTAATGATGCGCTCCATGGTCTTGCATATGCAGCTTGTAAGACTGATAGGACGGTAGCTCAGCACTTTCGTCTTGTTCTTCCCTTTTTTCAGAATAGGAGTCATTCTGGCTTCCTTCCAGCACTGAGGAACCTCTCCATTGGTCCAACTGAGATTAAAGATGTCTAGCAACTTGCGGAGAGATGCATTACCAAGGTGTTGGATCATTTCATTCATAATGCCATCTGGCCCGGGAGATTTCTTCTTCTTCAATTGGCGGATAGCCTTATTCAGTTCTGCTGAACTAATGTCAATTTCATTGCATGTGAGTGTTGGTGTCTGTTCTTTCCTTTTGCTCTTTTCTAACCTCTTTTTGAAGCATTCATGGTATAGAAATGTTGCTTTCTTTTGCATATGCCTTCGCAAAGGTATCTGCAGGCATCTTTCCTTTCAGTGTTTGTCCATCTTCTTCAAGAGTAATCTTCTCTCGCCCGACACCCTCATCAGTCAGCGCTTTAGTCAGTCTCCATAGCTTTGTGGTGTCTCTCTAAATTAAACCCTGCCGTCTTTTCCCTCCAGCTTCTTCCTTTGGCCTCCAGCTTGGTCTTTAGATACCTGGCTTTAGTTTGTTGTAGCGTAAAGTGGTTTTCATGACAGGGATTACCCTCTGCCTCTTCTCTGGCCTTGTCTAGCTTAACATATGATTTCATTCCGTATAAACTAATATAATTTTTTTAAGTTGTGAAATTGAATTAGAGGCTCGCGCCTCTAATTCAAATTCACAACTTAAAATTATATTAATTTATATACGGAGTGAAATCATCATATGCTAATATTTAATTTGTTTTGTTGCACCTCGATGCACGAGTTAAGCCTCTAAAAGTCTAGAATTTAAATAATGTTCAGGCATTTTGCTGTGAATGTGCACCTTTGACACGTGTGAAGAATGACGACTAAATTGATTGGAGTAATGATGAATATGTGTGAAAGCAACAAGTTTCGGTCAAATTGATTTCAAAATAGATTGCTGGTTTCCAAGGTCACAACATAATGCCTACTGAATATTCCGAAATTCGCGTGGCTGAATATAGATCCCGTCTATGGAAACAACGTACGGCCTTTATTCAAATTGTGTTAAGATTAGACAGTTTATAATCACATAGTAGTGTCAGATATATCATTTCATTGGTAAAGTATGGGGCGGCCTGGGCCGTTACAGTCTGGAGGGAGCATATACATAATTTCATTTATTTCAACAAAAAACTTGTCATGATTTTGAGAAAAATGTCAAATTTACGGAAAGTTTTGAACATGAATTTAGTCTACGCAGACCACTTGGTAATTATATTACGGTATGAAAGGGTTCGTGGTCGAGCCTACCAAAACAGGCCTCCAGTATCTCTTTAACATGCCAAGAGAATGCCATTTTTGAAAATTAACTACTGGCAGGGCTGGTCCGATAATTCAGCCAATCGTTCCGTTGATAAATTTTCAGAAAATGTTTAATTTGCCTTGGTTTGCTAAATGGACATTTTCTAGAGAAAATTTACATTTTCTTGACCCAATTTGACCATGAAAGTGCTAAACTACAGCTCATAAAATGTTAACCTGCTTCTAAAGCAAAAACCAGATCTGAACATGTTGTAAGAAACATTCTGTTGAATATTTTAACCTCGTTGGATCGGGGAACCCATTGCTGATACAACATATCCTGAATTCCATCCAACTTCATCGAACAATGTTGGATGATGTATGATCGTGTGTCATGCACATGTATGACAAACAAATGTATGATCATACATGTTGATCGTCTGTCATAGGCGTAAGGGGTTAATAGTCCGTCAAGCTGTATGAATGGCATGCCCATCCTATTTAGTAAACATTCTGTTGACTGATTTGAAACTAATTTGACTTGGCGCTGTTGCTGTCATATGTATCAACAGCAACCAATCAGCTTAGTTTCAATCTATTCCACAGCTTACCTGTGTAGTTTGATAATTCACCTTTGCAGAGTATCCATCCATCATCAGACCTTGTATGACGTCATGATCATTACGTCACAAAGGGTGACATAGACCGTCACCAAATCTCAAATGGTCCGACACGTTGTATGAATTCCATGTCTTTGTAATTCTTTGCTATTTAATAAAAAAATGCTGTTGAACATTTTGAAACTAGTTTGACTGGGCGCTCAACAGCACCCAGTCAAATTAGTTTCAAAATATTCAACAGCTTACCTGTGTAGTGTTTTGGAAATTGATAGTCACGGTCTTCAGAGACCAATCGATCCCAAAAACGAGCAATGTGTGGGTGAAGCTTAACTAGTGATGGGCAAGGCATAGCTAAAAATGAACAGGTCCATTGAGAGTCATGGAGTTCAGGGTTCAATCGATCCCAAAAGGGACAACATGTGGGTGGAGCTTATCTGGAGAAGGGGGGGGGGGGGGGGGGGCCATAGCTAAAACTGAAATACTCCATTGAAAGAATGATAGATGAAAAGCGGATCGGCTATGATGGGTATTAGTCTTTAACAAAAACTCTGTTTATTATTTCTTTTTGTTTATTTTATTCTTTACAAATTTTATACAGCATCTAATTATTGTTTAATATCTGTATTAAATGTGTTTAAACTATGTATTACATGTATTCATGATTATAATCTTCATTCAGAAAGCAGAGGCGGTATCGGGCCATGATTTATGGACAATGTGCACACACAATAATAAAGTGAACCTGTACATAGATTTATATGTTCATGGGGGTCGTTGGACACACAAACCTGTATACATATTCACTTCATTATTGTGTATACACAGTGTCGGCAAATCATGGCCCAGTATTTATGTAGTGATACAATTGTACAGTTGGTAAACATGAAAACAGTAATTGTGATTTATGAAAACAGTAATATACAACATTAACAAGAATATAACGAATTATGTCTGAGGCTATGTCTGTAATAATCGGGTGGTCTTATAGAATGTTGAAGGCAGGACTTATATCTGGGGGAAAACAAGAAATGAATGTAAATATAGATAATCAACCATAGTGGCATAAATACATGATGATGATGATGATCATGGTGGTATGTATCTGATTATCCTTTGTTGATGCTCTCTGTCCATTTTTTCTTGTTGTCCCAGATATTTTTGTGCGCATGTAGCGTTTATTTACTGCCGTTGAAACATAGTTTAATTCCTAAATTAAGTCATACTGCCAATGGTATAAAGTAAACTGTCTAAATACAATGTACAGTACAACCCATAAAAAGGTTTACATGTTTTCAAAACAAGCACAGAAACATGTTAGTACTTAGTAGCACAATTTTGAACACGATGCAACGAATATTCTGTTGAAGATCGGGAACATAATTGGATTGGAAGACATTCCAATCGTTTAACTCTTTCATAACGAAGCCGACCAAAACCGGCCTCTGGAGTGCTCGTGAGGAATGAAACATCTCTTCGAAATAATTGTTACGTGTAAATGGTAGCTTGTACAACATAATATACACTCATACACTTACTTGTGAACGGGCATAATTTGCAACAATGTTGATGTCCCGAACAGGCGCTTTAAATATGTGACGCATCCTGATAGATTCTTAAAAGTGCAGACGGACACCTCTTTGGCACTTGTTTTGTCCAAGTTCGCATCACCGCGTGCGAAACATCCTGGCCATCTGAAATGACCACCCCGATATTATGACATAATTTCAATGCTAATCGCAGTGTATGCAACAGATGCGATGAGCTAATATGTGATGGACGGCTTGAAGAACTGACTGCAAAACTAGATATCACATGTTTTCTGCCGAGCCACACTGATTGTGGTCCTGAGGGAAGTGACTTGAATCTTGTGTTCAGCTGCTCTGGCAGGTTACACATTTCAAGATTACCCTAAACAGACAGAAAAAGATAGATACTAATTAGCAACAAACAATAGAGTTATAGCCTACTAGACGCAGGAGCAATGGTATATTATCAACAAATTCTTACTGATTCTAGGAGTGAGATTGGAATGATGGCAAATCAACCATAATGTCATTGAAATCAGTCACGACCCACTTTCATCACAGTGTCATGTTAATAACTGAAATGTAGCATGTTAATACACCCATACACTCGGAGGTAGCTGTAAACAGTGGTCCATCCGTGCTGATAATGGTGACCTGTTAATACATCCATACACTCAGAGGTAGCTATAAACAGTGGTCCATCCATGCTGATAATGGTGACCTGTTAATACATTCATACACTCAGAGGTAGCTATGAACAGTGGTACATCCGTGCTGATAATGGTAACCTGTTAATACATCCATACACTCAGAAGTAGCTATGAACAGTGGTCTTACCAAGCTGATAATATTGACCTGTTCATACATCCATACGCTCAGATGTAGCTATGAACAGTGGTTTTACCAAGCTGATAATATTGACCTGCTAATACAGACCTATGCTCAGAGGTAGCTATGAACAGTGGCATTACCAAGCTGATAATATTGACCTGTTAATACATCCATACGCTCAGAGGTCGCTATGAACAGTGGTTTTACCAAGCTGATAATATTGACCTGTTCATACATGCATACACTCAGAGGTAGCTGTGAACAGTGGTCTTACCAGGCTGATAATATTGACCTGTTAATACATCCATACGCTCAGATGTAACAATAAAGAGTGGTCTTACCAGGCTGATAATATTGACCTGTTAATACATCCATACACTCAGATGAACAGTGGCCTTATCCAGTTGATAATATTGGCCTGTTAATACCATACGCTCAGATGTAGCTATGAACAGCGGTCTTACCAGGCTAATAATACTGACTTGTTAATACATCCATACGCTCAGATGTAGCTATGAACAGTGGTTTTACCAAGCTGATAATATTGACCTGTTAATACATCCATACACTCAGAGGTAGCTATGAACAGCGGCCTTACCAAGCTGATAATATTGACCTGTGAATACATCCATACGGTCAGAGGTAGCTATGAACAGTGGTCTTACCAAACTGATAATACTGACTTGTTAATACATCCATACAATTAGAGGTAGCAATAAACAGTGGTCTTACCAGGCTGATAATACTGACTTGTTAATACATCCATACACTCAGAGGTAGTATGGGGGTGTGTGGGAATTATGGTTCGGGCGGTCTTGGGTCGTACTCGCTTGGCCGAATGGGGTTTTCTCCTTAAAAAGAAGACAAGAAATTCTTCGTAAATAATCAGAGCAAACTGCAACTTTTTATTATGGCTAAATTCAGTTCAGTGCCTGTTCAGTAGATATATCAATATACTTACTGTAAATCTATATATGATCAACTGTATTACATTTAATTACTTATTAAATAAATTCATGATCATCTTTGAGACCGAATATTCTAAAATTAAACAGATAACTATATGTGAAAATCATATAAACTAGCTTTCTCAATTCATTTGAATGCATAAGCCTAATAATACATGTATATATGAAATAAATTGATGGATGCAAAAACACACCAAAATAAGTCGGTGTCAACCAAGGGAGACAACTCAGACTCTAGACAAATTTAGTTCTATTCAGGGGAGATAATTTGATCTGGACTGAATTAGAAACATAAATCAAATGCTTGTTTGTTTTCACTTCAATTAATCCAAATTAGATAAATCTTTGATAAATGTTTTCAATGTTAAGTCTAAATAAATCATATACACCTGTGCAAAAGTTAAGCACCAGCAAAAACAATAGAACGTAGAAACATGATGGTACAACTAGGCTGCCATACTTTTTGTCCCCGCGTTAGCTGACATAATTCCAAGTACGAAATGCACATGCATGCATGACTTCACGCCGCTTGATGTCCGTGCGTGGCGGGAAACAGCACACGTGTTCAGTTATGTAAAAGTCCAGTTTGAGGTGTAGAACATTACATACAGATTTAGGCGACAAGATTAGGAATTTTGTGTTCATGACCGTGGTTTATTTGTACAGAGAGAATTAGCTCTTGATTGTGAACCGCTATGGCAAGACGAAGGTTAAGTGATCGTGTGAAATGGCAAATCATAGGCATGCATACCACTGGTATGTCATGCAGAGAGATTGGCAGACAGCTGAACATTAACCATACTGTAATCAGTCGTTTGATTGCAAAACATGGGCAAACTAACGAGGTGAAGGACAGGCCTAGATCTGGAAGACCGAAGAAGACTACTGCCCGTGATGATCGAGCCCTAGTACGCCTTGTTAGGAGATCT
This sequence comes from Chaetoderma sp. LZ-2023a, assembly GCA_034401795.1. Lineage (NCBI taxonomy): Eukaryota > Metazoa > Mollusca > Caudofoveata > Chaetodermatida > Chaetodermatidae > Chaetoderma > Chaetoderma sp. LZ-2023a. Next base: position 42,762,532 of record CM067366.1, read on the forward strand.
CCATTCACCAACAGCAGAGTGCTCAGCGAGCAATGGGAAACGTGCAATAGAGTGTCAATGTCTACCGTCAAAAGGAGACTGTATGCTGCTGGCATGAAAGCTAGGAGACCTGTCAGACATCCTCTCCTCACTGCACACCACAAAGAGGAGCGTCTGAGGTGGTGCAACGAAAGAAGACACTGGAACATGAGATCCTGGAGACGGGTACACTGGTCCGATGAAAGTCGGTTCCTGCTTCATGCCACAGATGGTCGAACTCGTGTATGGAGGTCCAGACGCACGGCGTACGACCAACGTAACATCATGGAAGAAGTTCCATTTGGTGGAGGTTCCGTTATGATATGGGGGTGCATCTCATTTGATTGTAAGCTGGATCTGTTGACTGTACCTGGAACACTAAATGGACAAAGATATCAAGATTCCATACTGGATAGAGTTGTGGTCCCTCATTTTGTAAATCATGCACCTGGAACCCACCCTATATTCATGGATGACAACGCCCGACCACATCGTGCTAGAGCTGTGCATGAATACCTCCGCCAGAATGCCATCGAAACCCTACCATGGCCAGCAAGGAGCCCTGACATGAACCCTATTGAGCATATCTGGGACATTCTGGGAAACATGGTGAGAAGGAGGGATCCTCCTGTGCAGAACCTACAGGAATTAACAGACGCACTCCATCTTGAATGGCAACGAATACCACAATGGCGTATCAGTCGGTTGGTGACCAGCATGAGACGTCGTGTCCAGGCTATCATCCAGGCACAAGGTGGATATACCCGGTATTAATAATGACAGTCTCAAACTCGTGCACAGATGTTAAACTTCGTTTTCAGACACCATTAATGACAATCTAGCCACGTGTGTCAACTGTAGGGCAATAGTTGTCAGTTGTGTCAACGTAACCATATTCAGGCCTCGTTTTCAAGTTCAAACAAAAACATACAGTGTTTCCCCACCATCATAATCAGCATTCCTCTAGTTGCATTATTACCTCTTGCACTAAGATGGATGGGTACATAAATGTTTATGCTATTGCTTTCTTCATAGCACATGAATATACCCTCGCATGTGCGTAAAAATAGGGTGGTGCTTAACTTTTGCACAGGTGTATAGTTGATTGGAGAATTATTAAAATATTTTCTTCAATTAACTTGATTGTCTGTAAATTGTGAAATCCATGAATATTTCATTTCACTTCCAAAATGTGATATTTGCATCCATACACAAGGGGAGACTACTATTTTTAATGGCTTAAACATCAAATGCATTCAGCTCTTAAAATCACTTAGTTATTAATCAAAGATATGTGGTATATTTAATAATAAAAAATATAAAGTTTAATATAAAAATTACACACTATAAAAATGGTAAATGACTCCTGTTATCAACAGTGTCCAAAATATCTTAATGAATTATGTACAGTACATTTGTTGACTTCCAAATAATTATAGCTTCAGCAAATGCAAGTATAGTAAACTGAAAAATCAGCTTATGAAAATTTGGTTAAAGATGCTTGCATTTTAAATATACAAAGTTATCAAATAGCTTGCTGGTGACTTCTGATAATTTGTACTCTGTGCTATAATCATTCTTCAGTTCAAAATATAGCTATAAATCTAACTTATGAATTATAAATAATTTTGACTTTCTAAAGGCTGTTGATACAGTTAGTCTTTTACTTTATGATACAAATTGACTATGGCTTACCTTAAAAAGAAGACAAGAAATTCTTCGTAAATAATCAGAGCAAACTGCAACTTTTTATTATGGCTAAATTCAGTTCAGTGCAGTGCTCCACAAGAAATTTCTTGCTTATAAAGGTTCCAACTAATCTCAGCTAAAGTTGGATTCAGTGTAATTGACTCATCTTGTCTGGCAGTTGATTTGTCATTGGACAGTGGACTTAGGCTAATGGTTAAGTTAACTGCCTGGCTTTTGTAATTAACATTTATCAACATTTAATTAAATCTTAGCAGGTGTTCAATTTCGTCATGTTGCATAATTTTACATAATGTCAGGAGTGTAATTTCAGAACTTTTGACATTGTATTTTCTGCATAATGTCCTAAGCTTATATTTATAAATTGACTGCTCCCAAAGCACAATGAAAATCTGATCTGGGAGAGTACAATGAAGCATGGAACATGATTTGAGACAATATGAAGATAATGCCTTTTGTATGATAACACCAGCCCATTAGTGGGAAGATAAAAGACAAGTTTTATATAGAAATATTATAGTTGCCAGTATTTATATAATAAATTGTACATTAACTGCAAACCATTATTTTACCAAAGAACTACAAAATTCTTAATAATAGATAGGAATATCAAAGTTATCCAGATTTATGTAATAAAATGGACAATGTATTGAATAAGCCATGTGTTAGTAAAACGCTGCCCTGTATAATAAATAACATTAGATTTGTGCATGAGCGACTCAGGAATTTAGTGAAAGACTTCTAAGTACTGTTAAGATGTACTTATTTCAGATAATAGGTAGCCATGTTGTCAGTGTTTTTGTCATAAACTGAACACTGTTTACTAATGACCACAATCAAAAGAATCTAAACAAGGGGGCTAGCTTAACAAAATGCATGTGCCTAAAAGAAGCTAAGCCATTGCCAATAGTCTGTTATATCTATATAAAATTTAAAGAATCTTGAATCATTTCTATTTGCTTTTCAAACAAAAATTTTAAACAGTAAAGTTATAATTACTATCTGTTTACAAGTCATCTCAAAATAAAAATATATCAATAATTAATGTCTATATACAACATAATCAAAAATTAATATCAAAATTTATTTACATGTATATTTCATACCCCATATATCCCTCTTGGCTCACTCATGTTTGGTCTCCAAACATGACTGTTCCATCATTAATCAGTGTACAACTAAAAGGATACAAAATACAAGTATTAATCATTACAATTCATCATGTTCATAACATAGAGGCATCTATAGCAAATACACATTTTTGATAGTTCACGCTCTGCTGGGTATTCTTTACACAGAAAATCTATGATAGTATTGTACATGTTGACAAGTAAATGTTTCACATTCTTTTACAAGCCGTAGTTGGGTCCATCCACTAACATATCTGTTAGGGAAGCAAGAATTCTATCTCTGAATTAGCATCTGGTGTGGTATGATTGGGCACAGAGCAAGCTGAAAGTTCTGTCGCTTCTGGTGCCTCAGCTCCACAAATGGTGTCATCGTTTGATTTCAAAATCTTTGACATTTTACCATGTGTCATTATAATGACTTTGTTATGTTTGGTTTTCAAAATTAACCAAACTTTCAATGCAGTTAAAAAGTTTACGTTAACCGCTAGTGGTAAAATGATGTCTTGATTAGTGAGGTTGTTCTTTACAACAATTTCTGGTGCTTCCAAGTATACTTTTGGTCTCAAAATTCCTGACAGTGTAATCTGTGGTTCTACATCATGGTATGCACTAAAAATAGAGTTAGTGAGACAGAAGGCAGATTTTGCAAGCTCAATATCAACACATGTTTTGCCATTACTTAAATGTATGTAAAAATATGTCAGGTTGTTTTTCTTAAGTAACTTACGGATGCAATATACTAAACAGACAAATGCAAGGATCAGAACAATACCATATAGATGACAATCATCGGGGAGATATGTACTGTCAAAGGGTGCTTCTGTAGTGGTGATCTTCCCTATGTTATTGATACCATTCATATAGTGGAAACTTGGTAGGCTACTTTGTGCTGTAGCAGATTGAATTTTTTAAAGTAATATTAATGCTGCCATGATAGTTCTTAATTTTGAAAATAACCAAATGCACGCTATGCATGCTAATGCTGCAGTACCTAAAGCACTTAACGCTATATATGAATTGAGGTTAGGCCACATGAGATCTAGGCTTAGTTTTCCATCCAGCAGTGGTTCTGCTAAGGACTGATAAACTACACCATCTGATTTCACTGCTTCAGTAATCTTTTTCAAACTTAAGTGGGTTTTTCTGTCAGTTGCTAAAAATTTAGAGAATGAATGATTGAAAATTTCAATCTCTGGGATTGTAACTTCAAGTGGCTTGGAAAATACAGTGTCACCTGCTAATTCACGATGTGTGTCTTCTTCAAAAAATGCTTGCAGTATTGCTAGGTTCACTGGATGAACTACTGATATTTTAGTGTGTTCTTTTGTACAATGCATAATTCGTGATGGAAAATAAAGTGTAGGTGTCATTATTGAACACAAACAAGGTACGGTTAATAGACAAAATTGACAGCCCTTAATCATCCTTTGTTTACCATTGCAATCTAAATTTAGAACATTATTCTTGTATATTAAAACTGTTGATGGTTCAATTTCTATAATGGATGGTTGACTTAAATTTTGAATGAAACGAAAATCACAAAGTTTCTGTACATTTACTTTATCATTGTGAAATACTGCAGTGATACATGAAGTTTGAGTAATAGGAGACAAGGCTATATTTGTCGGGCAATGCCTTTGATGGCTGCCTGTGCATTGAGCTAAGCCATTTTCTGTCATTGTAGCATAATACTGTCCATCTCTAGTTATAGCAAAGTAATCTAAAGTGTCTAATAACTGGGTAGCATGTGTTGAAGTTTTATTTACTGGGACTGGTAGAGAAATAACTTTGAATAATTTCATAGGAGCTTTTAAGTTTGTCAGTGGAAATTTAATAGAGACATACAGATTTGAGCCGTTTCTCGTTAAAATAAATTGACTCTTGCCATAATAGTAAGTTACTTCAGTGTGAGCAAGGTTGATGCCCCTATATTTGGTACTCAGAATTTTCTTTACATGTTGAATTGTTTGGGCAAGATTGCTTTTAGGGATTATTAATGGAGATAGGTTTCCTTCAATCAAGTCATTTAATCCTAATTTGAATTCTTCAATCTGAGTATTGATCAAGGAGGAACGGTTCATTTGCTGAATAAGAAAATTTGACATGGCAAAATATTTATGTTCCAAAGATTTATATGTATTGACCAACCCCAACTTCAAACTTTTAATCGCATTATGATCTGACATCATGCTATCAACTATATTATCCAACCTATTATTTACTGCTGTCATATATGAAGGTAAGTGGTCATTGTGTTGTTTCACAGCTTTAGCTAGTTGTGTCTGTTTTCGGTTTAATGCCTGAATATGTTGAGCTAAGATTTTAACATCATCAACCGTAGCCAATCCAAAGAGTGATTTTGCCAGATGACCAAAAAAAGGAAGTACGGCCCTCTTCTTGATTCGCCTACTATTGAGTGGAGACTCAGGAACTAACTGTTTCACATACCTAATTGTGTCCTGTAGTTTGCTTTGGGTTTGCATTTTTACCATGTTAGCTTGGTGTATCAGATTTTGGATTGTAGAGCACGATTTGTTATTTACCCCACAACCTGGAACATAATCAATTTCCTTGAGAGCGGGCATTTTTATTTCAAACGTATTTAACCAGTACTGTGACGTCATTACAACTGTCCCTTTATCAGCAAAAACTATACCATAATTTATCCTCTGGATGCTTGAGCTGGCGGTGCATAGGCAAGGTAGGAGCAGTACAAGCAGGATGTGGTGTAGTATGTATGTGAATTGGCCATGGTAACTCTCAATTCCTCCTATGATAGACAAAAAGGAAAAGAAAAAAAATTTGTGTTAGAAATTTCTTTTGTTCTATGGTATTTTCTATGTCAAGCATTATTGTCAAACAAGAATAGGTGTGATCAGGACCTAATACTAATTGACGTCTGCTTGACATGCTAATTATAACATCATTAAGAAATCGCTTCATAATAATATAATTTACAAGCCAAATTATGCATGTTTCTACCTCCATCACTGAGAGTTATCATGGACCTTTTGTAGTGTTGTCTTCGGTACCGAATTTTTTTTTTGTGTACATGTTGTGTAGTAAGTGTGCTGCACTGCTTATATAAAATAGCTCTTTTTACCTCGTCTATGCCTTTTTGTTCTACCATCCAAAGTCTTAGAAATATGGAATTGTCTCTGCTGCTTCTGAAATTCTATCTGCTGGCTCCCATGTCCGTTTTCACTGATGAGCCCATTGCACATAATAAACACGTTGACCTTGGTGCAATGCAGACTTATGAATCTTAACAATTCTCAACCACCTGTCAGTCTCTTTAGCAACTGATTCAGGAGGATCCAATTCATCCTGGTTGGTTGTCAACTCTTTAATCTGTCTAGATTCCAAAGGAATTTCTGAATTTGGAAGTTCATTTACTTCAACATTTTCTTTATTCTTGACAAGCAGTGACTCATTCCTTATTTCTACATCTTCTGGTGCTGTATAAGCTTTTAACCTATTTGCATTGACCATAGATTTTATCAGTTTGTGATCTGCACAGTTTCTTAGCTTATATGTATAATTAGGACCTTCACTAACAATGTAATAAGGACCCTCCCATTTTTGCTGTAGCTTCTTAGAGAGCCCTACAGGAACCTTGGTTGTATGTAACAGTACTCTATCACCTTCCTGAAATTGTGGTTCTGCTGCTGTCTTATCGTGATGCGTTATTTCTCAACTGAGATTCAGTTACACTTTCTGAAGCAATTTTTTTGACAATTTTGAGTCTTGACAATAATTCAGCTATATAGCTTGCTGCATCTTTTCCCAAAGTCTCTTTTGGGATGAGATTTGTGTCAAAGGGTAAAGTCATTTCTTTTCCAAAAAGGATGTGATAGGGAGAAAATCCTGTCGATTTGGAGGCTGGAGAATTTCGAAATGCCATCATTACACTTTGTAATATTTTTGGCCATTTTTCCTGAGCAGTGCAGCAATAAGCCCGGAGGGACTGTGCTAGTGTGCTGTTCAGTCGTTCACATGTTGAGTTGGTTTGTGGGTGATATGAACAGATTATGCGAAATGTCAAATATCTCGCACAAGGCATTCACAAGCTTTGATGTGAAATTGCGACCACGGTCAGTGACCAGAGTTCTAGGAGCTCCATATCTGGTTATAATGCCATTGTATAGAACTTCAGCTACTTCTTGTGCTGACTTAGTTTTTATGGGGAAGGCTTCGCACCAGCGTGAAAAACTGTCAACTACTAATAATATGGCTGTGTACCCTTCTGGACTTGTAATCAGTGGACCTAAAATATCCATATGGATTCTTGAGAAAGTGTCTTCTATAGGCATAGGGGTCATGGGGGCATCTTTATGATGGACATGACGCTTTACCTTTTGACAGACATCACAACTCTTAACATAATTCTCTATGTCTTGCAGCATTTTTGGCCAAAAATATTTTTGCTTAATAGCTTCATATGTTTTACCAATGCCTAAATGTCCTCCTCCTGCTAGACTATCATGATAAGACCGCAAAGCATCTGTTCTAAGTATTCTAGGCAATGCTACCTGCCGAATGAATCGAAATTCTTCAGAGATATTTTTCATTCGTGGTTGAAAAAAATGGTACAGTACTCCATTTGACAACTCATAATGATCAGACTCTGCAATGACCCATTTTATCTTTTTCTCATCATCGGGTACATCCCTATTTGATAGATATGAAATGATATCTTGAAAATCAGGACACTCAGCCTGTAGTTTACTTATGTCTTTTGTTTCTTCTGAAGGTGATACAGCACTATTTTGATCATCTGTGGTCATAACTGAAGGTAATTCATTGTTATAATAAAATTCAACCTTTATTCTATTTCCATTATTTTCACATGAATCAAACGAGTTCACCTCCGGACCCATAATTTCAGTATTATCATGTTCAGGTTCTAAATTTGGATAGTTACGCCTAGACAGAGGGTCTACATTCATTAAACTTTTACCCTTGCGATGGACAATTTCGTAGTCATAGCCTTGTAATAATATGGACCATCTGGTTAACCTACTGCTAGTGTCTTTTGATTTATTTAACCATTTGAGAGCCTGATGATCTGTTACTATAGTGAACTGGCTGTTAGCTACATATACACGATAGTGTCTAATACCTTCTACTATGGCAAGACACTCCCGGTCAGTTATACCCCACTTACATTCAAATTCCCTTAGTGCTCTACCACCATAGGCAATTACACGTTCCTGGTTATTGCTATCTAGCTGACTTAATATGTAGCCAATTGCTGAGCCTGATGCATCTGATGTCAAAATAAAGCATTTGCTCATATCTGGAAAGGCTAAAATAGGTGGTGATGTTAAGCATTGTTTTAATTTAACAAAAGCATTTTCACATTCATCAGTCCACTTAAAAATAGCATCTTTTTGCAAGAGTTGGTTTAATGGTGTCGCAATTTTGGCAAAGTCTTTAACAAATTTTCGTTAGAAGTTAAAAAATCCTAGCAGACTTCTGGTATCATGTTGGTTCTTTGGTCGGGGAAAACTATTTACGGTTTCCGTTTTGTCAGGGTCAACTTCAATACCATTTTTGCTCAAAATGTGGCCTAAATATTTTACTCTTGGAACTCCAAAATGGAGGAAAATACGCCTTCATGTGTGACAAAACCTGTTTTATCAATACTTTCAGGACACATAGGTATTTGCCAAAAGCCGGAGGCTAAATCCAAAGTTGTACAAAATTTTGATTTTGCCTCACCAATTGCATCAAATACATCCTCAAGTTTTGGTAGTGGGGAAAAAACAGGTTTTGTAACTTTATTGACGTGTCTGTAATCTACAGCAAAACGATAAGTACCATTTTTTTTGGTACTAATACTACTGGGCTCTGCCATTCACTATCTGAATAGTCAATTATGCCAGCTTTTAACATTTCTGCTGTTTGTCTTTCTATTTCTTTTTTTATTGCCGGGCTAGTTCTATATGGATATCTACAGATAGGAGAGGCAGAGCCTGTTTCAATTTTGTGACAAAATAATTTGCTTTGACCTAGTTCTGTCTGGTCTGATGCAAATATATCCCTATTTTCCTGTAGAAATGAGTTCAGCCTACATTTTTCTGGGTCAGTTAAATCAGAATCATTCAAGTCAAATTCTATATCCTTATTTTTGTCAACACCTGTTTTGCTAGTCTTCACATTATTTGTATAATCACTATCATTTTTAACTTCATGAATGTTGTTTAAAACAATGACATGAGCAGTGGCCACAACTTTTCCTTTTGGAATTTTGATTGTGGTGTTATTGTGATTTGCAATATGGAAATATGCCTTATGGTTTTGAACAGTGACAAGTCCTTTTGCTCCAGCTAAGTTAAACTGTTGGTCTAGTATTTCGGTTGGTTCTAATAAAAGGACTTCTCCGGATTTACGTCTTGAAATATTAACAGGGACATCTACTTCTGACTGTGGTTTAATAATAATTGATTCAATGACTCTAGCTAAACCTTCTTTATGTGACTTCATAATGGGTACCGTTTCATTATAACTGTCTTCTCTAAGAGACATATATCCGTCTGTCAAATTTAGAATAGTTTTGTTTTCTGTCAGAAAATCCCAGCCTAATATTATTTTATGATGCATTTTACTAAAAACCTGAAATACATGTGGAATTGTTATATTGCCAAAACAAACTGGTAAAACAACACTACCTAATATTTCTATAGAATCACCACTTATACCGATAGCTCTATTGATGGTGGGTTTGTTAAGTGTTATATTTGAAAATTTTTCACAAAAGTTCTGTGAAACGCATGAGATGGAAACACCAGTATCCACAAGGGCATTTACTCTCCTATTAAAAATTGATACATTTACAAAATTTTTGTCAATTCCTACTACTACTGACACATCTTTTTGTGCTGATATTGATTTCATAGGCTTATCATTCTGTGGGCGCCTAAATTTACGGTTTTCTTGCCTCCTCACTTTAATTTGAACAGGCGCACACCCCTATTGTCTATAATTAGATTGTGGTCTACCAGACATACATCCAGTGCTGATATGTCCTAATTTATTGCAATTGTAACAAAGAGAATTTCTAAATCTACAATCTCTCTTAAAATGACCAGTTTTACCACAACTATAGCATTGTTTACCTTGATTTGGGTGTGGTCTTCGTGATTGACTGTACTGTTGAGGCGACTGTTTGCTGTGGGTGGGATCTCCACTGTGGTCCTGGTTGCTTAAACGGCATCGGCTGCTGAGCGGGTGTGTGGTCCTGATGATACCAAGTTGGATAGTACCGAGACTGGTTTGTGGCTGATGATGACTTCTGACTCTCACATGTATCACACCTCTGATGCATTGGCGTTGGCTTCCTGGCTTCTCTGGTACTGATATTTGCTACTGCTGCAGACAATGCATCTATTCGTTTGGAGATCTCGTCTTGGACAGACTTCTGCAGTTGTTTTTGGACGCGATCAGCTATTTGGTCCACGGCTGACATATCGAAGGTTTTTGTCTTAGGCAACAATTCTGCCACACGAGCACTTTGAATTATATCATCAATTGTCTTAGGATTGCTTGTAATTACGTGACCTTTTATTGAGTCCTGTAAGCCATTCAAAATAATAGCCATGGTGATGTTTTCTGATACTCTTAAGTTTTTACTCTTATGAAGGACACGGGTAATGAAATTTTCTGTTTCTTCAGCTACTGACTGTCTTTCATTAAATAATGCACTGGTGCTTACCCACTGCGTTTCTACCTTTTCACCAAAGCGCTTGAGGAAGGCGTCTACGAACTTCTCCCCATCATTTCGTATGTCTTGTGATACTTGGGAATACCACATCTGAGCAATACCACTCAGTCTGTTGGCGATGTAAGCCAGTTTCTCGCCCACATTCTTGTTGTGAATAGTTGCCCATCTTGCTGCTGATTCAAGCCATTCTTTGGCATCTTCACTGGCTGCTCCTGAATACAATGGAATGGAGTCCATTATCATATAGTCTGATTGGATTCTTTCTTCTTGAGGTTCGTTGATCATTTGTGTAATGTCATCTACCACATGACTTCTAAGTTTCATTTACTTTCATTAGAGGTACCGGATCTTTGTCTTCCACCACTTATGGGGGTGTGTGGGAATTATGGTTCGGGCGGTCTTGGGTCGTACTCGCTTGGCCGAATGGGGTTTTCTCCTTAAAAAGAAGACAAGAAATTCTTCGTAAATAATCAGAGCAAACTGCAACTTTTTATTATGGCTAAATTCAGTTCAGTGCCTGTTCAGTAGATATATCAATATACTTACTGTAGATCTATATATGATCAACTGTATTACATTTAATTACTTATTAAATAAATTCATGATCATCTTTGAGACCGAATATTCTAAAATTAAACAGATAACTATATGTGAAAATCATATAAACTAGCTTTCTCAATTCATTTGAATGCATAAGCCTAATAATACATGTATATATGAAATAAATTGATGGATGCAAAAACACACCAAAATAAGTCGGTTTATCACGATGGCAAACGCTAGCCCACAGATACACACAGCAGTAGAGTGGTACATGGCTGTTGATGCCGGGTGCTGTGTGATCTGTGGGCATTGCACTCTAGAGAGGAAGATGTGAGTTGTCTCAGCTGAGCCGTCACATGAGAGTTTGTATGCGTCTTCGTCACATGGTTTAGGAACCAACACATGGCCATGATCGTTCTCACATGGACCAAGAAGAATTGGTTGGCTATCTGGCCCTCGTATGGTTGGCGTGTCCATAGTTCTGGGTCTTTAACTTGCGCATCATCCTCATCGTTTTCACATGGACCAAGAAGAATTGGTTGTTCATCAGGCTCCTTATATGCCCTGCTTGTCCATAGTTCTGGGTCTTTTCCGTGAGCATTATCGTGCTTCGTTGCTGAAAAGCTGTCGCTGATCGATGTAGTATCCAATTCTGTCTGGACGCGTGGAACTGAAAATCAAATAAATATAGCAAATTAGTTAAAGAGTCATTATAGGAAGTTGTGAGCCATGCATGAATTAACCCATTAATACTCAAATTTGTTCAAGAAAATTTCAATTTTCTCATAGAAAATGTCCATTTGCAGACCAAGAGAAGACTTTTTAAAACTTACCACTTGAGTGACTGGCTCGATTATCCCAGTGGTAAATTTTAAAACATGGTCTTCTTGATATGTAAATAGAAACCAGGTTTTTTGGCTGATATAAGGGCTAATAAGCTAATAAGGGTTAATAAGCCTTTCAACCGATGGGCATATAGATACGTTTTGAGATATTGAGATACGTGACAGGTGAGAACAATGCGGATGAAAACCAAGCATTATAACCAAACATTGACTTTTGCAAAGACAATTAGGCATACACTTACTAGAGTCTGAAGTCACACGGTTAATCTGATTGAGCTGTGGCGGCGGGTCGCTGGCGGCCTGTAGCATGGCCTTGGGATGGATGTCTCTGACATAACCGCTGGAGTTGTGCCGTACCAATGAGCTGGAGCTAGGTGACTTACTGGAAAAGCCTGTGTGGTCAATGCTGCTATGAGCATCTCCAGCATTAACACTAGGACATACCATCTGATTGATCTGTGGTGGCGGCTTACTGGCCGCCTGTAGCGTGGCCTTTTGATGGATGCGACTGACCTCACCGTTGGAGCTGTGCGGTACCAATGAGCTGAAGCCCTGCGGCTGATCAGGAACGCCTGTGTGTCCAATGTTGCTCTGAGCACGCCCATTATTGAGGTTATGACATGTGATAAGATCCACAGAAACGCCATCTTTACTAGCATTGATGGTGGAGCTATCGCCATTGTTGTCATCATCTTGACTGGCCTCCCGACAGATACCGTCATAAGCATCACCATTATTGGCTTCCTGGCTGGTAATATCGATCTTGTCATACTCGATATTGATGAATGTATCATCCCTAGCCTTTTGCTTGCAGTCAGTTATGTCCATGTTATCGATGCTCATGTTTGCCACATCGATTTCCTGCACCTCAATACCATCGATCATGTCATTCACGAGGTCGAGTATCTCAGTGGCGATTTCGTGATTTTCAATCTTATCAATGATGCTGGTCATGACATTTGCAATTTCAAGGCTTGTTTCCAGGCTGCTATTGTGATCGGGGATGTTTTCTTGATCAGGCATGGCATTAGATGTGTGTGCCACATCGATTTCCTGCACCTCAATACCATCGAGCATGTCATTCACGCGGTCGAGTATCTCAGTGGCGATTTCGTGATTTTCGATCTTATCAATGATGCTGGTCATGACATTTGCGATTTCAAGGCTTGTTTCCAGGCAGCTATTGTGATCGGGAATGTTTTCTTGATCGGGCATGGCATTACATGTGTTTGCCACATCGATTTCCTGCCCCTCAATACCATCGATCATGTCATTCACGAGGTCAATTATCTCAGTGGCGAGTTCGTGATTTTCAATCTTATCAATGATGCTGGTCATGACATTTGCAATTTCAAGGCTTGTTTCCAGGCTGCTATTGTGATCGGGGATGTTTTCTTGATCAGGCATGGCATTAGATGTGTGTGCCACATCGATTTCCTGCACCTCAATACCATCGAGCATGTCATTCACGCGGTCGAGTATCTCAGTGGCGATTTCGTGATTTTCGATCTTATCAATGATGCTGGTCATGACATTTGCGATTTCAAGGCTTGTTTCCAGGCTGCTATTGTGATCGGGAATGTTTTCTTGATCGGGCATGGCATTACATGTGTTTGCCACATCGATTTCCTGCCCCTCAATACCATCGATCATGTCATTCACGAGGTCAATTATCTCAGTGGCGAGTTCGTGATTTTCGATCTTATCAATGATGCTGGTCGTGACATTTGCGATTTCGAGGCTTGTTTCCAGGCTGCTATTGTGATTGGGGATGCTTTCTTGACTGTCACCAATGTCATATTTTAGACCATGGCCACTGATGGCATTATCCTGCATTTCATGTGCAGTGTGCTGACGTGGAATAGCAACGCTTGTCTCACGGATAGCTGGAGTGGAGAAAATATAATTGGATTAAAGTTCCCAGTGACAATACTAACCACTGAAAGATTAAGCATCTAACTGCCGTCGCTGTGTCGAATTTATTGAGAGCCCGATTTGACCCGCCACAATGGATGGATCAATCTGCCACTCAAGTATCAGACGTCACAATTAAATGGCGTAGCTACGTTGCGAAAGTGGAAATTGTCTGACAGACTTGCGTAACTAAATTCTGTGTTTTCTGTGAATTCCCAATTTAATAAACATGCTGTTGAATATTTTGAAACGAATTTGGCTTTGAGCTGTTACTCTCAAAACAACAACAGGAACAGGTCCAAGTCAAAAACATTTCCTAATATTCCTTACCTTTAAGTTGAGGTTCTGGTAAAAGATCTATTCAAACGTGCTTTATCTAACAGCCATCATTATCTATCATTTAACAATCTAACTTCTTTATGATATAAGACATATTATGATGCTTAATTTTATAATAATTGACGGTTAAATTAGTGTCAAATTATTCAACTACTTTCCTATATATGGGGTTTGAGACAAAGAAAGTAAAATTCTAAATATTAACAAACAGCCGGATCACTTATCATAATAGCGCAGGTTACTATGTCGTTATTGGACCAATACTGGGACGTATTGGCCCGGTTCTGGACCAGTATCTGCGCAGTAACCAACTTTATGATGGTAGTTATCACATTGCACATATACAAGATAAAGATGATGGCTGTAGTTGATTAGTCTTGTATATTTGAGGATTGACGTAATCAGTGTGTCAATCTAGACAATGAATTTGAAACGAGCAAGTCCGACTTTATGATGGTATTTATCATATTTCGAGTACAGGTATTAATGATGTTAATATTTTCCGGAAAATTTCCATTATTTTCCTAAAAATTTTCCATTTATGTCTTAGATGTAGTTTTTGGTATTTGTTAAAAGGAAACAAGTTAAATACTTAAGTTAAAGAGCTGCTGGAATGAAGGCTGGTTGTCAGAAATCAAGTTTTAAAGAACTGGTAGAAGAAAGGCTGGTGTGCATTCTGAAAACAATTTGACTGAAAGTGGTTGGTGTCTTACATGTAGCCGATGTAGGCCTTGTAAGCATTATTAACCCTTTTCATGCTACAGTCCCAGAAAACTTAATCTCAAGACAATGATACAGGCAAACTGTTAAATATTTTGAAACTAATTTGACTGGAAGCTGTTGCTGCAGCAACAGCTCTCAGTCAAATCAGTTTCAAAATATACAACGGAATATTAATTTATCAACCTTGGTATATACATGCAGTGCTAGGTTTAATCGTATGTAATGTAACAAAAGTAGGTCACACCTGGTTCTACAATTCAATATGATCAACTCCTTTAATCCCCAGCAAGTATTGGACTCATTGGAGTATTATTATTAACATAAAACATGTTACTGATGCACTTTTTCTATTAATTATTGTTACGTTAAAAATAATTCTAAGAATAATATAATACAATTTACACAATGAGATGGGAAATGAAGTTTCAGATAAAGACTGGAAAATTTTCCGGCGAAAATGTCGGGGTAACTTTCCGGAAAATTGTCCGTGAACAATTTTCCGACTTACATCATTAACAGGTATATCAACTCACCTGGTAAGGAACGAATGGATCTGCGCACATTCGATATGCGCGCTGTTGATATGCACAACACGGAGCTGCGCAGTGCGCGTTTGCGCACATTGAATCTGGGCAGAACAGGTCTGCGTATTGCCGACTGTTGTCTGGATGATGGGTATACAATGGCATTAAGGTGAATGTCACCATAGGCGTCCACTCGGATATCAATATCTTGGATAGTAACCATCTTCATACCACGAACTAAAGGAGTAGTAAAGCTATTCTTCAAACAGCACGTGCGTCCAAATATAGCCTTGAATAACTCTGGGTGTGTTGGAGTCGAGATGATTGTGATCTCCATAGTGGCTTGATCGTCGCTGACGGTTGTCGTTAGAGATTTGGAATCATCCATCTGACATACGATGTTCATGAAGCGATTTAAAACAGACAGTGGACACACACATATTTCGGTGCTCTGATGACATGCTTTGATCTTTGAGAATGTTGTGTAGTGTTTCCACAGACAGAGGGCTAGATATATTGATGATGGTGGCAGACCATAGACACATAAAACTGCGCGGCAATCATTACTCGGCCATGCTAAAGATGTTATGCAAGAATCTGGAAAGTCGTCTCGCTGGTCCATATCATATGTCCACATGGGACGTGGAACCAGTACGTCGTCGCGAATGAAGCAAAGGACTGCAGCTGGATCGATAGTGTTGATGTTGAAATCAAACAGTTCCCGTTGTGGCACCCATTGTCTGGGATAATACACATTTTCTGTGTCTTCGATCTTCTCCTGGCACAAAGAAGTTAAGCCTTCCAGTAAATTATTCTTCCCATCAGTTGAGTCAGTCTCTGAGAAACAACTGAAACAGACATTAAGAGACTTAGAAGCAACATTGTGACATATAGTAACTGCCCAGTGGGAGTATTAATTTTAGAGTTTAACGTGAGAGATATCCTCAGTAATGCATATATTCATTTAATACAGTAATACACATACATCCGGATACGACACTCATAACGCAGGTATGGGGATTAGGCTACATGCACTCACGTTTACATGCACGCACACACCCACATATATCAGTAATATTGACATTGCATACGTCATGTGGGTGGGATGGAGGGGGAGATAGGGCCTACATACATTCCCCCGTCACCTCTCCAGCCCAAAAAGTGTCCCTGACCAGCCTTATTTAGTTACTGTACTCTAATGAGTAGCTTACCTATATGGCTCATCCTCGATGCTGTCAGGGTCATTAGAAGCTCCTCGCTTTCTAATAGGAAACTGTGGAATAATAATAATAATAATAATAAATAAATAATAATAGATGATCTGATATTATCACATTGTATAGGGCTACGGGCTTTAGCGTTTTCTCATCTCTAATTTCTTGTATAATAATGAGGGCTAGAAATTAACATATTTTTAAATGACGATCCATACGGATCAGCATACCAGAAACTTCACAGATCCCTGGAATTGTGTACTGATCCGTACCATAGTACTACACAGAAGAAGAAAAAATCAAATGTTCTGAATGCATTAGGAGCTTAAAATGTTTGCTTTAAGTGAATGTCCGTTTGCAGGCCAAAAGAAGACTATCTAGTGTACATTTTCAAAAAATAGTCCTCTTGGCCTGCAAATGGATATTTTAGAGACAATTTTGGTCGACTTAACCATTAAAGAGATAAAGCACAAACTATTTCACCAGCTGGTTGATAATGTAAGTAGTAAATAATGTTTGTATTGTGCCTTAAAACAGGTTAGACCAGTGATCCGTTACTGTTCCATATGCAAAAAGGACTACGGATCACGGGATCAGTAGTAATTTCTAAGCCTGAATAATCAGCAATAAATTTCCTCATTTACGTTTCAAGTCGTGGGCATGTGAATAGAAAATTAATTCAGTCTTCTAGAACATTGCATACTCTCTTGTATCATCTCTCCTAGATTATCTGGTTTCTATCAAGCGCCACCATCGCGTTGCTGCTATTGCAAGATAATGATTTACGGTTCTGAAATGACATAATATCGTGGGTTCTATGGTACATGGATATAGCCACATGGACACAATATAATCGGTAATCCTCTTTCGTATAAGCCTATGGGTGTATATAATCCGTAGTAGTGTGTGTAATACAATGGCGGTGTGTGTCACTGTCGATGTATGTTAGTTCACTTGTGCGTTTATCTGTGGGCGTGGCTTGTTCATTTATTCATGTATGTCCTGTGCGTGCGTGCCTGGGATCCTCTGTGTTCTCCTTTATGGGAGTGTGTGTATATCCATTTCTGTCCTGGAGTGTGCTGTATATATTCTGTGTCCTGGTGCGCGTGTGGTATACGTCTGCTTATGAATCGTGTGGTCAGTTGTGTCGTCGCGTGTGCGTGTCTGGGCGTGTCTATTGCCAAGCGTATGAGCGCGTTCGTGTGTGCGCGTCCTTGATGCCGATGCGTCCGTGTGTGGGTGTGTCTCTATGCCCGTCCATATGTGTTGGGGTGTCCATGTGCATGTGCATGAATACAAAATTCTTGAAGGTAATTATAAATGCTCAGCAAATCAGGTAGTTGACCTAAAGTCAACAGTAAATGAAATCATGGCTGCCTCTGGCAAAATTGATATTGCATTTCAACGTCAGATAAATAAACTACGAGAAGATTACTACAGTGTACGCTCAGTAGCAAGAACTTATGAAAATGACGTTAAAAATCTGACTGATGTCAACACTCGATATGCCGAAACAATGGCTATTTTGAAAAAGGAAAATGAAGAGCTGAGAAAAGCACATGACCACCAGATGAATTTCAAACCATCAGACCAGCATCATTCTCGGCAGAAGCTTAACAATCAGAGACATCGTCGTAAATAATTAAAATTACTAACTTTCTATTAAAATGCAGTGCTATAGTATACCTATGATAAGCCTTCCTAGAACAGATACTGCTGTTTATGTTTTTCCTTTTCAGATTGGAGAAAGGAGCTGGATAGACAAAGTGTCCAGGAAGGTTGCGGGTATCGTGGTAAGTATAATGTAAATATGTGTCAAAGCTAGAGGTATAAGTGAACTGCTTGAAGACCTAAAGAGAGCATATACAAATCGGGTAGAAAATGAGTCGGAATGCAATGATTATTTTCTATTTGTGTGGGGTTTTTTTTATCACGTGCTTATAAAGTAATCAGATTAAATTAGTAGGTTAATTAAGTAAGAAAGGTATTATTTTGTGGCGCATTTCAAAATTTTCGTCTAACAGGTATTCCGATGTCGGTAGTCGTATTAATTAGAGCAATTATGAAAGTAGATGTAAATATTAATTAGAATTTATGTGAGATTTTGTATATTTGAAGATTATTGGATTTGGCGCCATCGTGAATACATGATTGTTTTCAGACTAATTTATATACTCCACAATGATGATGATGCAAATTGACATGATGTATACACCTGTGCAAAAGTTAAGCACCACCCTATTTTTACGCACATGCGAGGGTATATTCATGTGCTATGAAGAAAGCAATAGCATAAACATTTATGTACCCATCCATCTTAGTGCAAGAGGTAATAATGCAACTAGAGGAATGCTGATTATGATGGTGGGGAAACACTGTATGTTTTTGTTTGAACTTGAAAACGAGGCCTGAATATGGTTACGTTGACACAACTGACAACTATTGCCCTACAGTTGACACACGTGGCTAGATTGTCATTAATGGTGTCTGAAAACGAAGTTTAACATCTGTGCACGAGTTTGAGACTGTCATTATTAATACCGGGTATATCCACCTTGTACCTGGATGACGGCCTGGACACGACGTCTCATGCTGGTCACCAACCGACTGATACGCCATTGTGGTATTCGTTGCCATTCAAGATGGAGTGCGTCTGTTAATTCCTGTAGGTTCTGCACAGGAGGATCCCTCCTTCTCACCATGTTTCCCAGAATGTCCCAGATATGCTCAATAGGGTTCATGTCAGGGCTCCTTGCTGGCCATGGTAGGGTTTCGATGGCATTCTGGCGGAGGTATTTATGCACAGCTCTAGCACGATGTGGTCGGGCGTTGTCATCCATGAATATAAGGTGGGTTCCAGGTGCATGATTTACAAAATGAGGGACCACAACTCTATCCAGTATGGAATCTTGATATCTTTGTCCATTTAGTGTTCCAGGTACAGTCAACAGATCCAGCTTACAATCAAATGAGATGCACCCCCATATCATAACGGAACCTCCACCAAATGGAACTTCTTCCATGATGTTACGTTGGTCGTACGCCGTGCGTCTGGACCTCCATACACGAGTTCGACCATCTGTGGCATGAAGCAGGAACCGACTTTCATCGGACCAGTGTACCCGTCTCCAGGATCTCATGTTCCAGTGTCTTCTTTCGTTGCACCACCTCAGACGCTCCTCTTTGTGGTGTGCAGTGAGGAGAGGACGTCTGACAGGTCTCCTAGCTTTCATGCCAGCAGCATACAGTCTCCTTTTGACGGTAGACATTGACACTCTATTGCGCGTTTCCCATTGCTGGCTGAGCACTCTGCTGTTGGTGAATGGAGATCTCCTAACAAGGCGTACTAGGGCTCGATCATCATGGGCAGTAGTCTTCTTCGGTCTTCCAGATCTAGGCCTGTCCTTCACCTAGTTAGTTTGCCCATGTTTTGCAATCAAACGACTGATTACAGTATGGTTAATGTTCAGCTGTCTGCCAATCTCTCTGCATGACATACCAGTGGTATGCATGCCTATGATTTGCCATTTCACACGATCACTTAACCTTCGTCTTGCCATAGCGGTTCACAATCAAGAGCTAATTCTCTCTGTACAAATAAACCACGGTCATGAACACAAAATTCCTAATCTTGTCGCCTAAATCTGTATGTAATGTTCTACACCTCAAACTGGACTTTTACATAACTGAACACGTGTGCTGTTTCCCGCCACGCACGGACATCAAGCGGCGTGAAGTCATGCATGCATGTGCATTTCGTACTTGGAATTATGTCAGCTAACGCGGGGACAAAAAGTATGGCAGCCTAGTTGTACCATCATGTTTCTACGTTCTATTGTTTTTGCTGGTGCTTAACTTTTGCACAGGTGTATAGATAGAATACGGATGTATCGCAATTGCTTGTCAGTAATTAAATAACTCTTCAGATTTTAACTTTAAAACGAGATATTAAATTTTCATCAGCAATACGCCTACATTTAATAATCGAATAAGCATAGATAATTATATCATTATGTTGATGACAATTTTGCTGCTCCTTTCTTTGTTTTTCTTTTCGCAGGATACGGAGTATCCTAGGGGAAGCAGGGGATAATATGGTACATAGATATAGCCACATGGACACACCAACACATAGGGACGGGCATAGAGACACACGCACACACGGACGCGCACACACGAACGCACGCATACGCTTGGCAATAGACACGCACATGCGACGACACAACTCCAGAATACGCTGAATGACGGACACGCCCAGTAACACGTGACAACATAGAATGGACAGGCCACGAGCCTTACAGCAATAAATGGACAAATATATGCATAGACTATTAATCGACACGCCATACATGGAACAATCAGTTATTAGTTGGAATGGACACGGGCAGAGTATAACTCTTGCAATTCAATGTAACCATGTTGTAATATGTTGCTTTACGATTGTATTATATACGTTAATTAGTATTATTCAAATTAGTTAATTAGACTCTTAGGACACATTCACGCACATACATGCCCGCCATCACTTAATACACACACACACACACATTTGTTGACATAACGACATCATATTTAAGAGTGGACGAATGTTGACGACAGGGAGTTACAGTTAAAGTTAGACAGTGAGAGTTACGGTTACGGACTCGGACGGACTTCCACAGCGGTCTCTGACCGCTAGTGACAGGTAGTGAGATTGTCAGCTATGTAGTTAGCTGACTGGTCAGTTACAGAGACGTACTTAAGGTTAACTTTGTTAGATTTTATTATAATACTTCTCTCTTAGGAATCGATTGTAGTTAAGTAGAATAGGTTTAGTATAGGTAAGCGACACGTGACTAGAATTTGGAATTATATGTGTAAACTATAGGATTAAGAAAGTTCAGTAAACGAGTCATCATTAATAGAATACAGCATTGTGTCATCCATTCCACCCATCTCCGCTAGAAGGAAGATCCTGGTCGGTGCGCGGGTTGAGACAGTGGCGAGCTAAATCCCCATAAGAATCCCAACCGGACCACCTGACTTATATTCGCCGGTACCATAGTTCTCAGCTATCTAGCTTCTTAAGGTATGTTTCGAATGTCCTTATTTTATCAATGATAATCTATTTGAACTGTTAATTTTATGTCGCCAGTTATTTATAAGAGTGTTCTTTAAAAAGTCTAATAAATTGGGGCAGCTAGCAAGTACTTTTTTGTTTATATGATTTAGACTAAAAACGTTACGTTGTCAGATTGAATTGTGAATTATTTCGACATTATCGATTCATCTGATATTTACATTATTTTTTATGTGCAAGAGTAGAGTGGTGAAAATGTGCTATAACCTGAATTATACAAAGCTGGCCCAATATCGAATCGCATTTCATTGAATGCTAATTTTCAGGGGGAATTTGCCAAGCTTGCCATAGACTATACGATCTGGTGTACTTTGCTTTAATTTTAACAACACGTTCTGCAATTTTATTTGGCAATTTTCATACAGCTCTTAAGTTTTGCCTACAGTAACACAGGCATACTTTGTTAACCCTTTAACACACACAGACCAGAAATGGTAAATTCCTCATAATAATAATAATATTATAATAATATACAAAGGTATAGGTAACCTATATATTTTGAACACCGTTCATAAATAAATGTGCTTCAGCAGATGACGACAAGTGTAATATCTACAAGAGTTAAATACAAACCGTTACAGCTAGAGTTGATTAAATCGTGACAAGATAAGAATGGAAGAATCAGCAGTGACTAAAGCACATATGAAAGTTAATCACTGATGCATTTTGATAATCACTGCTATCAATTGTTCCATTATAAACTTGTCACACGACTTGATGAACTTTGGCTGTAGTAGTTTGTAGATAACGCATAAATCAAGCCTTAATAATATTCCACTTGCCACCCTGTGAAGCACGTGTAGCTTATGCGCGAAAACTCGCAACCATAAATAAAGATGCGATTCAAAGTACTTCATTTGATCAATTATGCTTTAAGACGTAAATGATATTCTGTTTAACTGAGCTGTTCAAAATATAGTATAGCTATCCTGTTCAAAATATAGTATAGCTATCCTGTTCAAAATATAGTATAGCTATCCTGTTCAAAATATAGTATAGCTATCCTGTTCAAAATATAGTATAGCTATCCTGTTCAAAATATAGTATAGCTATCCTGTTCAAAATATAGTATAGCTATCCTGTTCAAAATATAGTATAGCTATCCTGTTCAAAATATAGTATAGCTATCCTGTTCAAAATATTGTTAGCCTAAAGCTTTCGTGTTCAAAGTATAGTATAGCTTCCATGTTCAAGATATGACATAGATTTCCAGTATGGATGTTTTAAGAATAAGACAGTGGATTACCAAGGGTTAAAGTGGTACATAGTAAATCCGCTTTAAATTTGAAGCATAAGTACTTGTCACATGTAGGCTTATGTGATATTCATATCCGGGGTAGACGTAGACCACATAATTAATTTAACAAACCATATCCTGAAAATTAACAAATGAGTTTAAATTAATATAAGCGTACTTACGCAGAGACAGAGCAGCCTCCTAATATTCTTCAAACGAAATTTTTTTCGTTTACGCATCTGGATATTTTAATCATTCATAATGACTTGTGTCGACGTCGCGACATGACTGTCTTCAAGGGTTAACGTGAAGTAAGTTGCTAAGTAACAGCATGCGCCTCGATTATGTGGATTATTTTTTATGACATCATCAAAATTGGTGTTTAATGAAAGCTTTCGCCTCTATGACGTCATCAATTATGTAGATTATTTTCATAGACGTCATCAGAATTGTTGTTTAATGACGTTCAATTACTTGATTCGACATTAATTATCTTAAAATACCAGCTACCACAATATTATTACAATATTATAGGCCTGCTATTATTCAACAAGCTAATCAATATGAATGAGATACAACGGTTTAAGGATGATGATGATGATGATGATGATCAAAGTTCAAAGTTGTTTATTTCATAACATATTTTACATATATGTAAATTGAACATGGGCAGTCCATCAAAGGCACAGCCTATGAATCGATGGACCCCCTAACATACAATACGAGACAGTGTACATGCCATAGGGGATGAGAGCTGCTATGATGCTGATGCTATGACATGCAGCATATAGCATGTTGCTTACACTTTTGCATGTACACACGCACGCATGCACACACACACACTATTCATTCACGTTTTGCGTTTAGGATACGCATACATGAGTCTTACAGCTTCATTCGTTGCTAAGTCAGTCATCCACACAGTCAGTTGGTTGGTCGGTCAGTGGGTTGGTCAATCGCTGGCTTGGTGGTTCGGTCTGTCAGCCTGTCTGTCCATCCGTCACTCATGCAGTCTGGTAGTCTGTTACTCATGCAGCCATCCGATCTGTCACCCATGCAGTCTCGACTGTCAGTCTCTATTCCTCATACGTCATCCGATCTGTCACTCATGCAGTCCGTTAGTCTGTCGGTCATGCAGTCACCTGATCTGTCACTCATGGAGTCATCTGATCTGTCACTCATGCAGTCATCCGATCTGTCACTCACGCAGTCATCCCTTCACTCACTCATGCAGTCATCCGATCTGTCACTCATGCAGTCATCCGAGCTGTCACTCACGCAGTCATCTATTCACTCACTCATGCAGTCATCTGATCTGTCACCCATGTAGGCATTCGATCTGTCACTCATGCAGTCATCCGATCTGTTACTCATGAAGACATCTGATCTGTCACTCATGCAGGTATCTGATCGGACACTCATGCAGTCATCTGATATGTCATTCAAGCAGGCTGTCACACATGCAGCCATCCTATCTGTCACTCATGCAGTTATCCGATATGTCACTCATGCAATCCATCTGATCTGTCACTCATGCAGTCATCCAATTTGTTGCTCACACAGTCATCCGATCTGTCACTTATGCAGTCGGTTGGTTGGTCACTCGGTCGGTCAGTCAGTGGGTTGGTCATTCTGTGGCTGGGTGGTTTGGTCTGTCAGTCTGTGACTCAGCAGCCATCAGATCTATAAGTCATGCAGTCAATCAGTATGTCACTCATCCAGTCATCCTATCTGTCACTCACGCAGTCTATCAGTCTGTCACTCATGCAGTCATCCTATATGTCACTAATGCAGTCATCCGATATGTCACTCGTGTAGTCCATCAGGCTGTCACTCATGCAGTCATCCTATCTGTCACTCATAGAGTCATCCTAGGCACTTGCCTCTCGCATAGGCGAGATATTCTGGATGGAGGCCCGCGCGAGGCTACTACCTCTCGCACCATTAGGAAGTCATCTAGGTGACGGAGGCTTTCGCGAGGCACTTCCCTCTCGCAACATCAGGAATCTCTTTAATTGTATAATGACGGTATTGTAGCGACCCTGACCTTCCTAACCTAGCCAAGGGATGCTTCAGAGGGAAAACATCAGATTTGAACTGTGACGTATGTGTGAGATAGTGTGAGTGGGATTATTTAGAGTGAAAAGCCGAAACAGCAATAATCCGTACTTTCCGACTTAATTAGTAATTAATTAAATAAAATTAATTTCAACGAGGTCAGAAATACAGACCCTTTAAGCCGATGCGGCACTGCCCGTGATGATTAATTTGAAGCCGAAACGGCGATTATTCACAGGTATTAATAACGCTCTGGTGTGTACACGTGGGTGTATGGTTTGTGCAAAGAAACGGCAATAATTAGTAATTAGCCGGGCCTTCAAGTTAATCTTAAACCGAGACGGCAATTAACTCCATAAAGGTCGGTAATACATTCACTTTGAGCCGAATCCACTGAAATGATTGAAATAGTGTGGTTAATTTTAAGCCGAAACGGCAATTAAAACACACAACTGTGCCTTGATTATGACGTGAATATGCGTGCGTGTAGTGTAAAGTACACGCGTGTCACAGTTGACCATCGCCTCGTTGTGTTCCATACGATAGCCTCTGACTGTCCTCCAATACCAGGTTCAGACACTAATATTCTAGGATTGAGGGTAAAGGGATAATTGCCAGCAGCTCTTGGTGCTACTGAGCAAGAAATTGACAAGATGGAATTGAAAAGACTGATGTTTAGTTACAATAACCCTCGCTAAACAGCGACCGGAAACATGACTGGAATATGTAGTAAAAATACTACGGTTTGTTTACATATGACGTCATTTGACAGGGGAAATCTCCCACAGCCCGGGACGTCTAAATTCTATTAATCTGGTTCATGAGAAATGGAAATTCAAACTCCACACATTCAAGAATGGGAAAATATATCTACAGTTCTGATTAATTAATAATCAGAAGAATCTAATACTAAAAATTAGTTTATCACAATATTTGCGGCTAGGCTACGCCCCCTGTCACCGCAGTCCGGTTCGGTAAAATGCGGTGACGGCAGACGATAACCTACCATATACATGGTACCGCAATAATAATACATGGTAACGCCTGCAATATGCCTATTATTACCGCGTACAATGCGGTGAATAAACCCTCAATACATTACCGTAACTAAAGTGCGGTAATTATACTTCGGTACGTAAGCGGTAACAAACGTCAAAATGCGGCGAAGCCTCAGATCAAAGATCGGTGAGTTGCTGAAAACAAGTCAACTCCCTGACTAAGCAGTATGATAGCCAGCCAGCTCACCTACAACCTGGTAATCAGCCAGTCCATCAGCAACAGAGCAGCCAGCCAGCCCACCGGTAACATGGCACCCAGCAAGCATATCAACAGCCATGGCAATATCGTAGTCTGTCATCACACGAGCAGTATGATAGCCAGCCAGCTCATCTGCAACACGGTAATCAGCCAGTCCAACAACAACAGAGCAGTCAGCCAGCCCATCAACAACAAGGTAATCATCCAGTCCATCAGCAACAGAGCAGCCAGCCAGCTCACCAGCAACATGACAGCCAGCTATCTCAACATCAATATGTTAGCCAGCAAAACCATCAGCAACAGGTTATCCAGCCACCCCACTTGCAACATAGTGTCCAGCCAAGCCATCACAAGTATGGTGGCCGGGCAGCTCAACATCATTATGGTAGTCCGCCAGCCCACCAGCAAAGTGGTAGACAGCCAGCTCTCCAGCAGCATGGTAGACAAAAAGCTTACCGGCATCAGGGTACTCGGCCATCCCGTGGTAAACAGTGTGGTAGCCGGCTACCAAATCAGCAATGTGGCAGTCAGCAAACCCACCAGCAACGTGGTGGCCAGTCATTCCAACAACATGGTAGCCATAACCACATGACAATATTATGCTCAACAGCAAATGAACACGGAAATGTGTCATCACATGAATCTAAGCCAAATTGAACTTCGCAATATGCACTCCCAGCTAATGAGTGTCCTAAATGTGAATAGACAGTACGTAACAACCCAGCAGAATGGAGGCCAAATTGCACCGTGCTCTTTAAATGTTAACAACTTAACTCAGTATAATGGCATACAAAATCAGTCTGAAATTGGTAGCCAGTCAAACCAATCTGAATCTGCTAGTCACTCAGTCCAATTGCATGATAGCCATTCAGCCCAACACCACGATAAAGAGTCAATCCAGGAGTGTGATAACCAGTTAGATCAACAGCATTCTGGTGACCAGTCAGTCCAGCAGCAGTATGATGATCAGTCAGATCAATATCATCATGGCGATCAGACAGTCCAACAGCAGCATGGTGAGCAGTTAGTCAAACAACAGCATGGTGACCAGTCAGTCCAGCAGCAGCATGGTGATCAATCAGTCAAATATGGTGACCTGTCAGTCAAGTATGGTGATCAGTCAGTCAAGTATTGTGACGAGTCAGTCAAGTATGGTGACAAGTCAGTACAATGTGGTGACCAGTTAGTCCAATGTGGTGACCAGTTGGTCCAGTATGGTGACCAGTCAGTCCAGTATAGTTACCAGTCAGTAAGTCAGATAGTCCAAGAGCAGCATGGTGATCAGTCAGTCCAAAAGCAGCATGGTGACTTGTCAGTTCAACGGTGCCATGGTGAGCAGTCAGTCCAGCAACAGTATGGTTACCAGTCAGTCCAACAATATTATGATGACCTGTCAGCAAAAGATGGTGACCAATCATCCATGTATGACCAGTCAGTCCAGCAGCAGTATGGTAACCATTCAGTCCAGCAACAGTATGATGTTCAATCAATCATTTACGCTGATCAGTCAGTCCAGTATGGTGACCAGTCAGTCCAGTGTGACGACCAGTCAGTCCAGCAACAGCATGGTGACCAGTCAGTCCAACAACATCAAGGTGATCTGTCAGTCCAGTATGGCGATCAGTCAATCCAGTATGGTGACCAATCAGTCCAGTGTGGTAATAAGTCAGTCCAGTATGTTAACCGGTCACTCCAGTATGATGACAAGCCAGCTAGTCAGACAGCCCCACAGCAGCATAGTGGCCAGTCAGTTCAACAGCAACATGGTGATCAGTCAGTCCAGCAGCAGTATTGTAACCATTCGGTCCAGCAGCAGTATGATGTTCAATCAATCAAATTTGGTGACCAGTCAGTTCAGTATGGTGACCGGTCAGTCCAGTGTCACGACCAGTCAGTCCAGCAACAGCATTGTGAACAGTCAGTCCAGCAACCACATGGTGACCAGTCAGTCCAACAACATCAAGGTGACCTGTCAGTCAATTATGGTGACCAATCAGTCCAGTATGGTGACCAGTCAGTCCAGTGTGGTAACAAGTCAGTCCAGTATGTTAACCGGTCAGTCCAGTATGATGACCAGCCAGCCAGTCAGACAGTCCCACAGCAGCATGGTGACCAGTCAGTTAAACAACAGCATGGTGACCAGTCACACCATCAGCAGCATGGTAACCATTCAGTCAAGCATGGTGACCAATCAATAAAGTATGGTGACCAGTCAGTCCAGTATGGCGACCAGTCAGTCCAGCATGATGGCCAGTCAGTCCAGCAACAACATGATGTTCAGTCAGTCCAGCAGCCGCACGGAGACCAGTCTGTCCAGTATGATGACCAGTCAGTCCAGCAGCAACGTGGTGACCTGTCAATCAAGTATGGTGACCAGTCAGTCCAGCAACAACAGGTTGACCAGTCAGTGAAGCAACAGCATGGCGACCAGTCATTCCATCTGCAAGACAAGTGTACATATTCAGACCAGCAGTCAAATAATCATTCAAGCCAGAAGTATGGCGACCAAACAAACCAGAAGTGTGGTTATCAGTCAAACCAGCAGGAGCATGGTATCTACTCAATCCGACAGCAACATGATAACCAGTCAATCCAGCAGCCTTGTGATCATGACCAGTCTTTTTTAGGGCACGTCCGAGTTACAAAAATCTCAAGATAGCATCTTTCAATATCAGGAACTTAAAGGGTAACTTTATGTATATCCAGAAATTGTGTGAGAGAGATCAAATAGACATTATAGCCCTGCAAGAACATTGGCTAGTTGACTGTGAAAAATACTGGATGAAAAAACTACTTCCTGGTTTCCAGCATCATTCCAAATCTGTGGATGAAGGCAATCCATTACCCCCCCCCCCCCATACAGTTACCACGGGGATACAGCGGATCAAGTATAAGCTGGAGAGACGAGCTAAATAGTTTAATTGAAAGTCTACCTGATGGTTCAAATAGAACAGTCTGCATAAAAATAAACTCATCACCTTCAGTCATCATTATAGCAACATATGCCCCATGTAAATAGTGTAGCAAATATAATGAGGAATATATGGAAATCTTAGCAGAATGGCAGGAACTACTGAACAAATATAAAGACTCCAATGATGTCCTGATATGCGGCGATTTAAATGCATCATTGCATTCAGAATATCCAGATGCAAGAGACAATCTATTAAAAGATTTCTGCACCAAGAACCAGTTAGAATTAGTTCCAAATTATCCAGTTGGAAAAACCTTTGAATGTGCAAATGGCTCTTCACAGATTGACTATATCATTGCATCAAACATAGATCTCATAAAACAAGTTCAGCATGTATCAAAGGAATACGACAACTGCTCAGATCATATACCAATTAGAGCTATCATTACAGTTAAGGAAAGCAGCATGAGTAACAATGTGCTGAAGCCAGTACAAGAAAGAAAGCTTCAGTGGGGAAAAGGTGATCTGGTTCAATATAAAGAAAATCTGGAAAGAATGATGCATCAAAAGGATCTCTGCTCATCAAACAAATCGGTAGACGAACTTATCACTACTGTCACCATATGTATGAAGGCCAGTACTAAAGGGGCAATCCCAGAGGGGAAACCAAAGACTTCAAAGAAGGGTCGACTCTGGAATTATAAACTTGCAGAAACACCAAACATATCCAAAACAATACATCATCAATGTGTTCGTGCATGTAGACCTTCAAATCCAAAGCATCCATCAAAGATCAAATTAAGAGAAGCTAAAAAGGCGTATCGGAGAGAGCAACGGCAGGCTGTAACAAGAGCAGAGCAAGATACTACAAACAAGATCATGAACGCCCTACCCTCAGATCAGTCACTGTTTGCACAGCTAATACGAACTCAGAGAAAAACATCACAGAAAATTCTGTCAACAGCAATATTGCATGTGAATGATGAGGAGTGTCATGGAAATGACATAATAGAAGGATGGGTAACTTACTTTGAAGAGCTAGGAACACCAAAGGAAAACCCCACATTTAATAAGGCATATAAAGATCAGGTTGAGGATGATATAACCAACATTAAATCTATCTGTGGTGATGATCCCTTCACGTGGGATGATGTAAACAGTGCTGTGAATGAGCTACACCTGAAAAAGGCCTCAGATTCTGATGGACTCTCATCAGAGCACCTAAAACATGGTGGTGTCTTATTAATCCACACTCTTCTGATACTGTATAATAAGATCATAGCCGAAGGCATATATCCAGATGCATTTAAAACTGGTTTGATTACATCAATCCATAAGAAGGCAGGAAAGCCATTGACGATCCCAGATAATTACCGGAAAATCACAGTGACATCCATAGTGGGAAAAGTCTTTGAGAAGCTTTACCTTAAACGCATTAGACCATTGATTTCAGAAAGCCAAAGTAATCTACAACTTGGTTTCACACCTGGAAAATCACCATCAGTTGCAGCAGTACTAATGACTGAAGTTATAGCAGAATGCAGAGAAAATAAAGTGCCCTGCTATGTTGGCTTTATGGATGCACAGAAAGCCTTTGATATTATCTGGCATTCTTCATTATTGCGTCGTCTTTACCTCCTCGGTATAACAGGGAAGCAATTGTTGATTGCGAATGAAATGTACAGAAACATGTCAGCACAAGTCAAGTGGGAGGGACATAGAAGTAGAAAGTTTGCTGTCAAACAAGGCGTTCTACAAGATGGGGTCACATCTCCTGATTTTCATAAACCATATGAGGATCCGCTACTAAAATTACTTGAGCAAACAGCAACTGGTCTACATATTGGTTCAATATATCTGGGCTCAATAACACTATGTGATGATAAGACAGTCCTAGATACATCCCAAGATGGGTTACAGGTGGGACTGAATGCTGCAACAATGCATGTAAATAAAGAATGGTATGTTAATGGAATTGCCAAAAGCCAAGTGATGGTTTTCAATCAAGGCAAAGAAACAGAATATGAGTGGACACTAAACGAAGAAAAGATGGACGTGGTAAAGGAATATAAACATCTGGGACTAATAAGAACAGACGACAAAAGTGGCCTAGGCAAAGAAATTAAAAGGAAAGCTCGTGCAACAGCTTATTCATTGATGCGTGCTGGCTTTCATGGAATTAATGGACTAAGCCCAATTGTCAGTATAAAACTATGGTCAACATATGTAATACCACGATGTACGTATGGACTGGAGGCATTAATTATAGCAAAGACGGAAATGAGTCAGATCACTACACATGAAAGGAAAACCTTAAAGCAATTGCAATCACTTCCAAATAGTTGTGCAAATTCACTGGCATATTTACTTCTCGGTGCACTGCCGATAGAGGCGCAAATTGAAAAGAAGAAGCTGACATTACTTGGTGCAATACTAAGGAGTGAAGGCTCTGTCGTACAACAGTTAGCAATTCGGCAGCTCGTTATGAAAAGAGAAGGCAGACTCAGTTGGTTTCAAGATGTCGAATTAATTTCACAAAAATAGCAATTACCATCAGCCCACCTGCTGCTACAAGACCCACCACCTAAATGTGTATGGAAGCGTCATGTCCAAAAAGTTGTAAACACAGAAGTCCTAGAGATGCTAAAGGAAGACATTAAGCAGAAATCATCAGCCCAGTTTGTGAATGTTGACATCCTTGATATCGGAAGGCCACATCCGATCTGGTCAACAGTGACAGCAAATACATATGATGTAAAACATGCCGTCATCAAGGCAAGGTTACTAACCGGTACAAACTATCTGCAAGTAGACAGATCCAAATTTAATCAATATGAGAATGATACCTGTCCTTTTTGTAAGAAAGTTATAGAAGACCGTATGCATTTCCTAGTTCAGTGTCCAGAATTTGCAGATATCAGAAGCATCCATATAGCGGAAATCGAGCATCTAGTGGCGGCAGATAGCTGGGAATTAATAAGCAAGGATGAGAATCTTATTCTCCAGATGTTAGCCTACTCGACACAACTCTCTTGTTTGGTCTGATTGGAAGCGATTCAATGTCGAAAATTGAATCCATCTCCAGGAAACTCTGCTATAAACTTCATATCAGACGTAATCATCTCTTAAATGAAATGAATTACCTAACAAAGCTTGCATTATAAAATATCACGTTAGTATAATTAAAGTCAATTGCACATAGAAAAATACGGTGCACCTTATGCTTTCTGGATGCTCCTACATGTATTTCAATAACAATGAACTCATTTACGCGTCTGGTGAACATAAATTTACTCGTCTATGAACTGTGACCATTTACTTGTATACAGATAGGAAAAATCACTTGCGTGTGTACATGCATGTACATAAATGTCAGATTTAATGATCGTTTGCGTGTGTGTGTATATAATATAATATATAATTAATGGAAAACTCCAGTAATTTGCGGATTCTAGAGATTCCCGGATAATACACCTAAAGGTGGTGCGCCAGACATCGGCGGAAACTCCAAGAACAGAACAGAACAGATTGGCTGAGCGGTGCTATTTATAAGATTTTGGAGAGTGACGTCATGAATAAATTACGGAGATAAATTAGACAAACTTATACAACTTATACGAGATGAATAAATCAGTTTGATAAATGAAAGTTATTAAATACGGCTAGAATACGATAGAATTATATATTAATCCTAAAAGATATACTTTATTACAACATTTGAATAAGTCGGCAAACATCGGAACGCCAGACAACTGGGTCACATTCGGTTTAGTTATGAACGAAAATGACAATTGGAATGTGTAAGTTACGATGTAAATAGCATGTTTTGTGAACAAAACACAGAGAATATATGTGAGATATTAACAAATCGTGTTAAATAAATCGCCAACGCTATACTAATGAGAGAGGTAAGGTTGTAACATCACGATAGCAATCTCTTAATGTTGAATATAACCTGACTGTCGACCTATACAACTTGAAACCTCTAATAAAATATTGATAAAACTGGAGCATGACAAACTATTTGAATACAGAATAGAGATCATGGAAGTTGCAAATCTGCTACAGTATAATAGCTTATATTAAGTTAAACAGTGACCTCGTTGTGCGGATGCTTCCTTTGCGGAGATACCTCTGCGGATTTACGAATCCGTGTGGTACCTCCGGCGACCGCACGTGCAAAGTACACCAGCTAGCTCTACTTTATGTATTATTATTATATGCTCAATTACTGTCAGACGATACACCTTGTTTGACAAATAGTTACCTCTTTCTATATAATTTATTCTCCAGTCTTAAATTAACATGGAAAGACATACCGGTGACACCAATAGCTGCGGCCCCACCGGAACGATTGAGTTCCACTGGCCTTAGGAGCCGGTCTATGTACTTCATGGAGCAGCGTTATGCGGGATCCGGAACCCCAAAACTCGGAGTTAGCCAGATACAAGTGGCACCCGATGTGGGGCTCGAAGAACAAGAAGCGAACTCACGCCAATACCCTTCACCGAACTTAATTCACCATCCACAGACAGTCAGCGATCCCTCGATCTAGAGGTAGCATCGTATGACGGACGTGGTGCCCGCATGCTCACCGACTATGTGCAAAACTCACCTGATGCAGGACAATCTGCACCTCTTTTACAGCAGTTCTCGCCCATAAATGAGGCGCTTTCCGCAATGCCTCACAAGTGGGAACTGACTTCCTAACCATATTGGACCTCTGCGATAGGCCAACATCAACAGGCCGGACTGCGGACGATCGCGACAAAGACCCCTACTGGAGCATTACCAATATCCTTTACAATCATATCATTCACCAGCGTCATCAGTAGGTGGTTCATGGCCAAATGATCATGTACCATATCCCTTGTCTCCCCATGTAAATAGACCATCTTATTTTCAGAATGCTGGACGACGAGCAATGGAGGGGTCATTGCCTCCGTTCCAACGCTACATCGGTCAATCAACACATCATACACATCACGCCCGTCAGCCATCTGCACCGCCACCATTCGAGGAACACCCACCACCACAGCCCGAAGAACGTCCACATCGTTTTCATAATACGCCTCCACCCGTTGATAGACCCACACCTGTCTATGGACCCACATCATGGCGTAACTCGATGGACTCGACATGACATGGCCAGTTTCATCAACACGAATCACACTCTCGGGCACGGCAACCTCAGCATGGTAAGTCATGCCGACGGGAAACATCACCACCACCAACCCGCCGCCCAGTTTCTGCATTTTCGCCAGTCTCCCGCATACCACCACCTCCCGGATTTGCACCCATCATCTCGCACCGTGGACCAGGCCGGATCATTCTCCCCCCAGAATTTAGCGGGGAAGATGACTGGGCTAATTACAAGGTCCAGTTCAAAATAATTAATAGAACTAACTGGTGGACTAATGAACAGATGGGGGAATAGTTACAACAGCTTACGGCTACTGCGGTATGGATCGAGAACTTCTTAGAGCGGGAGAAGAACAATCACCGCCAGCTCCATCTCATAAATGAAATGACTGACACTAATTTAGCCAACACGACCGACTCTAGCACAGCATCAACAACTGCACCCCATGAACAGGCCCACATCACAACCACAGCACAACAATCACCAGAAGCACGTGCCTAGAGGAAGGGGGCGTGGCCAACGGGGAGGCCACAATGGTGCCCCAGGAAGCGGCAACCAGCACAATAACAGCAATTGTCCCAACGTTCATGAGAGGATAGATGAGATCAACTAAGAAATCTCTGCACTCACTAATTTAGTCACCACACTAAGCACCACAATCGCCACTTCAACACCAGGACCGCACCCACTACCAACACCACACCACCATTGAACACATGTTTCGGATGTGGCCAGTTGGGCCACTGGAGGGAACGGTGTCCTAACCGACCTCCGTCAACAACTCCAACCACTGACTGCCAAACCCAGCAGCCGGATAAACCGTTAAACCCATAAGGGCACCGAAGAGTCACCTCGGTGCCCGTTCTCATGACCCGGCTCAACTGCGGCCTCTGTACAACAACGTCCGATGGCCTACACTAATCATCAATCATCCACAGTCCCACATACATACGCATGCACGGCTTCACATATGTCGGTACCTACGATGCCTCCGACATCCGCAGCACTGCCACTCCCTTCTAGCGGAAACAGTGACCGTGCTATTTCTGCATCTATTCGACCTTCTTTCCTATGTAAAACGGCAGTGGTGGGTTCTAGCACCTCCGCTGAAACAATGTTTTTGCAAGCACCACGACCCACCACCAAGGCACCTAACACCCAGTGTCCCTTGGTGGTTTGCAATTCACAACCCCTTACTGCTACATCACCGACACACACTATCAGTGGTGGTTCGGGAGACAGCATTCTTCCAACATCATGGAGACACGCGGGGAAATACTGTACAAGAAAATGGAATGGCCCACAACAGTGTTGTTTCTTCTGCGTTTCACCTAAACATCCCATGATGCGATGTAAAATGTGGCTGACAGCTAGCCCTTATCAAAGAACAAGAAAAATCTTATCTGCACTGCTGTATACACCAACCCCGCATATACAGAATCGGCAACATCTCCACCACCATTGCTACCACCAGCTCCGTCGTCACCAAAACACTCACAGCAGCAGCAACGACGGGCTGGCCCTTTCCTCACTCAGTGACCAACTGCACTAAAGGAAGCTATTCGGAGACAGGCCGACTACATACAGAACGATGCCGCTCCTAAACCCCTTTCACAGACGGCATCAATAGAAACACTTCCAGAGGTTCACAGAAAAGTAATTTATAAGTGTGCTTTATTTATAAGCCTGTCTGTTCAGCGGCGTTTCCACCAGTGCCACCATTGACACTGGAGCTTCCATCACCGTTTTCAACAAGCACTCATATGAGAGCATCCCACCTCATAAGAAGCCACATCTTAGGTCTACAAACATCTTTTTGCAAACAGCTACGGGAGTCGATGTACCCGAGGCTGGTGTAGTAAATCTTGTGATACAGATAGAGGAGATGCAATTCACTCAGCGAGTTGTCATCGCCTCTATCCAAAACGATGCCCTGCTTGGCTCTGATTTCCTCAGTGCCAGCAAAGCTGTTATACACTGCAGACATCAAGAACTCGACATACAGTCGACGGATACCCCTTGGACCGGAATCATCATTATATGATATGTATGCAGTAATATTAACCAGTACTGCCACAGTTGAGCCGGGACAAGAACGGATCTTGTGGGCCACTGCACCACAATTAGGAAGCAACACTCACACCGCCATGCTGGAACCCAACCTTGACTATATGATAGCCTCACAATGCGCCAGTCCCCGTATGATCGTGGACACCACCAACAAAGAGCACATACTATTTAGAGTGTCCAATGGCACAGCGGACCCAATCACCCTTGAACCAGAGTCTGTTGTGGCCACTTGGTGGATGTGACATCACTGGAGACACCCACCCCCACAACAACACCTACAGCAACTACCAATGACCTACCAGAACATCTACATAATTTATACTTACGTGCCACAGTAGGTTTATTGCAGTCTCAAAAACTCCATATACGGACACTACTTAAATACCATGACAGTTTCTCATCAGGAGACATGGACCTCGGAGAAATTCATCTAGTGCAACATTCCATTGATACAGGAAATAATCGCCCAGTGCAACAACCGGTACGACGTCTTCCCATTCACAAGGAAGCGGTAGCTCATTAACAAGTAAGCAACATGTTGTGGACCGGTATTATAGAACCATCAGCATCATCGTGGGCCAGTCCTATTGTACTAGCAGGCAAGAAGGATGGATTCTTATGGTTTTGTATAGACTACTGCTGCCTTAATGATCTTAGCTTCAGACGCATATCCGTTACCCCAAATAGACCCGGCCTTGGAATCCTTGTCCAGAGCCAAGTGTCTTTGTACCTTTGATTTAGCTAGTGGGTACTGGCAAATGGCCATGGATGAAGCTGACATGAAAAAGACCGCATTCGTATGTAGGGATGGTCTTTTCCAATTTGGCAAGATGCCCTATGGCTTTTGCAATGCTCCTGGAACATTTGAATGTCTCATTGAGCAGGTATTAACCACCCTGCAATGGGAAATCTGTCTGTGTTACATCGACGATGTAATCGTCTTTGGTTCTTCGTTCGAGCAAACACTTGCAAATTTGGACACCTTGCTTTCCCGTTTCTGCACGGCCAATTTGAAGCTCAAACCAAAGAAATGTCATCTTTTCAGACAGAGCATCGAGTTCCTGGGACACGTCATATCCGGTGATGGAGTGGCTACTCAGCCGTCAAAGACAAAGGCAGAGTGGCAGACGCCCTCTTCAGTCACAGAAACATGGAGTTTTCTCGGTCTCTGCCAGTACCATCGCAGATACATCCGTCATTTCAGTGAGATTGCATCTCCCCTTTATCAGATCACCGAAAAAGATCGACCATTCGAGTGGACGAGTGAGTGTGAACGTTCCTTCAGGGCATTGAAGGAACTCTTGATGACCGCCCTGAGTCTCGCTCATCCTAATCGTAATCTCGATTTCATCTTGGACACTGATGCGGTTCTATCTCAGGTGACGGAGGATGGAATGGAGCAGGTGCTGGGTTATGGTTCACAGACTCGCAATAAGACAGAGAGACATTATGCGACCACAAAACGAGAACTGCTTGCAGCGGTATACTTCATCAAGTATTATAAACACTTTCTGTATGGAAGCCCATTTACTCTCTGTACAGACCATGCCTCACTACACTGGCTCAGAAACCTTAAAAATCTGGAGGGCCAGGTAGCGAGATGGCAGGAATCCCTGCAGGCCTATAACTTTAATGTTGTTCACTGTCCCATCAAGTTACATGGAAATGCCAATGCCTTGAGCAGAATCGGGCTCGAGGGTGAACACGAAGAGGCCACCAACATGACACAATCTACACAGCCGTTTCCAGAGTTCCCCGAATTGCAGTGCGCAGAATGGAACATGGAGAAAGTCACTCATGAGCAAGCAACAGACACGCAAACATGACACATATGCGTGGATCCAGGAGGGGGTACGTCCTCCCCGGGAATCTGTTATACCACTGTCCACAACGGCCAAATACTATTACCAGCAGTTTGGAGAATGCCATATGAATCATAATGTTCTCTACATCAGCAACCGACTAGTAATTCCGGAATGTAATCGAGAAATTATCTTGAAACAGCACCATGATAATGCCAGACATCTAGCCATTGAAAGAGCACTCATGCGGATAAAACAGATTCCACTGGATTGGGATTCGTGATAGCGTGAAGGTGTCGGTTTCCAAATGGTTATCCCATGCCAAAGACGTGATGTTGGCCACCACCATTTAGCACCACTTCAAATTACGATAGTTGGTGCACCATGGGAGCGAGTGGATATTGATGTGCTCAGACCCTTGAATATGACGGATGCAGGAAATAAGTACATCCTCGTATTACAAGATTATTTTACCAAGTGGATGGAAGCATTTGCTTTACCGGACCAAGAGGCATCTAGCATAGCAGAGGTCCTGGTAAGTAATGTATTCTGACATTTCGGTATGCCCTATGAGCTACACTCCGATCAAGGAAGTAACTTTGAGAGCCGGCTGATTGCCGAGCTCTGCAAATTGTTTCATATCGTCAAAACAAGAACGACGCTGTATCAACCCCGAAGCGACGGTATGGTCGAAAGATTCAACCGTATGCTGGCGGAGATGTTGACGAAGGAAACACACCTTGATTGTAGAGATTGGGATTTATGACTCCCATATGTGCTCATGGCTTACCACACTTAAGTACATTCCAGCACGGGTTATACCTCAGCTCGGTTAATGTTAGGCCATGCCCCGGATTCCAGGGGAGAAAAATTCACCTCTACGTCGAACTCATGTGGCAGCATATAGAGCAGACCCATGAGTTAGTGAGAGCAACATTATCCTCTGCACACAGTCGGCAAAAGACGTGGCATGACCGGAGAGTGCATGGAGATCCATATGAAGCAGGAATGATGGTATGGGTTCACGGTTCACGATGGTCTGCAAACGTGCCAAGTAAACTGAGTTACCAGTGGAAAGGCCCCTATGTTGTAGTAGGTAAGACGTCAGACGTGACCTACCATATCCGTGCTTCGGATGGCCTGACCTCAGTCATCCACTTCGATCGGCTAAAACCCTGTGTCAGCGACAACCCTGCACCAGTTACACAGTTACCCAGACAGAAGTTTCTACAGAAACTAGTATTCCCAATGTTAGCGCAGTGCACCGTGGTGCCAGTTCGACCCTTCTACCAAGCAAGAAGTCCGAGGAACAAGCAGCTGACACTGAGGACGATGATGAGATACGTACTCGTACTTTCCCTCCTCAGCATGGGTCTACTCGATCTGGGAAGTCGTACCTGAAGACTTTCCTGTCTGTTTTGTCCAAAAGTTGTTCCACCGACCTCTCCCCATTCCCACCCACTCCATGCTATACCCCACCCCCATTAAAGAATTACTAGAAGCGGAGGCTGAGGTAGACCCAAGCCATGCTTCCTGTGGGGTGGAACATGTAATGAATAGCATGGAAGTGAAGAGGCCAGATGAGGCCTTGGCGTGTCTAGAACAGCAGAACTGCACAACTCGTTGTACCCGACCACGCCCAAAAACCACCAGACCAATAGAATGAAAAAGTTACCCTGGTTAAACAGTGTTTGTTGCCTGTATTAGCTTTGCTGAGTGGTTGTTCCACTATGACGTCACAGCTGCTACATGCATTAATTACATTTTTATAAGTAACCCTCTCTGTTAATGGGTTATGATTAACTTTTATACTTCCATCGCCGGACGGAGACCTTTCTTCACACTGTTTAAATCCTGATTTAGTTATAGAGATGATCTAGTAGACATTACCTCATTGCTCTGTTTTACTGTCCTGAGTTTGTACCGTATCATCGTGGAGTCAGCATGCGGAGACCCATCTGCGGAAACCAGCTGTGGAGATCTGCATGCGGAAACCTTCCTTCCTTCCTCAGGGAACATGTCGACTCACGCTACATGTATGTAGTGCCTCAATTTCAGTAACATAGTAGCCTGCTTCATCCAAGTAACTACTAGGTACTCAAGTAACTATACCTATTATATTTTATCATCATAATTCTCATCCGTATAACGTACTGATGACTAACAGGTACAATACCGGTCTTAGGACCGCAATTTATGATTTCTTTATTACTGTGTATAGTATCCTTGTTTACTGTGGCTGCTTTAACTAAATGCGCCGTTTACGTTATTGACCTATTCTTCACTCACATCCCCATTTTAGATTAATCCTTCATGTTTCTTTGCACGAAATTTCGCCAAACACCGAATTGCATGAAATTTCGTGACGCCCAAATTCATTATGTTAGATGGAGCAGATTCAGATTTGGCAGTGATTCAGAAAGCTACCGCCACAGACGACAATCAATGCCAGCACCTTTTATTTGACAATGATTTGTCAGTGCTTCAGGAAACCACCGCCACAGATGACACTCACCGCCACTGAATATTTGAAATTTGGCGGTGCTCCAGAAAGCCACCACCACAGACGACAATCATGGCCAGTGCCATTTAGTTGAGAATGATTTGTCAGTGCTTCAGGAAACCACCACCACAGACGACAAATACCGCCACTGAATATTTGAATTTTGTTTATTTACCTGTTTTGCAATGCAGATAATGAAAGATATGTAGAGAGTAGAGTCAGATTTGGCAGTGCGTCAGAAAGCCGCCGCCATAGATGACAATCACCACCACCACTGAATATTTGAAATTTGGCGGTGCTTCAGAAAGCCACCACCATAGATGCCAATCACCGCCATTGAATATTTGAAATTTGGCGCTGCTTCAGAAAACCACCGTCACAGATGACAATCACCGCCAGTACTTTTTATTTGAGAATGATTTGTCAGTGCTTCAGGAAACCACTGCCACAGACGACAATCACCGCCACTGAATATTTGCATTTTGTTTATTTACAAAGATATGTAATACATCATGATAGAAAGTAGTCAGATTTGGCGGTGCTCCAGAAAACCACGGCCACAGACGACAATCACTGCCACTGAATATTTGAAATTTGGCCATGCTCCGGAAAGCTACCGCCACAGACGACAATCACCGCCAGTACGTTGTAGTTGAGAATGATTTGTCAGTGCTTCAGGAAACCACCGTCACATACGACAATCACCGCCACTGAGTATTTAAATTTTGGTTATTTACATGTTTTGCAATGCAGAGAATGAAAGATGTGTAATATATCATGATAGATTGTAGAGTCAGATTTAGCGGTGCTCCAGAAAGCCACCACCAGAGACGACAATCACTGCCACTGCCTTTCATTTGAGAATGATTTGTCAGTGCTTCAGGAAACCACCGCCATAGACGACAATCACTGCCAAAGCCATTTGTATTTTGTTTATTTACCCATTTTGCAATGCAGAGAATGAAAGATATGTAATACATCATGCTAGAGAATAGTCAGATTTGGTGGTGCTCCAGAAAGCCACCACCACAGACGACAATCATGGCCAGTGCCATTTAGTTGAGAATGATTTGTCAGTGCTTCAGGAAACCACCACCACAGACGACAAATACCGCCACTGAATATTTGAATTTTGTTTATTTACCTGTTTTGCAATGCAGATAATGAAAGATATGTAGAGAGTAGAGTCAGATTTGGCAGTGCGTCAGAAAGCCGCCGCCATAGATGACAATCACCACCACCACTGAATATTTGAAATTTGGCGGTGCTTCAGAAAGCCACCACCATAGATGCCAATCACCGCCATTGAATATTTGAAATTTGGCGCTGCTTCAGAAAACCACCGTCACAGATGACAATCACCGCCAGTACTTTTTATTTGAGAATGATTTGTCAGTGCTTCAGGAAACCACTGCCACAGACGACAATCACCGCCACTGAATATTTGCATTTTGTTTATTTACAAAGATATGTAATACATCATGATAGAAAGTAGTCACATTTGGCGGTGCTTCAGAAAACCACGGCCACAGACGACAATCACTGCCACTGAATATTTGAAATTTGGCCATGCTCCGGAAAGCTACCGCCACAG
Source organism: Chaetoderma sp. LZ-2023a (assembly GCA_034401795.1). Lineage (NCBI taxonomy): Eukaryota > Metazoa > Mollusca > Caudofoveata > Chaetodermatida > Chaetodermatidae > Chaetoderma > Chaetoderma sp. LZ-2023a. The sequence goes on from CM067366.1 coordinate 42,804,912, forward strand.
ACGACAATCACCGCCAGTACGTTGTAGTTGAGAATGATTTGTCAGTGCTTCAGGAAACCACCGTCACATACGACAATCACCGCCACTGAGTATTTAAATTTTGGTTATTTACATGTTTTGCAATGCACAGAATGAAAGATGTGTAATATATCATGATAGATTGTAGAGTCAGATTTAGCGGTGCTCCAGAAAGCCACCACCAGAGACGACAATCACTGCCACTGCCTTTCATTTGAGAATGATTTGTCAGTGCTTCAGGAAACCACCGCCATAGACGACAATCACTGCCAAAGCCATTTGTATTTTGTTTATTTACCCATTTTGCAATGCAGAGAATGAAAGATATGTAATACATCATGCTAGAGAATAGTCAGATTTGGTGGTGCTCCAGAAAGCCACCGCCACAGACGACAATCACCGCCACTGCCCTTTATTTGAGAATGATTTGTCAGTGCTCCAGAAAACCACAGCCACAGACAACAATCACCACTAGTGCCTTTTAGTTGAGAATGATTTGTCTGTGCTCCAGAAAACCACCGCTACAGACAACAATCACCACTAGTGCCTTTTATTTGAGAATGATGTCAGTGCTTCAGTAAACCACTGCCACAGATGGTAAATTCTTTCGGCGCCTATCTTGGATTTTCCGAAAATTTGGGATGTCAGTTAAAAGGCTACTACTCTTCATTAACCGATTGACCGATTTCATGCAAATTCAGCTGGAAGGACCCTAGAGTGGTATGCTTCAGAATCGGTATACAAAATTTGACTGCTTCATTCTTTTTTTATAGCCATTTTGGATTTTCCGAAAAATGCCAGGAAATTGTTTACAATTACACTCCTCATTACATTTAATTTCATCGATACCTAAAGGTGATTAAACTTTCGTTTAAGACAATTTATTCCTTGATAAAAACACGGCTGTCATGGACCAATCAAAATCTAAGTTTCAATCGGCTTGTTTTGTCAGCGTCCATCATTAATTTCCCACTAAATATCATTTCTAATGAATTCCAATTTATGGATTTTATGCCTTGTTACTGCTGAATTTAAAGTATTATGACTCTTCATATGCTAAGCTGTAGATCAAATGTTAATAGTCCAGGTGAGCATTAAGGCCTTGGGCCTCTTGTTTATCATTTTACGGCTTGAATTGACAAGTTCTTACAGACAAGATGTTTACTGGATACAATGTAGCAATAGTTGGAACCAGGGATTGTTATAAGGGTCCTTTTGCGGGTATAGACCCCTCCCAAATGCAGCTTGGGACCTCCCAAAAGTAGGTGCTGTGTGTGCCATGGGACCCCTGAAAATCGCTTATGATAGTTAAGTACATAGTAATTTTATTGGTGGGTCAAATCAAAAACCTGTCAACCATACCATGTAAAAGTAAATGTTTTCCTAACAAAATGACTAATATTAATTTGTAATGATATATCTGTAATATTTAAAACATGGAAAAAAAATATTTCGGAGACCTGTTTCTAATATTTTAGCTGATTTACATAATTCAACCAATTTTTTTTAATGTTACGGACAGAAAGCAGCAAAATATTTTTTGCCACACCGTAGAAGTTTTATTACTAGAATCTATTTGCTTTCAATACCACACATTTATACGTGGACATTGGAAAACATTTCTGGTTAATTAAAAAATTTTCAAAGTCATCATGATTGGAAGGATATGATCAGTATTATAGGGGACATGCATTGACAATTCCGTCTGTAACGCGGACAATTTCAAAACATTTTCCCTCTGGATAATCAGCAATGGAGAACAATGCCGCAGTAAGATACCATCTACTTATAATTAAATGCTATCTAATGTATCATAAATTTAATCTGGGAGATTATTCCCTGACTAGTATCATGAGCCCAAAGTTATTGCATTACGGACAGAAGTTACGGACGGAATTGGATTTTTTGTCAGTAGATGTTTTTAATAATAGAGCATCACACTTTATGAACACAGCACTGCAGAAGAGACCCTATGGCAGCTTAGCTAATACACTGCCAGTGACCACCGAATACCACATCATTCAAAAACAGACAGTCCCTAGGAAAGAGCGTTAAATGTGTGAAACATAGGCAACCAAGGAGCAGTATGCCAAAGCTTTCTAAAGGTGAGGAGCAGCTTATAATAGCTCAACATAATCCACAATTCAAGACCATATATCAGACTGGTGGAAGACGTTCTAGTACTCAGTGAAGATCATAAATTATTCTTATATGTCTAAGAAAGAAATAATTACACATGCACAGGACGCACACATAAAGTTTATCATAGAATTAAGGATTACAGTTGTGATGCCATCATAGAGACACAAAGTCAGGAATTACTTTCTTTTGAAACTTTTGATTTTGTCTCGCTCTTCAATGAAGCTGCTACAAATTAATTTAATGATGATACATTTACTATTACATGTAGCTTTGGTACTTTGAAAAAACTAATCAAATCACAGAAGCATGTCATATATTACTCAATACGCATGTACTTAGATCTATTAAAGCATCTGTGAAGACAACTGTACCTGCTGTATTTGTGAGAATCTATCTCTTACATATGTGAATATTTGAATTTAGTTTATTTACCCGTTTTGCAATGCAGAGAATGAAAGATATCTAATACATCATGATAGAGAGTTTAATAAAGTTCACATAAATGAAGAGGCCGGTTTGACCTTTAGAGTTAATGTAAAAATAATTCTACTGTAACACCAAGAGAAGAGTATTGTAGAAATTTTATCACTGGAATGACTGACTCGATTACCATACCAGAATTCCAGTTGCAAATTTCCAAAGTATTCCTCTCTTGCTCTACAAATGGACATTCAATAAGCAAATATTTAATTTCATTACCAAATCTTGGCCATTAAAGTGTTAAATACTTAGAATGCAGTACATATTTCTCCTCTAAATGTGTATTGAATGAAACAGCTGTATGGATGGTGAGGTCTGCTAAACGTGGGACATAAACAACAAGCATTGTCCGTATGAGGATCCGACTGCAAAATCTAGGTGCAGAGTATCTCTTGTCACATCTGATGATTTCTGGAACACACATTTGAGGTGGCATAGGCTGGAAATTTATACATGCAACTTGGAAATTTAGTTACCCGTATATGCATATCTCAGAAGGCATGCGTATCCTAATTTAATAACCTAGTCTTTTAAAATGCTGATCTTTCTAAAATGGTGTAGGATTTTTGGAGGTTTTCCTGCACCTCATCCTGCTCATTGTACATGTAACATTCTGCTGCAGTAGCTCAGAATAGAACCTGCAAAATAAAGGATAGATATGTTGAATAAATTTAGTATCACCGCATACGCTTTCAAGACCAAGTACATTATTGCCCTATTTAATTTTACAAAAAACAATTTTACACATCAACACTTTAGGCGTTGAAATTGCAAGGTTTCAATCTCAATACATGAACGGTGTTGAATAATTTTGAAACTAAGTTGTCAAGAACCTATTGTAGTCATACACATGTATGCAGCAACGTTTGACAGGCAAATTAGATTCAAAATATTTAACAGACAATACTACTCATTATTAGCTCACAGCTACATGTAGAAAAAATTAGCCAACTATCTTTAAACGTGATGGTAAACCTTTTTTATAAACAAGAGGCCCAACGGGCCTGTATCGCTCACCTGGAATTATTGGCCACTGGCATAATCGAACAAAACGTGATGACCATTGGGAAAATTTACCAATCAGATTTCTGTGGAGAAGGTTTAAAATTCGCTCAGTGGTTAATAACTAGTCTTTTTATGATTTTCTCAGAAATTTGCAGAAAATACAAGATGTCCCCCAAAAATGCTAAATTCTGATTAATTCATGGGCATGGCGAACATGTGTTTTTCACATATCATATTTCGGCCTAATTCATTCGGCAGTTCTGGAGAAGTTCTTTTCGTGAAAGTTAGGTCATACACAGATTTTTGCTCAGTTTACTCAGGCCAAGGGGGTGGGGGTGGTATACTATAGACTAGTTTATACCCTGGCCTTATTTTTGGCTCATCATGTTAGGTCAAAAAGGCACTAAGTTGAAATATTGTATGTATGAACAAAGTATTGCATATCCATTCCGACTAATGAAAGTTACCAACATAAAAAGATCCAAAACAGACACACGAGAAAATTTCCTTAAGCACCCGAGAAATTTAAATGTCATAAATCACTTCTTATGTTGGTGAAGCTGTTGCAATTTAAATCTCTCTTTTGGTTGGAGGCACTCCACTGAACGACCGCTATATACTGACTGGAAGGCCTCACAGCAGCTTTTTTCATATGGTGACTGTGCCATATGAAAAAAGCTGCATTAAGCTATGATTGCAGTTTTGTCAGTATGGCATGTGGCACACGAAAAAAGCTGCATTGGGATACTAATTGTTAACTAATCTTGTTATATGCATCAAGCTACATGTAGGATCGCAGCTTTTTACGTTTGGTGTATGCCATATGGAAAAAGCTGTTTTACTATTACTAGTCTAATTGTTCACAAATGACTGCTGAATTGCAGTTTTGTAACACAACAAAAATACTAAGCCACTCAATTCACTGTTTGCTATAAGTCACCTGACTTAGATATCTCAGAAAATCTTAACCTATTCATTCCCATGGCATGTGGGTTCCCTAGTAAACAAGGTTAGCAGAGATGCATCCCTTCATTGGGTATTCTTGATAGTATCTCTTTAACTCTAACATAGTCATTGCTCTAGGGAACCGGCTCCTCTATTCGTACAGAGTACATATAAACGAGGCTGTGAGCATGCGCACTTATGCTATTATGCATGCGACCGAGTCCAAGCCATCATTAACTAATTTTCTGTATTACAGGAAACGCCTACTTTTTTATCTCAACAAATCCTATTCATTCCATAATCTTGTGGAGCTACATCCACATTTTATTTTTCATGAATGTCACAGAACTTGCAATCTTTGTTGAACAAGTCATGTACTTTATGTAAAATGGTTATAATTTGCGTGGATATGAAACAGAATGGAGTTTTCATAACTACAAAGAAAATGGCATCAGCAATCAGCTTCGCGGTACAATTAATCACGGTGAAGTCAAAATCTCTGATCCGATTTTAGCCACAGAGGCTCATTCCTACATAAGGTATACTACATGTATATACCGGTTTGGAACATCTCCTACATAAGGTATCCTACATGACATATGTAACATACCGGTAGGGAAGTTCTTGGATCAATTAAGAGTTTTGACTAGGTATGTATTTCCGAGCATACATTAGGTATACTACATACCGGTTTGGATCTGATCCTACATAAGGTATCCTACATAACTATGTAACATACTGGTTAGGAAGTTATTGGATCTATTAAGAATGTGACAGTGGTGCAAACAGGCGTGGTGGACCGGATGAACACCGCAAGGATACACCACGATCATCCCCTGAAGAAAAGTGAGTGGTTCTTCTAAGGACCATTACTAACCAACTAACATGAAAGTCGCAAGTACTTCATGATGATCAATCATGTCAGTCACATTACAATAAGGACAAAACCATCATATTAATTAGCGATTCAGTCATCGCATTAAAATTTCCCTTATCGGATACCCTGCTATTGGCGGCGTTTTTGCAGGCTAATTTAACACTATTAGCAATGGGCCGTGAAACCTTTTTACCTTTTATTTAATATCTTGCAAAAATCACTGGAGATTTTATGTTTTCTAATACCGGACCGGGTTATTCGATACAAGGTTTTTTATGGCCTTAGTTTCATGGAAAATGTAAACATTGTGTTGGTATGGGCTATCCTCTTTAGTGTGTAGTAAATTGGCAAATGTCGGACGATCTCGGAATGCCCGGATGTTCAAAATTACGATACTGATTTGGATCCTCGTAATCACATAACCCTCTTTTGTTAGATAGGCTATTAAGCCTGTGTCAGGTTATCAGGTTCATTTGATTTCTAAATCTAGCGAGAAACTTGCGTTCACTTGCTTTTTAAATATAGCGAGAAAATTTATCATACATATGACTGGTTATATTGTAATGTAAGTGACCAACATATAAGGATCCAAAACGAAATGCAATGTTCGAGAAAAATTGCTTGAACGCCAGAGAATTAAATTGAATTAGACCACTTCTGATGTTATTGAGCCAGCCAGTGGGAAAGTAAATCCCAGTTTGGAGGCGCTGACAAGAAGCGTAGATCGTAAATGGGAGTTTCTGGTTGGAAAATGATCCATGATGGCTGCTAAACGATTTATCCGACAGCTTCGAAAATAGCAGATTTGAAATCTGAATACCCAAAAAATTATATTAAACCAATTTCGGCCTCAAAGTCCGTCAAATAAAAAAGTCCAATATGGCCGCCAAACACGATACATTTTGATTGGCCCATGGCAGCCATGTTTTTTGATGGATCAACTTCCCTTGAACAAACTTAATGGCCCTAAATCCCTAATCAATTCTCCCAAATTTCAGCCTGATCCCTTCAGCGGTTCTGGAGAATTTGTTTCAGAAAACCTAGGCCATCCAAGATGGTGTATAATGTAAAATTCTGATATTGAAGAATAATCCCATATGCCCGTACTTGCGATTCTATTATACAGAGATTTTTACTCACTTGACTCATGCCAAGCGGGTGGGAGTTGGGGTGGGGTGGGGGTGGGGTGGCATACAATAGAGTAGTTTATACCATGGCCATATTTTTGGCTCAACATGTTAGGTCAAAATGGCACTAAGTTGTAAAATTGTATGTATGAATGAAGTATTGCGCATCCATTCTGAGTAATGAAAGTGACCAGCATGAAAAGATCCAAAACAGAAACAGACCTACGAGAAAATTTGCTTAAGCACCCGAGAAATTAAAATGCAGTAAATCTCTTCTTATGTTGATGAAGCGGTTACAATTTATGCGACCAACATAAAAAGATACAATGGCTAAATGCATGCTGTATATATTGTGACATCAAATACAAATCCAAATATATTGCTTTGAGTTCTCAGCCTACATATATCAGAATATTGATTTAAAATAGAGATCTAGGATTAACTTAACAAACGATGTTGGATTGTTCCCCACCCCACCCCCAAAACGTCTTATACTAAAAACATAGGTTTAAAATGACTTCTCCAGAACCGCCGGGCCGATTTCAATTATACAGGGTTTGTACACCTTTCTGTGTTTAAAATTCCATGACTTTTCCTGACCGAAATTAGCATATTCCATGACCTCCAAGAACTAATCTCTAGAAATAAATGATGACTGATAAAGCATTAGGTCGATCAAGTTCCCTTGAACAATATTGGTTCAGCTCTTTCCCTAGATAACCTGTCATGAGTTTTGAATCAATCCCCCCAAGTGGAATCGGAAAAGAACATTTTTAAAGACATTTAAAAAAAAAGATGGTCGCCAGGTAAATTAACGACCAGCTTCATTTGAACAAACCTGTATCTCCATGGCCTAAGTATGCTTTCTGCCAAATATACTTGAAATCATCCAAGTGGCTCATGCGAAGACATTTTAAATTCCTGATTGCTTTAGTACATTGGGAGTTTCAACAGCTGTAATTAGTTACAAAATATTCAACAGGTTACCTGTATAGTTTTCAGGAAATTGATAGTTAGGGCATTCGGGATCGATCAATCCCAACATAGTTAAGTGTGGGTGGAGCTTAGATAGAGGTGGGGGATAGCTAAAACTGGAATGGGCCATTGGCTCATTTATCGAGCCATTCAGTCTAGTACCAAGTAAATTTTCTAAAATAGTCTTCTTTTGGTCTGCAAATGAACAGTTCTCAAGAGCACTGCAGAAGTTGTTTTGGCCGCCGTAAGTGCTAACGGATTAAAGGCAGAATTACATATTGCGATTTTTGTCTAAGATCCGACCACGGCCCGGCGCAGTAAGGAAAACCGTGACACAATTTTAGTCTGGTCGCATTACGTACATGGTTCTAATATACGACCACGGCACGATTTTGAAGAAATAACCAAATCGGAAGGGTCGTAACGGATCGGGAAAGTTTTGACATGACAAAATTTCCGACCTAGTCGTAAGCTGTCGTAGAGACCATCTTAACAAAGCAGTACTCAAATCGTGTATGTACAAGGCTTACGATCATTACGACTGTTCTGACTGCCTTATGGTCAGCATCGCGCGTGCGCGTTAATTACAGGAATTTGAAGGTCACGTGATTAGACGCCACATGCAAATTATTTCCACCGTATGTCTCTCTGTATTTCACTGTCAGCTCGGTAACTATATATGGGAATTCATATACTAAATCAGCGTTAATGCCATACTACTGCTTGTCTGTGATTCTCTAAAAAAAATGCCCTAGATTGAAGCTGAGTCGTGCTGTGGTCGGATTTTAGACAAAAATCGCAATACGTAGGTCTGCCTTAGGTATTTCAGAGTATTGGTCTGTACATGGCCTTAGTTCTACTGTTATTCCTGAATAATTCACTATTCTGACAAGAGTCCATTACATTGGCAAAGTTAAACAAGAAGGTAAATCGATTTCGGCTGTGGACAAGACACAGTGGGCAAAAGCGAAGAAGGACAGATTGCAGCTGTAGGATGTTTCTACTACTACAGCCGCAGAATACAGTAATCATATATAAAGGTAAACAAATGAATATCAATCTTATCAGTGTTTATTCACAGTGATGTTCATAGTACATTATGTTAGGTCGATATTGAATAGCTAATTATGCATTGACAGTAATCTGAACATGTGAAATGGATGGTATAGACCTTCGCGTCCTAACATATGGCTTCTTTTGATCAAGTCTTCAACATTCTGTAATAATAATAATAATAATAATAATAATAATAATAATAATAATTTAAAATAATAATAATAATAATAATAATAATAATAATTTCTGTAAAAAAATTAAATTTACCAACGTTGTTAATAAAATAAGTTATTTCTTATGATAATATATGGCCTGGAGTAATTTAGAAATGGTCAATCAGATAAAAGTGAACATGTTTTGTTCCAAGCGAAATAAAATTTCGTTGTAATGCTTACATAGGCTATATATGTTTCAGTTCTTGATTGAAGGCCCACAATGGAGTGTACAGCCTGTGTGATATGTCAGCAGGTGAAGTGTTGAGTTGCTGCTTAAATGGCCCGGAAATTGGAGATAAATGTGAACCACACACATATTTCATGGACAATGTTTCAGCATTTAGAAAATTGAAAAGGCTACAAGTTAATCTACTTTGAAGAGAATACTACTATTGAAGACATCGTGAAACACGAGGTCACTATCACAAATCTTCCTATGGAATTTTCAGTGGAAATAAGCTAGAAGAAGCAGACCTCGTAAACTGCACCTGCTCTATTCATGACCCAATCAAGAAGAACGCCCTACAACTCTTGATGTATCCTGTTTCTAAACAAAAACCAAACACACTGACAAGATCACAACTTTAAAGACTGATGTGGATGTTTTCTCCAGACGTTACATGGTTGCACAGAACAGATACAGAGGTATGGATGTCTTTTTCATGCATGAGAATCATCAACATTTCCCTCACGCGTTAGAGGATGTGAATTCTGCCTGGAAAAGAAGTCTGACCTGTTAAGTTGTCTCATATAAACACTTAAAACAGAAACAATTCTGTGGATATGCCAGATGTAGATAATAATACTCATCGTGTTGTTACTCCTGGTCAGCTGTGTTCAATGGAAAATCAACTAAGCAACATTTGATGATTATGCCAATTGTCTATTATTCCCAACATCATAAACCAGCTGAAAACTTGATGTTTGCTTAGGACACTAATTAGAAGAAATGCAGAAACATTCGTTTACTAAAATTGGAATATCTCGATAGCAAATCGGTTGTTTTCAATGTTGTAAGAAGCTGCAAAAAGTTGCACATGTTTTCAAATTTCAGCTGCATAGGTGAATTTGTGATTTCCTAGTTGTACCATTTGATATCACAATGGACCGTTCCAATTTATCAATCCATCGCATGACGTCATAAGGAACTGGGTGACGTGTAGGATGACTTCATAATCATTACGCCATGACTCAATTTATTCCGTCTCAAACGCTTAATAGGCCATCAGGTTGTAAGAATTGTATCTTTTTACTATTTAATTAAACATGCTGTCTGTTGAATATTTTGAAAATAATTTGACTGGACGCTGTTGATGCCATAGGCAGCAACAGCACCTAGTCAAATTAATTTCAGAATATTCCACAGCTTACCTACATAGGTTTCTGGAAATTGATAGTCACGATAGATCCCAACGTGAGTGAGATGCGGGTGGAGCTTAGCTATATATGGGCATAGATAAAACTGGAAAGGTCCATCCTCCATGATCTAGCTCTGATATTATTAATCTCAAACATACTGGATGGTGCATACTCGTCACACGCCATTAATTGGTATGAGGTATATATCTAAATTCCAAAATAATTTACACAATGATACAGTTATTAGACTCATATAAATTTGGAAAGCTTTCTGGAAATTTTCTAATATTCTGATCTACACCAGTACAGATATTAGTGAGTATGCTCAAAATAGAGATAACTGTAATATTAAAGGTTTGTGAGCAATGGACCTTTGCATTTTGACTATGCCCCGCCCATCTCTCTAAGTTCCACCCACACCTCGCTCGTGTTGGGATCGATCGATCTCTGAGCCCACTGACTATCAATTTACAGAAAACTATACATGTAAGCTGTTGAATATTTTGAAACTAATTTAACTGGGTGCTGTTGCTGCCATACGCCCAGTTCCAATTATTTTCGAAATATGCAACAGCATGTTTATTAAATAGTAGAGACATACAATTTGCACAACGTGTCAGACTATTAAGAGTTAGACTCAGAATTATTTATGACTTAATGATTATGACGTCACCCTACACGCCACTTAGCTGATTATGACGACATATGATTATATGACATATGATTATTCATTACTCTGGAAAGGTCTATTATATTGTGTAACTCTTATTAGTACTATTACATTGCATCCAGCAACTGGACTATTTAAGGGAAATGCAGTTTACGGATTTATCAAATTATATTTAAACCTAGTCCATTGATTAAGTTGTATGTACTAAAATAATTTCATGAAGAATAGTTGCCATGTTTGAAGGTAGATAACCTATTTCCTGTGCTTGTTGTAAATACATTTTTTGAATCTAATATAGTCTTGATCTTCAAAAACCTGTTTAAAATCTTTAACACAATTTAATTTGATGAAAATTGATTTCCAAAAAATGTATCATTGAATTGTTATTGTCACTCTAATAACGCGATTGATAATACACGTGACATCCAGGCGGTCTGCAATGTCGAAGTTGAATGTATGTTTCTAACAAAAGGAATTTATTGAATTTATTATATTGAACTTCTAAAACATGATTATAAATTAACACAATTTTATGTAAATATATTTGATTTAAATCAAACATTTTTCAAAGAAACTATCATATGTAATATTATCACTGAATTGACAAGATCATAGATCGTCAGGCTATTTGTAATGGTGTAGATAACCACTCCCCCAACCCCACCCCACCCTCGCCCCACCCCGTCTTGTGTCAACAGAGCCTCAAAGCGCTCAAAATACTACTTGATATATCAATTAAACATTGTCATGGTCAATATTTTTCAAGCTTTTATAATTTTGGAAGACTATTTTTGTAAATTTACCACTGAAATTTTTTTCGCCAGCTTGGCGATTAAAGAGGTGACTGGCTCTCGGTTACCGAGCCAGTCATTCTAGTGGTAAATATTTAAAAATACTCTTCTCTAGGCCTTTCAAATAGCCATGTCTGAAGAGCAGTACAAAGTTGTTTTTGGTCAGTTTGACCATTAAAGGGTTAAGTTGACACAAGAGGGGTTAATGAATTCAATATGGAAAAGCTGATCAAAGAATAATTATAATTTAATTTGAAAAATGGTTTAATCATTTGATCTAAAACGTGATTTAAATCAGTGATCTAGCCTAAATCAAGCTGATTTAAATCAGCCAACCACGTTATATGTACACTTACCTGAGTAGCGTTTGGACAGAAGCTTGGTATGTCAAAAACACTGGGATCCTTAATGCCAAGAGTGGTGTTGAAGTAGTCAAACTGTAACATTGTTGTTTCTGTGAAGCAATCAAAACACAATTTAAACACGGTGCTAGTAGCAATACAATCAGCCTTGTCATAAATATCACCAATTTGATAGACTGGCCCATATTTGTTGTAAGTCACTAAAATACAAATATACAGATGAATATACTGGTGTAAGCCAGGAACTTGTGCCACAGAACTGGGGTGACGGAAGCACAGGACCTGCCCAAGTTTATACATCCATATTATTTCTTCGTGTTCCCTTACCCACCTCCTCTATTATCTCACCGCCACCATCACCAATTATCACCATTTTGATGCGCGCCAATGGAAGAACAAATTTTAACATGAGTACATTCCGATAATAGCTAACAAACAATGTCACACTAGGAGCGCGCGATGCCCCACAATGATAAATAATTAATATGCTAATTAATCATATTCGCATGAATTATTGACTCTATCAAAATGTGGGATTTAACATCTGAATACGGGAAACCGTATGACGTGTTCTCGTCCGTAACTGAATCCTGCGTATTAATGTTGCTTATCAAATCCAGTTTCTGAAAAAAAGCAAATGCCAATCAAATGGTTATGGCGCGAAGAAACGAATTTTGTACATGCAATTGTCCACATAGTTATGTTTTGAAATCTGATGATGTTAATTTTAAACAGTGGAAAAGACATGTGACCAAAATAAGGGTGTGTTCAGATTGGAAAGTTAGTTTTACTGACAGTGTTCATATTTTAGCTATAAAAGTAAAATGCGCGCTCCTAGTAAGGCATTCATCTTTTTTAATTTGTGAAGTAAAAAATGGAAAATAAATCTCAATTATGCGATCGCTGACGTACAATCGGATCTGTACCGATTAAGTGTGGATGCGTAGAATGGAACCATTATAACGAGGTATCGGTTCAGCAGCCATTTTTTATGGTAATACGCGAAACCGGAACTGCTGGAGAGACTATCTAGCTGAACCGAATGAGCGTAATTACAATAAATGGGTGCACACGAAGTATCAACTTCTTTATGATTGCTGTGTGTGTATGTGGTGCGAGAAAGAGAGAAGTTACCGATTGCAAAATTGAGATAAAACATTTTCTACTAAGCAAATAAAAAATTTAAAAATTTAAAAATATGCCTCTTTTTTTAAGGGGCCACCAAAAAAAATTATGTTTCATACATACACAACATACACACGCATTTATACGGGTGCATAGAAGACACACGCACGCACGCATACATGGTGTACACGCGAAGGGAACAGGGAATACATCCACGGGTATGCGTAGAGGAGATGGGGCACACACGTTGTGCTACACGCCACAAAGCGCAAGGGTGTGCCCAGTTCATGTGAGTGTGTGTCTTGGTGCATGAGGTGCATGTGTGATTGTGGGGTGCGTACACGATAGAACGTAGGACGCCCTTACACCGTGGAAGATGGTTCAGAACCAGATTCCGATGGTACAGGCACGTAGTGTTCTATCACGTATTCCACGGTGATGCGAATAATGATACACCTTTCATCGTGGTCATGCGTGGTTTCATACTTTAATATACCAATGCCATTATTAGTTCTCACGGCAGCTTGGAGATCATAGGCATGGTCTAACATCAGCGAAGCTGACCTTAAAGTGTTTGAGGCGTCCATGTTTAATGTTAACATGAGCAATGCGGTGCACGAAAGGAAAAACATATTATTTGTACATAAATTAACGCATAATTCCACACACCTCATAAATATGCAAAATCTCTAGCGCAAAATCCAAAACAAGATATTCAAGTAATTGATGAGGGAACTAGTATATATGACCACTCGGTTAAGAACTGAGAAACGAATTGTGCATGAGTGTGAACAATAATGCGAACAAAAATGCAAAGGTATAAATTGTAGTATTTATTCCATTCAAACTTGTACAAAAAAACAGTCTATCAATTTAATGACCATCTCACGCCCAAGTCGAAACAGACATATATCATTCCATAAATTAACTGTACCGCTGTACACCATTGTTCCTTCTGCGCCTGTATGCCATTGTCTAAAGAGAACAATCACGTACAGCCTACAGAAAGAACAATAGCACGAACATATATATGTGGATGTAGGCCATTGTTCGGGAACAAAAGAATTATTGATTCTTTTGTTCTAGAATTATGATTCTTTTGTTTAGAACAATAACGTACTGCCCCACACTATACTACTCATATCGCATATTGCGCTAATCACACCAAAACGTGGCCATATGCTAAAGAGAAGGGATGAGACAATTCACCTTTCTAGAGTATCCACTCATCATCTGACCTCGTATGACGTCATAATCAGCTCATCGCGTGTATGATGACGTCACAATCATTTCATCACAAAGAGTTCCATATAGACCGTAATCAAATCTCAAACAGTCCGAGACGTTGTATGAATTGTATGTCTTCGTAATTCTGTGCTATTTAATAAACATGCTGTTGAATATTTTGAAACTAATTTGACTGTTCATTCACCCACCAAATTAGTTTCAAAATATTCAACAGCTTACCTGTGTGGTTTTTAGGAAATTGATAGTCAGGGTGTTCAGAGGTCGATCGATCCCAACACGAGCGAGGTGTGGGTGGAGCTTAGCTAGAGATGGGTGGGGCATAGCTAAAACCAGAAAGGCCCCTTACTTTGGTGGGAAAAGCTCAAAGGTCATGGTCATTGATAAGTGTATTGATAATCCTTCTATATCTATTATATATTTAAAGTCAAGCTTCATTGCTCATTGCAAAGCCGTAAAGTCGAGCGTCATGGTTACATTGTAATTATATTATTGGCTAGTCTCTGTGCTACCTTATTTTCAAACTGCTGATTGGCTTGTCTACGCACCTATTTGGCCTGGTATCTTGCCTTGGCATATGACAGGTAACCATGCCATGCTCTGGTCTGCTTATGCTTCTGAAAGGCTTGGGTTTCTTTATTTTACCTTCTCTATTGACTGTACATTCAGCCACTTGACGTTTTTCATAGTTAGTCTCATCTTATTGCATGATTAAAACAACGTAGCTGTCACGAAGAGCTTGCAGTTTATAAATATACTTACGATCGCCATATGTCTGCTCTATGAAAGTGCAATGGTCATTCGTGACCGTTAGAAACATCTGGGCATTGAGCGACTGCATCTTGTATAGGTAAGTGGTAGCCAGAAAGCCTGACTTTTCAATGCCTATGTTACGTACCCCAGTTTCTACAGCGCTATCTATAATAATAATAATAATAATAATAATAATAATAATAATAATAATAATAATAATAATAACAACAACAACAACAACAACAACAACAACAACAACAGGTCAAACAAAGTATATAGTCCGGCAGTGAAAGTGGAATTTTCAACCTAACCCAAAATTCTCGGATATAGTTTTTTTCTTTGTTGATTGTTCATGTATGGGATATATGTAAAGCATTCAGATGGGTGTGGAGTTCTCATCCTTGGGGAATTTGAAATATTCAAGATGGCCGCCATGACATGCAAAAATGACACATTTTTCATATATCCTTGCCATTTAGTGGGATTGCGATATCTAAACCTTTGTTTTACTGCTTCTATGTAGTAGAAGATGGACAATGCCTCCCTTAATGCTAAAACAAAAGTGTTTTTTGCATCTGATTTTTGCTTGCTGACTCGGCAAATATCTGCTATATTTATGGGAACGTATAAGCAGACGAGTCAATGACATTCAATGTGACAAATATCATGCATCGGATGTAAAAAAATTTTAATATTGTAGTGGACATTTCCTGTTACACTTATAGCATATCCATTAGATGATGATGATGATGATGATGATGATGGTGGTGGTGGTGGTGAGGATGATGATGATGCTTCCGATATGGAAGCGAGTACATTTTAAAGAAAGAGCTTCAATCAACCTCGCAATTTGAGTAGCCAAGTTCTGTGTGTTTAGAACATGTGATAACTTTATTATCAGATGACAAAATACGAATATGTAATTTGATCGAATTGTTCCCAGAATATCACAGCAGAGTTGCGCTGAACCATTCATTGCTGATTGACAATCTGTGTAGTCACTTTGCTGGTAGGATAGTTGTTCCTTCTTCCCCAGGTTATGCCAATATTGTAGCCTTTCGGAATAAGACAGCAACTTTGCTTAAGAGAGTACAATATGATGATTCTGATATTGATGGACATATTCATAGCATAGTCAGGTATCTGATCAAAGATTGTAAGACCATCACGCTGGACAAAGCAACCCATAGCATGAATATTGATACACTGATTGCAGATGAGTCTGTTTCCAGTACATTACAAACACTATTAGCTGTGGTATTACCCAAACTATGCAAAACCTTGCCATCTTTAATCATCGGAAATGTATTCACCAGTACACTAAAAAGTCAAACAACTGAACTTCAGGTAGCGAGCACTTATGAGTATTGGTCAGGAATTTGAAAAAAATTATATTTATCTATACATACGACGATGGCATCACATGCAGTTATGATGCAGTTCTCTGTTTTAAAAAGTCTGCAGCAGTCGCTGTGGCTGATGACCCAAATGAGCATCGAATATTAAGTTCAAAAACTGGTTTAGTTCAATCGTTCACAACTTTGATGCGGATATTCAATCACCAAATGGCATGATAATAACACAACACTGCATTATCCTAGACAGTACTGTTGATAATACTATCCCACGACTAAGGTATGACAACTTAACTCTGCCAATTGAGACGAAGATGATATCAGTCCTATTCATTATGTTGGCCAAAAGAATCCTCCAATACCAGAGGTGCATAACCAACTCCTCCTGCAAACTTTTCAACATAGCAGAATGTTGTTATTTGATAGAGCCAAAGAGATTGAGTTCCAGTTCTTCAAAGACATGCATGATTCTGAGGAATTCCCGGACCGGAATATAATGGGTATAACACACATTTGTGGGATGAATCAGGCCACGCGTTGAAGCCAGAACAAAGGTTGTCTACCTACCACTGATAGATAAAACTCCTACAGATCCATCCACAACCAGGACAGCGATCCTAACGGCAAAGAGAGTGACAACCTTCACAGGGCAAGAGTATATCATATTCATAGAATACCCGCAACTCTATAGAATAGCAGTGCACATCTTGTCGGAAAACCAGACCATGTTCAAAAACTTCTACCTCCGATTAGGTGCCATGCATCTCTTGATGAGATATGTTGGATGCGTAGGATCTTTACTGGCCGAGAGTGGTATTATGTGGAAGCATTAAATGTAGCACTTGGCGGTGTATTGGAAATGCTAAGTGGAAAAGGTTTCCTGAGAATATTAGAGTTTTGAGAACGTTGATTGAAGAATACCAGTTGTTAAACTTCAAACGACGTTGTGTTGGATGCTGCATTGATGCAAAGCAGAACAGCAAAGCTATGGATCAGTTTCATAATCAGTCTTGTCCTCACCATCATAAGATATGTCGGAGCCGAGAAACTGTTTGGCCACTTCACCTTGCCACTGCCAAAGAGATAATGTGGTTGACCACTTCAACTACATTATGTGCTGAACTACTTACGGTCAATTGGAGGAGATACCAGAAAATGTTCGCAAACACTTCCTGAAGTGACAACTCATAACTCATCACAATGCTAGTTTGTTCGTTATCTGAAGTGATATGGCCATGGAAATGCCATTCATGAGATACGAACATGGGAAAACTGATATAATTTGGATAACATTGATACGAGAGACCTTGAAGACATATACATATAGCTTACACATATGCAACAAGCTTGTAGGCAGCCGAGATTTGATGGAGAACAATGAGCAACAGCCTTCAGAAATCCATGATAGGGAAATGATGAAAGCCAGAATAAAATTAGATACTCAAGACAGGAAGAATTAGAAAGAGAATTTGGAATTCTACATTAATCCGCATCACAATCGACAACATCAAGATGGAATAGTGAAGTAAGGTCTCATCACACTGATTGTTGGCAATGATATTATCCTTGAAACAAAACAAATGGATACTTTTTTAGGAAAGTTGGCCGGTTGGCATTCATGAAACAATTCATGATAGTGGTTGTATATACTACATCCAAAAGCTTGCCTGTCACCGCAAAAAGTTATCTTAGCAGTGAGTAGCAACAAGAAAAAATTGTGAGTTGATCCTGGCAGACCTCATACCACATAAGAGTCTGCTCCGTGCAAAAATGGTTGTTACTGGTAACGATCATTTCCCAATTGAAATAAATTCAGGAGTGGTCTGTCAGGAGCCATTAGGAGGCAGGAAATGGCTGTATGACACGATGAAGCTGACACAATAATCATTCAGCAAATTGTATCTGATGACGCCTGTAGACTTCTGGTGGTAGCTGACTACACAAACCTCTGTCTTACTATGCCATTTCAGGTTCCATGGCGGAATCAATAGCCCTGTTATGATGGGTTCGCTGGTGAGGAGAAGAGCCCTAATGGTAGTGTTTAAAGGAGCTTTGCAGTGGTGAATAATCTATTAGCCGCACACAGTGTTACACGCTGTGATGAGTGGCAATATACCGTGGCATTGTTAAGGATGCCGCCGTGAAAGCTCTGAAATCAAATAAGTACATTATCAGAAAGGTTGGGGACATAAACACTTAAAAATGTGACTCCATGACTGCAGTTCTACAAAAGATATATTTATCAAAAGACTTCTGCAGCATCGGTGGTGTGCCAAAGCCAACAATTAAGGCTTTTGTGGCACATGTGGTTAGGTCGCACACTCAGGTCACCAGATGGGGGTAAGTTACAGAAACCAATCCTCCACATTTAGATCCACTCCAGTGTGGATGGATGAGAGAAGTAGGTTCATAAACGCGATGATACTGATAACTTTACATTATCGTCCTCACCCCGAAAACGATTCTGAAAATGGTCAAATGGTCTTGAGGATGAGGTTGAGTAATGCCAATATGAGGTACAGTTACCAGGCCTGTTGACTCCATATTACTCGCGAGCAAGACGTTGCTTTTATAGATATTTAGTGGTACTTTGAGAATATATTGACAGTGATAGTTTGGAAAGTATGCCAGAGTCAGGAATGAATAGATTGTAATAATGCTAGTGCTGTATGTGTGCTATATTATATGGATTACGTCTATTCCGTTAATCGCTGGGTCAGCAAAAGGTTATTATTTTATTTCACATATGTACTTCCAATCAATGGATCTGTACTTTAGCATGCGATTAGGTTAATATCACTCCTGACACAAAGAGATTTTTACTGTTTAATACTTGCTTCAGTATTCAGGGGAAGATTTATACGAGAAACCAATAATTCCCAATGCATCTGGCGGCCATCTGGAATATCTCAAATTGCTCATGGGTGAGAACTTCACACCCACAGGGAAATATCTAAATACACTATATACATGTATAATCAGGAAAGAAAAAAATTATATCATCGAATTTTGGGTCAAGCTATGTTTCTGCCGAACTAATACATCGATTTAGATTTTGATGCTACCGTGTGGGCAGCCCCAGAAAACGAATATTATCCTGGGAATCCTTGTGACATAATCATCACTTATCTTATTACTTTATTACGTTCATTATATTAGAGAGACAGAGGCCATGGATATAGACTGACCATTGGCTAAAATCACTATTTTTTTATTTTTTTATCACTACAGGTCTTGCTCTGGCCACCTGTGACAATAATAGTTGTAATAGTGGTGGGGAGATAGCCGCGGTTTTGATTGGATATCAAAGCTCACAAGATTTCTATGGGGCGGGGCTTAATTGCCCACATATGGAATGTGAAAAATGGGCGTGAACTTGGACATTCTTGTAAAACACACCCACCAGCGCATGCCCCTTTTTTACAGCAACAGCGCCCAGTCAACTTAGTTTCAAAATATTCAACAGCATGTTTATTAAATAGTAGAGACATGCAATTCTTACAGCGTGTCAGACTATTAAGAGGTAAAGTCGGTCCATATTGAATCGCTTATGACATAATAATTATGACGTCATTCTACACGCTGCTTAGCTTATGATGTCATTACTCTGGAAAGGTCCATTATTGGAGAACAAGTTATAGATATTCGCCAATTCAGTGCACTTGGAGGATATCCTACAAACGAGGGCTATATCTCAACTCGCAATGCTTTACAGAGTTTTGGGACACGATACCTGTATTTGAAGAAAGAGATTCTAGCAACATTACATTTGCTGTGAACTGGAGCTTGGTTGCAAAGTCGGTATTACTACAAAATATCTATGCATCAAAGTAGAGGTGAGGCGATCTCTTCCATTTTGATTGGATGTTAGATGCAGAGGGTGGCCATAAGCCCCACCCCCTCATTAAGTCACATGCCTCCTGTCATCCAATGCGGTGAGCTTAATGGTAATTATCGTAATGATTGACAGGGGTTAATGACCGGGCAATTAATGATGATTGACAGGTTACATGTCTGGGCTCATTCGATCGAGGTATTTAATGAGGTGTGCTTACGGGTAATTAGTATAATGCTGATTGATGAGGGTTAATGGGTGTAATTAAGGATTATCTCTTGGAGCCATGCCAAACACCTAAGGGTATAATGTATTACGTAATGAGGGATGATGTCTGGACATGTCTTTTCCTGGGAACTCCTTCAATGACAAAGCCCCTCCCTCTCGCTAAATCACGGGTCTCCAGGTATCCAATGAGGCTCACTTACGGGTAATTATTGTAATGACATGTGATGGGCGTTAATCGATAGTTGTTAGAGTATAAAAGCAGCGTTTTAAAAATCGATCCATTAAGAGTTAATGGTTATGATTTTTGTTTAAACGGTTTGTTCAATGTTTATTATATGTATGAATACAGACTATTTTATGGGTTGTGACATGCCCATAGCACTTGGTAACACTGTACACATACGCGTTCTGAAACGTAGAGTCAAATTTGTAGTAGACATATGTGAGTTTAGTGTTGGTAGTGTTTACCCCACCAAGCGAGGCATGTTTATGTACAGCAATACGTTTCAAAAGTTTGCTGCTATGATGCCTGCATTCGAACAAACTGTGCTTAGAGCTAGGTGTGCCGACAGAGTAGAGCAGATTAATTACATATATGAATTAGAACCTCAATTAAACGTCACTATCAGCACTAAATATCTGTACGTCTGGCTAACTTGGTACTTTACTCCACCAGGTCAAACCGGGCAGAACCCCTTCACATATGGTTCAGGAGTGTAACATTCCCTAACGCTTCATGGAGAAGTCTGAAAGAGAACTTGCACGAAATTCTCGGAGCTATAATGAACTGTACGATAATGTAAGCATTTTATACCAGAAAAAAATAAACATAAGATTGGTATTATATTTCTAACCTGGCTTAGTGTGGCCGCGCAATACTGATAAAGAATCTACACCCGATCATCGATATATAGATAAAAATGCTCAATGGTTGATGCGATGCTCTCCAAAGATTACAGTGATCAGCTATTAAGCATTAAATTAATGGCTGATTCATGTCGCTCTGATAATGGTCAGAGACATATAGGCATATGCAGTAATGTGCCGTCACTCTCGATCTCTAGAGTCAGCTTAAAGTTAATGGTTGACGAAGATGTTTGGTTTGAAATATTCAGAACTCTGATCAGCGATGTAAATGTTAACTCAAAGTTAATATCGGCCGAATTATACATTACTACTACGGCTGAAGAACTTAAACTACAGACAGTTTTAGAGGGTGACACAGTAAAGACTAAAGATTACATATTCTCGAGAGTCTGCATGACTCGATTGCTGGGATTAATGTCTAAGCAACTGTGTAAGTGATGCTGATGCTGAAATAGACAGAGCGATTCAGCAACTTATCGAAAACATATACCCAGAGACTGTCGGAGAGCTAGATTACGCTATTCAACAAGTGTCTACGAATGTAAAGGAGGGAATAATGTCGGGATTCGAATCCTTACCTGATACTTTGGATTCTAATGATTTACAGGATTACGAAGAAGACAAGATTTTGACATCGCCCGACTCGCCCGCACTGTAGAAACATGCGCTCAACTGACCACTATACAGGCCACCCCCGATACATGTTATCGCGATATAAATGAATGTGAATATCTGAGTTTTGACTGTGAAAGAGTTCCACAATCTACCAGAGTCAATGCCACAGCTATATTCGCAAATTTGTTGAATTTAGCAATCTGTAGACTAGCGATTCGGGACTATTATGGGTGCCAGCACAACAGACCATCTCAACGCAAACACCAGTGTATGGGTATCGATTATTTCTTAAGACATTTTGACAATGTAGAATTACATTACTAAAATGCATTAGAATGCATACCTAAAAGCTCTTTCTTTCAGGCATTGTCTACAGATCCGGATTTATATTGGAATGTATCCGAGTTAAACAAAGCCTTTAAGATTGTATGACTGAATGCTGTACTCCATGCTGTTTATAAGCTGTGCGAATAATATATAGTTATAACCTATTATTATTATTATTATTATTATTATTATTATTATTATTATTATTATTATTATTATTATTTACATAGTTATAACCCATAATTATCGAATTTATTTGTGTTTTTTTAAATCAAATCTCACCTATATATATATATATATATATATATATATATATATATATATATATATATATATATATATATATATATATATATATATATATATATATATATATATATATATATATATATATATATATATATATATATACTGCGAAGTCTCAAGCTAAAAGCAGCATTTCTCTAATTTCGCCAATGGTCCAACACTCCCCAACCCACCCGACCTAATGCAGAAACTCATGTTTGGGGTACTGAATATACACCCTCCAGTGTATACAGTAGCAAACCTCCACTCTCTGAATTATATTTTTTACGTAGTTCTCCTAGAGTTGTGTGGATGTCTGATGTGGCAGTAGTAGTAGTAGTAGTAGTAGTAGTAGTAGTAGTAGTAGTAGTAGTAGTAGTAGTAGTAGTAGTAGTAGTAGTAGTAGTAGTAGGTTAACGAGTAACTGATCCAGAAACACTACCTCGACCCCACTCCGGCTACCTCCAGAGGTCTGGGGTGTAGTCAAAGGCAAAAAATGTGTAACCTGCCTTATATTCATCGATGTTAAGCCCTATACATTTGTCATCGAATAATGTACCAGTTCCATTAAACAACGTCAAGAATTATTCTGTAAAATTATAACCAGCAGCCATGAAATTCAGTGTAAGAGCATCATCAGCCGTTATCCATATAGCACGAAATGTGATTAACATCACAGTGTTGAAAATTATACGGATTTGTATCGAAATCTCCGTTATTAGCTCTATTGCCAACTATACTGAATATAACCCTACTTGGTAGGTCCCCAAGAAAAATATTGTCCCTATTCATGCTAGTCCCTGCTAGAATGGTGAATTATTTGATGATAACTCTTTAATAGGGTGTCGCACGGGGGACATTAGCAATGTCAGAGCATGAGCATTAATTACTTCTGGAATAGGTTTAGCTGTACGCAAATTTAATGTAGCTTCATGCAGATGTAATTTGTAAGTGTGAGCATTGCCACGAATTAGGTTCAAATCAGGTTTACTCGACGTAAAACGGACCTTTAAGGAAACTCCGTTGATTAAATATTTTTCCTCAAGAAAAATGTTGGAGTGAATTCTACCGATCATTTCCACAGGGTTACTTAGGGCAACGGTAAGTTTTCTATGAGTATAACCTGCATTATTAGCTGTCTTATTATCCATATGTCCCACTGTATCCTTAAATCATAATGCAGCTGTTAATTGACTCAACCTATGCTCTGTCGAATAATTAAATAAGCTTTCAAAATAACTGTGAAAAGCGTATGTGTGGTTAGCGTCAGAGACACATCTACCTGAGAAAACATAGAGCCAACTGAGAGGTTATCCGGCGCAACATCATTGTTCACTGTTAAGAGTTTCCACCCCTGTGACAACCTGTACAATGCTAGCCTTAGCGTAACTGTAACTTTGGGCTAAATCTTATGTATTTGTCACCGCTTCCAGAGACGAAAAACTCCAGGCTTCCCCCAGAGTCAGACAGACTCATAACGGGTTGATAACTTTGCCAACGAGCTTGATCCATCATAGTCATTACAGGTTTCACAGTAAACAAATCTAATTCACTTTTAGTGCAGTGACAAGCAGCCATCTTATTAGTTACCTAAATAAATCCACTTGTTTAGCGTTTCTGGTGCTTCTCCCTCTATGGTTACGCTTTGAACAACTTCTGCGAGGGTTAGCTAATCATTGACCCCTCTTAGCATTTTGGCATCTAGGTTGTGAATTAGCTCAAGAGATATTGTTGCGAGCTAATGCTATGGCTTTTAGTACGATCACTCTACTGACATTCAAAGCCCTATTTTCACCGATGTTTTCAATTTTTTACCAGCTAAAACATCTTCAGCCACACCTAAACCAGCTGACAGGGCTAGCTTATCCAAACTTTTTCCAATGCTTTTAGCTAATGGCATGGCTGCTCTGAACTGTGAACCTATAATATTTCCTAGCCCGTGGCCCTTTTGACTCCTGGCACCTACAAATACAGGTACATGTCCACCGGCTTGATTAATGTAATAAGCTCTCAACATAGTTGAATCCGGTTTATAAGCATGTCTTTTTTTTTCTTTAACTTTTGTTTTTACAGTCAAAATGTTTAGAGTTGCGTTAATAGAGCGCTTATGCATACATTATTAGACCATAGGTCTAAAATGTAAACAAAGTGTGCTCAGTGCTGCGCCATCTTCAAATGGTATGTTCTTTCCAGTCCTATCACTTGTAACCACTCCTATCGTGTTGATGTAATTCTTAGATATGGTTCTTTATTGAATGTTAGGAAATGTCCATTGAGAAATATCTTCACCGCCATGACTGCTAGATAATGCCATAACTCCTAAGAGGAGCTGTAGCATCTCCGACTACATTTTGGCTTACGTTATCACAATATACGTAAGCAGTAGTTAATGTATTTTATTACCTTTATGCGTTGATAGAACTTCACCAGTGGGTGTAGGTCCACTAATGATATGCTCAGTATAGCTTAAGAATTTACCAATTTAAGCGTCAAATTCAATAGCGAACATTCACTTAACGTTTAATGTTACGAGGTTGATTCGATCCATGAAATAGTTGAATCTAATGGTATTTTTTTAACGTGTGTGGCTATTAATCTGCTTATTTATAAACTCTGCTAGAGTTTTAACAGAATAGAAGCTTTTAGGTATTTCTATTCGTTGGCTGTAGAGAGGAAATTCTGCAGCTTTACCTCGAACCTCTGAATTCACTGACTCTACTAGTAAATTATTAGTCTGACTAAATTTATCAAAGATTTCATCTATAGTTGCCACAGCACTTTTTGCTTTCTTCTGCATTTGCTTAAGTTGAACTTTATGCTTCAAGGGTTCATAAGAATGTAGCAGAATCGTCGAAGGCTTCGCTAATGTTAACCAAATTTTCGGATACAATATGGATGACAAGATGACTTCCCATTCCCCAGAGAATCTTAAAGGTGTTTGAAGATGTGTTCTGAATTCTGAAATCTTATTATCAGGATAGTAATCTATGAAACTGTGCTCGGTAGCATAATATAAAACTGCTCCATGTTTCTAGATATTCTTTCTAAACTGGTGACAGAGTCAATCGTTCAACTTTGGGCATTTTTATACTCGGCTCAGGTAACATATATCCCAAACACCTGGACGCTAACGCTATCCAAACCCCTTTATCTCCATTTTGAATGCTCAGATTTATTAAACTTGTTACTATCATAATATAAATAATTATAACCTGAACGAGATATCTTATCTCGTCTCTGGGTACTTTTCCACCGCAAAGTGACAATGATAATCATTATTACGTATTTCTGGACTGTTTAGAGACATTTCTACAATGCTGGGGCATTAGGGTGGGGGTGTGGTGAATGGGCTGGGTGGTGGCCGAGTAGAGTTGTACCCATAGCTCTGCAATGATTCTAAATACGTTTAAGCTCTGAATAACCTATCCACGAATTAAACGAATTAGGATAGCCGGACCATTTGACATAGACTTCTCACTTATTATCTTTCATACGCCTTTTAATAATTCTTTCTACTAGATAAAGCTGACTGTTAGCTTCCTTTAAACGAACTTTGTGCAACTCTTCGGAATAAAATGTCGCGATAATGGGATTTTAATCATAATTGTTGAGCTTATATACACCAGATCTGTGAGGTAGTTTCGAGCTTATTTTGAATATCTCCCCGCTCCACGTCGGTCTATAAACTTTGGTAAATGGATCTTTTAACTCTGACACTCGTACGTCATCACCTACGCTCAAATCACTCAGCTTTACCGATGCTCTCAGCTTCGCTTTCAAGTACATATTATGCCAAGCGAACACCTCTGTACTGTGGTCAACATCTACATGTTTCATTTTTGTACTACCGTGTACAGATCTATTGTAAGATCTTACCAGACCTGGGAGTGTGTCGATATATCTATCAGTATTTTTGTAAGTTATATATTTCCATAACTTAGTCTTTATGGTGCATTGAACGCAATCAATGATCGCAGCCTTTGTGAGAGAGTTCTGAGATGTGTACAAACGTATACCTTTAGACGTTAACATGTGTCTAATGGTAGTATTCACGAAGTCATCCCCTTTATCACTCTGAATCGATTCGGGTCTTCTAGAGACAGTATTTAGAAAAGACTGTAATGCTTGAGATATGGTTTTCGCAGTTTTATTCGTGAAAGGAATTATCCACAAAAGTTTTGATAGACAATATATTATGAATAGTAGATAACGCATAGAGTTATTATGTCTGGCTAAACTAGTAACAGCGCTCAGATGCATTTTCCATAGCTGATCAATGCTGGCTACTTTGAATAGATCTCTCTTAAATTGTATTCGCTTAGGTCTATGCAAAGTGTACGTAGCTTGCTCTGCTAACCAGGCTCATATTAAGGGTTTGGATACTGTTCCATAAAGGCCCTATACAGTTTTTCCAAACTGCCAAAAGATGCAAAGTGTTTGCTATCACAATATAAACGTTTCAATCTGTCAGTTACGCTAATAGATTGCTTATTTCTTACGGTTCTTGTGAGCTTTTTTTTATCTCAGATTTCTAGCTACAGTGCGTTGAGCTGTCATGACCCTTCTATTAATGAGTGTAGATCATAAACCTTTAGCCTCGAGTTCGTTTTTTCGCTCTTGACTCGCTGCGTTGAAGGCTCTGCGGTTGTTCAATGCCTTCACCTGTATTATGATTCTTAGCCCAAGTCTTATGAGTGCCAATTACTTGTCTAGGTATATTTGCATCGGCTAAGAGTCTATTGAAGGCTGTCAGTAATTTAAGTTCTAAAAAATCCTTAGAATTTGTATAGGGATTCTGCGTCACGGTTGAGGCTATTAAATCTACCATATTGCGATTTGGATAGGCTATACCGTCTATGGTGACATGATTGGAGTTGTCTAATGATAAACCTGGGACCCTATGATTTAAGATTTCGATCAATCTCTCGCTTTTATTCCTTAAGCTAGGGCTCAATGATTGAACCAACTCCAAATTTAAACCCCTAGATCTAGCTGCAGTCTAAACTTTTGAAGCGTCTGAAAATACAAATTTGGCTTTTCTCTAGCCGTCAAGTCACTATAATTTAGAATTTGTTCCATTTCTTGATCTAAATTCACAGCCGATCTAAGGTTTTGATCGTTGTTTAGAATATTAATCTTAGACGTCGTGTTTATACCGTCTATCATATTATGCGGTACCAACGGCATTTTCTGAATGCTTTCCATTGCTATTATTGTTATTATCTGAATAATTTAGAAATAAGCAGTAATACTGCTGGCAGTGAGTCATTGGTAGGCGGGTGTAAGAGGCGGTTGACATACGAGGAGGACAACGTCTACGATTCTGAAGAACACAAATCTTGTACGGCGACCGAGCAGCACGTGGTCAACACCCTGATGGATGTCAAGACGATAGTGCTCGAGGGGTATTCAACACCCCAGATCGATAGAGTACCCCACTTGGATATTCTGGCGGATGTGTTAGATGCTATCAATCATCACGAGCTCGATTCCTCCAGCATTAGAAAAGCGCTAACCCTCGAACAAGAGTTTATGGCGCCTCCATTAACCATTCTGGAGGGCATATTGAACTCTCACGACATCCATCCTGATGATCTACTGAATTGTGTGCTGCACGCATTAACTCACATAAGAGATGTTATAAGACTGGCGATGACTGAGACAGATTTCTCATCATACCACGATCACGTAGAAATGTTTGCCAGTCGAACTGAATGTAAGTGAGTATAGATTTTACTGTTTTTTATTCGAGTTGGACCGAGCTTGTTGGGTTGGGGCTTGGGCCCTGGGTTGTGGGGGGGTGAGTTGACTAGGGTTTGGGGGGAAGGGAGCTGGGGTGTTGCGGTTGTTTGTTGTTTGGGTTTGTGGTTGAGGGTCTGGGGAGTGGTTGCTAGGGTTTGTGGGTGAGTTTGTTGGGGTGTTGCAGAGGGTATGATGGCTCTGGGGTTCTGGCTAGTAGACTAGGGTGAGTGGGGTAGTTGTGGTTGAGGTTTGTGGGGCGAGGTTGTGGGGTTTGTTGGGTGGGGTATGTTGAGGAGTGATGTGTTTTTGAGGGTTGTGGGGTGTGCTATGGGTACGCTAGGTTAAGGAGTTTGATGTTACATGTGGTGCGATGGCTCTGTGGTGGGTCTGGGGTTCTGGCTAGTAGACGAGGGTGGGTGGGGTAGTTGTGGTTGAGGTTTGTGGGGCGAAGTTTTTGGGTTGGTGGGGTGGGGTGTGTTGAGGGGTGAGGTGTTTTTGCAGGTTGTGAGGTGTGCTATGGGTATGCTAGTTTTAGGAATTTGGGGTCAGGGGGTTTGATGATGTTGCGACATAGGTGAGACTTATGACAGCGACTTATGACAGCGACTTATGACAGTGACTTATGACTCCAACACATGACCGTGAAAAAAAAGTTGTCTAGAAATATAAATTTTGTATCCTTATTTGATTTGCAGTATCATGAAATATATGCGGTCGGCGATGGCGAGTGGAGCGACATCGGTTCCGTCATCGACGACGACGATGACCCTGATGACTCCGACGATGACGACTATGATATTGAGGTGGTTTTCAGGGAGCCACTTAAACGAGCTCGAGGAGTGACGATCCTACTCAGGGTCCAGAGCCTGTAAGGTTAAACAGGGTCATAGAGCATGATTCAGGTGAGGTACTGAGCGAAACTGTTTTAAATACTATAACATCTGTGGAAATGTTGGGAGATATTTTTAATTTTCATAGTTTTAAAGAGCAAAATATCTCCCAAGATCTTCACATGTTCTAATTCTGAAGACGACGATATATTGCAACGTAATATAGATATTTTAGTGCAAGGTCTAAGTGATACTGAGCTCTTAACCAGCGTTCAACATTATCAGCCTGTAACGTCCCCCATTACACCCCTGCAACTCCATCAAATCCTAAATTCCAACCCAAACTCTAAACGCTCAAATGCTGTTGTGAAATTTTGGAGACCGTTCGAGTCCCCGATCTCCAACAATGCTAGCATTTCTGCCCCACCCCCAGCACCCAGCCCACCCTAACCAACTCGACCACACCCCCACCCCACCCCCACTCTACCAACCAAACCCCTGCACCTAGCAACCCCCACCCACCTCCAGCAACTCTGTTAGCACGCCGTCTACACCAGTTAAGAAGACTAGCAAAAAAAATTACAAGAATTGTAAAAATAAATCTGCTCAAGTCTGCAGAGTTAATTTATGTGAAAGTAATGATACGAATATGGAAGTTAATATGATCGGTGAATGGGTTAACTTTCTAAAGGGTGGGAATTCTGGGGGTGCTGGCTGTGACAGACACTCTGATGATGTTGTAACCGCTATGCCTAGACCCAACACACCCGAAATTGATGATATGTATGATATAACAACTCTCACGTGCACCTTTCAATCCAGGCGTTTTAATATTATGGAAAATTCTTACTCTGTCAACTTTAATTCAGACGCCATTATTACAAAGAATTTGGTTGAAGTTTCTGAGCATGTGCACTCTATATCTGAAAAAATATTAGAGAGTTTTTATGCTAGCATGAATGCATCGCCTCACGATTATTGCAGGGGCATGATAAATCACCCAGCTTTAAACACCCGATCCACGTTGACGTTGTCCAAGTCTGAGATCTGACGGCTACAGAAATAACGAACGCAATTTCTGAAGTGAGTCAATCTCGATGGGGACTTTTCTATGGAGATTTTTCATGTAGAAATGCCTAGTGGATCCGGGTGGAATAGCAATCTTGCCAAATTATATCTCGATGAGTTGGAGTTTGAAGCCACGCTGAAAAAATGCTGTATCACTGTTAGGAATCTAGATAATATGTGTATGGACCGATGTATAGTGATCGGGCTATGTTATCTAGATTCGACAGCCTCGAAGGTCGATCGTATGTGGCTTAGAAGGCCGGCTAAACCCCTAGCTGGAGGAGATTTAGGTGATAATTAGCATCAATGGGTGAAAGCTCGAGAACTACATGCTCAGGCTAATGTGTCTACTGATGTAGCTTGCGAGCCCGATGCTTGGAATGCATTCCAAGACATGTTGGCCCCACATGGCATTTCTCTAAGAGTGTATAGCAAGGCCGAGAATAAACGCTGCATATACAGGGGCCATATAGAATCGTTTGTGACGTAATGATTATGACGTCATCCTACATGCCGCTTAGCTGTTTATGACATCATAAGACGTCAGACATAGATGGATACTCCTGAAAGGTGAATTACTATACTCAAGGTTCTGCCTTAACTAGGCTTCACAGAGGTCCTAAATCACAGCAATGTGATGAATGGACGTGGAAGAATTTTCGTGAGCACTAATTTTGGATGTTCCACCGTTCTATTGCAGGACTCGCGAAAAAAAAGTCAGGTTTTCCCATGATTCTCAGCTGGAAACGCTGCTGGCTGATAGATTTATGATCTCTGAAGGAGAAAGATGGCCAAAATAACCACGCGGTGGGCAGGCAAGACGATGACATTTCACGAAAATTGATAATTCACTAACTCGTAGAATAAATAACGGTCTGCCTCCGGTCCTCGATGGTTCACAGGTAGTGCAAGAATCACGTGGAGATCGCAAAACATCCCCTTTTATAGCAGCAGAAAGTCGGAAAACAATGGAGCGACTCTGAAGGTGCAAAAATTTACCACAAATTAATGAAGGTTAATGGAGCTTTCCAGTTTTTGCTATGCCTTGGCCATCTATATCTGAGCTCCACCCACACCTCGCTCGTGTAGGGATCGATTGATCTATGAACACCCTGACTATCAATTTCCAGAAAACTATACATGTAAGCTGTTGAATATTTTGAAACTAATTTGACTTGTCGCTATCGCTGCCATAGGGTTAGGGTTAGCAATGGCAGCAACAGCGTACAAATTAGTTTCAAAATATTCAACAGTATGTTTATTAAATAGCAAAAACATACAATTCGTACAACGTGTCGGACTATTACACGTTAAAGACGGACTGTTTCAAATAATTCATGACGCCATGATTATGATGTCATCCTACACGTCACGTAGTTGATTATGACGTCATATGATGGATGGATAAAGTTGGAAAGGGCCATTGCACTCCTGAAACGATGGAGGTAAAATAAAATATGACGCAATGACCTTGAGTCACCTCAAAATGACCTTTCCGGAGACCAGACTTTGGCTTATTTTGGATATGTTACAAAGAAGGGATATAAAGTCATAGGAAATACAAAGAAAACTTTTCTGATTCAATTTCTCCAAGCAATGACCGTATTTTGACTGGTCTATATAGTTATCTAAGAATTTATAGCGACCAGTTTGGAAAATGACCGACATTTCCCTCAGACAAAATCTACGATGGCCCATAAATTATTTTTAGGACAGACTGTAGGTCTGTGTCAAATTTAGTGCTTTTATCATAAAACGCACAATTCAATCACATATTTGCTTCACTATACGCGCCATTTGACGGCCTACTTGAGTTCTGCTAACTTCTGTCGGTGCTCTGATTGTTCAGGCATCGTTCAGTTTCTTGACCTTTAACCTCACCTTAGCATATGTTTGATTGCCTATTCCTCCCATCTCAACAATTCCTACAGTGCGAGCCTCATATTGATCGGGATTGCAGCAATTACCATTTGATAGTGCAGTCAGAGCTGAGATCACCAGCAGCAATGAGACATAGCGATGCATATCCATTGTGCGGAGATAGGGGGTTTCACCTGCAGAATTTCATTCAATAAAGTAAAAAATAATAATCACAAATTAAAAGATGATTAAATAAATTAACAAATAGCTTAAATATTTACTTCCGAAAAAATGTCTGAAATGTTATTTTCCTCTGGAGCTCCTTATAGGCCTATTAAAGTAATGCACACATTTTCAGTTGAATTTCTTGAAAGAGTGCGAAATAAAGTGAGGAAAACCGATATTTTTCGTTTCTATAATATATTTCGTATTTCAAAAGTCGAAAGGGGTGTAACTCCATTAAACACTAACGAAAACGTCTGAAACCTGAACTTGATCTGTAGCTTCTCATAGCAAAGCAATATGCCACGTATCGGTTGCTTATCTTGAAGGAGTGCGAAAAGGTGTGGAAACGGATATTTTTCGTATTTACTAAGTTGAAATGGTGGCATAACTCCATCAAATTTTGACGAAAGCATGTGAGAGTCAAATTTACTCAGTAGCTCCTTACATGAAAGCAATTTACCAATTTTCAAGGATAAAAATGGGATACATCATTATCTTGAAGGAGTGCGAAAGAAGGCTCGAAACTAACCGTGACAAAAGGACAGATGGGCAGACGGATGGAGAGACAGATGGGGGGACAGATGGGTGGACAGTGGAGAGCAAACCTATAATTCCCCCACCCGCTTTACCGGTAGGTGAATAATAACCTGCGTTATAAGGGCGGTCTATAAACAAGAAGCCCGAGGGGCCTGTATCGCTCACGTAAAACATAACCCAGCAGGCACATGGCATTGTTTCAACGTTGAATCCACGTTGAAATCACGTCACGCCCATCAGTAGTAGAACCCTAAGGTTTGCCCAGAACGCCAACCAGGATGTATCTTACCAAATTTAGTTAAGCTCGGTTCCGTGTTTCTCGAAAAGCCATTTTAAATTTCGCATTGCTTTACTATCGAAGTTTTTGGTTGGAAAGAATCCATGATAGCTGCCAAACCGTTGCTACTGATGCGAGAACACATCCGCAAATACGTCAATGAACGCTTAGCCAGAGGAAATCATGTATCTGTCTCTGACCTAGCTTATGTGTTATAGATCGCTCTGGATAAAAAAATGTGCACACTTTTATAATGGAACACAATTCTATTATATTTGGGATCTTGTGGGTTAAAATAATTCGAGCATCGGCCCATTATCGGATTGTGTATAAAAATAATTAAGTTTCTCACCTGTTGATAGTCTCGTATCTCTTATGTCACCGTGATATTAAATGTTCCGCTCAGCCTTATAGTAAGTGAATGCAATCAGCATGAATGAAGTCTATGTTGTATTATTACCCCTGTAATTGGACAAATGAATCATTGTAATCAGAAGACTGAGTAACCAACCATCTCTGGATGGGGTGATGTGGCCATCGTTTGTTAGTCACTATGGTATCCATGTTAACATACAGTACAGCTTATAAATCGTTTAACGTTTTCTAAAACAAAATTAAATATACTGCTGAATATGTTAAA
Source organism: Chaetoderma sp. LZ-2023a (assembly GCA_034401795.1). NCBI lineage: Eukaryota > Metazoa > Mollusca > Caudofoveata > Chaetodermatida > Chaetodermatidae > Chaetoderma > Chaetoderma sp. LZ-2023a. Next base: position 42,838,748 of record CM067366.1, read on the forward strand.
CATAATTGGATTTGAAGCCATTAAGTTCAAAATAGTCGACAGAACATTTCCTACGCCGTGTTCAAAATTGTACTAAATCACATGTGTCTGTTATTGTTGACTTATCATTGTCATTTGACAACATAGACAGGTACGAAGAAACGCTCAGTGGATCAGACACATCACATAGAGTGGATGGAATAATCACACACCGCCAGATATCAGTGGCTCATCTACATCAACACCAAGCAGATATGCTTACGGAGAAGAGATAACCCATTCCTTCCAAGCCCATAGTTCTGCTTCATTATGAAACTGGAGACAGAAGACGGCCTCCAGCCATTACACCACTTCAACTTGTTGGTGCGGGGAGTGAGGAAGCAACAGTTACCAACCATAAGAACATTACATGCGTTATGTACGCCAGTGTGATATAGGTAGCGAGAATGCGAGTTCCTGGACTGGACTGGCTTTAGTATTGCAACAAACATCCATAAGTCAGTCACAAAGGACACTGTCAGTTATTTTCCTGCTATCAGCAACTGAAATGGCAACAGTACATCAAATACTGGAGCAAACAAAGAAAATTATGAAGGCCCTTGAACTTCCAGAAATTATGTCTGTTTGTTCAAGCTCTCTATGCAAAAACTGCAGAAATTGTATGGAATAATGTGGAACAATTGTATTGTCTTAAGGATGGATGTATTCCACACAATTTACAATCTTCTCTCCATCACTGGAAAGCGATTTGGCAATGTAGGTCTCCTGGATCTAGTAATGGAGTATGGTCTAATTGTGGAAGGTTCCATCAACAATGTTCTCGATGGTCGACAATATAACCGTGGAGTAAGGCTTCATAAAATCATATAAAAAGGTCTTCTCCAACGTTTATGGAAAGGATTTCATCCATGGATGGAAGAACATCATGCCGACAACCTGCCGAAGCTGCATGAGTTTGTTCTTCATAAAAACATCAGCAAAAAAAGCAGTTTACCAGTCTTTATCTTTATCACTCTTGGAAAATGAGTCTTACACATATATTCTGCTCTTGATTGATGACTATCACACGCCGTTTTCACTAGCTTGACCATCAACCCGGTAAAAAGGTTTCTTCCTTAGATAGTGTCCATTTACAAGCAAATAGAAGATTATTTTTGAAGATTTAGCCCTTGAATCACTGTTACCGAGCCAGACATTCGGGTGGTAAATTGTCTAAATAGCGTTCTCTTGGCCTGCAAATGCACAATCCCCATGACCGCTGTAGATGCTGTTTGGGATGGCTTGACCATTACACTGTTAAGTTGACACACGAATAGTTAACAGAGATGTGCAATATGCCTCAAGGGTCTGCGTGACCATACCATAGAAAATAGATGTCACATAGCAGGGCAAACGGAGTTGGAACCTCCAGGTAGATGTGTGCAACAAGACTCAAGTTCGTATGTGACTGATCCAGAATTGAAAGTTGTGACAAAACAGTTAGTTCGAAATTTAAGAGAAGGGTGCGCAACATCCCTAAAGCGTATGCGTAGCCATGCCTCAAGAGTTAGTTGCATATGGAAAGAACTATTCCCAAACAAGCTGAAGAGCAGAAACAAAAGTAAACTTAAGCTTTTGTCCTAAATAATGCTAGACTAACATATAGAAGCCACAAAAAACATTGAGAATTTACAATCTAAATCCTAGAGTATACAAAGTAATCAGAGCAAACATTAATAACATCAAATACACATCTGTTACAATAACCTATTCTGGCCCATTATGATTATTACATAAAGATGTACAATCCTGGCAGGAATGATGCCAGAAGAATTGTTAATCTAAGAATGAACTATAAGCTGGTCTACACGCTTCCCTACTATAATTGTTTCCTAGCCCATGCAGTCAGTGATGCACCTGGTAGAGTACAGTGTACCATTTAAATTTCGGGCACGCAGGAGTCTCAATCACAAATATTAAGAAGATTAGTGGCATAGAAGCGAAAAAGAGGGACTCAAGAGTTCATTGTAGCCAAACTGCAATAGTGTCATGTGCGCATTATGTAGAGTAGACAATTTTAGTAGAAGCTGTACGCGTTCATATTTGTAACCACAGTGCTGGTTATGTATAGTTTAACAATAACAGGTAATCGGAAATAAAAGCTGTAGCGTATGGTTGTCATCCATATACTCCATAGCAGACCGATACTGACGTCCAACATCACTCCCCGAGATCGAGACCATGTCGGGGATGCATCCGTGCAATGAATATCAACAGATAGATCTTTCTCATTTCTTTAGCCTAACTTTAGACCAGGAAGCCGGTCTTGCCCATATTGTATTCACTCCACTTCTGTGTACCCGAGAAGCTCTCAATTCTATACCGGATTCATATCAATCAGTAAGTAAAGTGTGAAAGTCCAACATAAGAGAAAGATATAGCGAAATGAATTGGCAGCCGCTGCAACATTTTGTCAGGCATGGGCTGCCCACTAAGCAGCCATAATCCTAACGCGTTCTATAGTTTAATTCTATTATCAAATCACTAATAATAGAGTGGTTATAAGTCAATCGGTATGCTAACTTAACTAAATTCCTAACTACAGGGTATAAGATCCTGCATACTAAGTGCGCCAAGAGAGGGGTGCTGTGTTACATGGAGACCAGAGAATCATTGGTGGGGAGTTGGGCCTAAGCCTAATTCACATGAGAGAATGTAGCCAGATCATGTGCACAGAGATGTTTATGCTGTCGCTGCTTTATAGTAGCCCATCACTTCTCCTAAAGAACATAGTATACCATGATAATGAAGCTTACTGATCCCGTGTTGGACCCATTTCGGATCAATGTGTTTCGGTATTGGATTAATACTGACCCAATCGAGGATTCCACTTTTAGCTATGCCCCGCCCATCTCCAGCTAGGCCCCAGCAACACATTGCCCATTAGGATTGATTGATCCCTGAGCTGCATGACTATCAATTTCCAGAAAACTATACATGTAAGCTATCGAATATTTTGTAACTAATTAAATATTTTAAAAGTATGTTTATTAAATAGTAAAGACATACAATTTGTACAGCAACGCTTAGTCGGTCATCAATTAAGCGTTCGTGACAAACCTAGCTACGTCATTCATGACATAATTGATTATGACGTCAACCTACATGTCATGTAGTAGATTATGACGTCAAATGATTGAGGAATAAACTGGAGTCCTCCATTACCTGTGTTATCAGGGCATGCTGACTGATTCAACAGAACAGATTATGTAAACTCTTGATGTCTCATGGACGACTATGCCAGTGGATTTCAAATACCTGGACAAGGTGTAATAGCTCTTCATCTCACTGAATCATTACTTCTAATGGCATAATAATACAGGTGTAAACGCTGATGATCAGTACATTGTAAGGAGAACTCTACTGAAACAGGTTATTGCTCATCCCAATGCCACCACCATGGTGTTCACGATACCAAAACCTAGTGTCAGTTAGCTTCATCGTTCATACCAGTATTATGACAGACTTACAATTAGTTAGATCCCTGATCCAATGCCTGCTGTTTCGTGCATAGGGAATCCCCCATCCCCACAGTTGCCTAAATTGGCCCAGGACAACTCAAATGTACATATTTTAGACTTTGGTCAATAGGCACCCAGATTTTCTGATTTATCCGTTCAGCGAACATTCCATTCTCTTTCAACGTTCCAACTACCCGGGTTAGATTTAAAATTGCCGCCGCCCAAATATCACTGGATGGCGTAACTGTACCTTTTGTAGCATTTAGCGAGTATTATATAGTGATTAGAATCTATGAACATTACCAGTTTTGAACTATGTACGATTCGTGCAGGTACTGGCACATACTGGTTCAGCCAGGTAATTACACCGCAGTGAGTGACTAGCTGGTGAGAGACTGGAGTACATACTAGGTAGCTTAGTGCCTGATAACATATATCACTGGTGCGCATACTTGCATATAATGTACCTGGAGAGACGTTCAGATTCAGGTATGTCATGGTTGAATCCATGATGTCCGTCTTCCCGCTGATCGTGCTTTGTGGGAAAGCACCATACTCTTTGCCCTTATATTTTAACTAACTGAAGATTTCAGTTTAAAGATATTAGATAGTACAAGAAGAGATGGTGAGGTACAACAGTGCTAAGATCGAGTATCAAGCACGTTACGTAACCCCTCTTGTACCAGCAGTCAACGTGTTAAAATTAGTGTTGGGAATTGGTTCTATTTTTGTGATCGATGATTTGTTTTATATACTTACCGATGATCAATTAATGATTGATCATAACTGGTTCTCATTTTTTACCCATTTTGAATGCAGTAATTATAGCGTTGTTCAAGGATAACTACCCCTTTCAAACAAAATTGCAGGTATGACAGATTCGTAATAATTTAAGAAATAATATGTTGAATATTTTGACACTAATTTGACTGGAAGCTGCTGCTCCAGTCAAATAAGTTTCAAAATATGCAACATATTATTGGAATGGCTGCTTTGAAATTAACTTACTATTTCCGTGCTGAAAGAATTAATGTCTTAGACTAAGGAGTAATACTATATAGTTCTAACAATTAATTTTAAATTCTTTTTCTAGCTTGACCAGTTAAAATATATTAATAACGTTAATTTATAAACTACCAAAATCGATTTCTTAAATCATGATCGATCTGTTGGTTGACCATGCAAACCAATCAATCATCGATCAAATCTATTAATCGGAACAACACTAGTTGAAATGTTATTCATATCAATTAATGAATTCATCGTTAAGATCTCTCAAGAAAATTATTATTTTTACAAGTCAAGAAAGACTACTTTTGTAAATTTACACTCGAGATTTACAAAAATATAGCTTTTTGTTGCAATGCAATAGGATATTCCTCAAAACCACAGCAGATGCCATTTTGGCTGGCTTGACAATCAACCCGGTAATGGTAAAGAAAATTCTAATTTTTTCAGTGTCCATTTGCAGGCAAATTTTTTTTACCACTGGAGGCACTGTTACTAGGCCAGTCATTCGAGTGGTACAATTTCAAATAGTGTTCTCTTTACCTGTAAATGCACAATCCCCATGACCATTGGAGAGGCCATTTGGTATGGCGTAGCAATTAAACGGTTAAGTTGACGCATGAAGGCGTAATAAAGATGTGCAATATCCCCCAATGGCCTGTGTAAACATGCCACAGGAAGTAGATGTCGCATAACATGGGAGACGAAGCTGGAACCTCCAGATAGATATGTGCAGCATCTCAAGATCGTCTGTGACAAATCCTGAAGTGACAGTTGTCACAAAATAGCTAGTTCGAACTTTAAGAGAATGTCGCGCAACATCCGTCAAGGGCCTGCGTAGCCATGCATCAAGAGTTAGTTGCACATGGAATAAACTATTCCCAAACAAACTGATCAGCAGAAACAAAAGCTAACTTCACAGGTTGACCTAGATAATGCTCGAATACCTTAGAGACGCCACAAAGAAACATTGAACATTTTTCATCTAAACCCTGCAGTACACAAAGTAATTAGAACGTAGATTAATAAGATAAAATACACACTTGTTACAATAACCTATTCTGACCCATCATGATTTTTACATAAAGAAGTAAAATCATGACAAGAATGATGCCAGAAGAATTGTTAATCTAAGAATAACTAAAAACTGGTCTACACTCGTCTCTGCTATAATTGTGTCGTGGCAGGCACCAAGTTTTCTAGAGCTCCCTTTGGAGCTGCCCAGCTGTTACAGTTATACATCATCAAGTATACGCATGTTGCATTGTATAAACGTAGTCTTTTTGTCACGGGCATCTTTGATCTACAAATCGATAGCTTCCAGTAGAACTGGAAAACTATGTTCCTCATGACGCAGCATGCAGCAATGTCAGCAGTACTGCAAAGCAGTCAGCCCAGGATATTACTTTCTCTCCATGGTTCGTGGCCATGACGTGGATCGTCATTTTCTTTAGTTTCATGCTTTGTAGATAGGTATATGTGGGTGAACTCTGTTTTAGATTCATTCATAAAAACATTCTCAATTTTTAGTTTGCTTGCAGCTGTTGGAAGAAGTTCGTCAAGGGGTTTCTTTTCCCCCGTCTATGAAGTTCACATCGCCGGTATATTCCATATCTAGCAGCATACTCCAATATGGACACTGGTGGGGTGGTGGTTGGTCTTGTAGAATTTTCCCGCATGGATTTCAATGCAGCAGCAAGGTAACTGCCGAAAAGCACAGGGGATAGACCATATCCAAGTAGCGAGCCGATTGATGTCTCAAACTCTACAGACTTCACTAACTTGGCTCGCACTCTCAGCTGGGTGTCAATGTCAATGCCCATTTTGTGGAAATCCCAGTGTTTGGACATGACTTCTGACACAAGCATACGTTGAGCCCATACACTGTCTGCGCAGCTGCGTCCACATTTAAAGCCACCCTGACATGATCCGGTGAAGTCATCGATCTTGTTTCAGATGCGGCATAGAGTAACATTGGATAGGATTTTCTGTATGCTGCTGAGGAGCACAATGGGCCGCAGATTAGCTTGGATAGCACGATAAGGGTGTCATGGCCTACATCATCGAATGTGGTGCATAAAAGCTGAATTGACTAGGTGCGTGATCGGATTTGAGATAATGTCACTTGCGTATTTGAATAGTTCATTGCGCATGCCATCAGGTACAGATGCACGTTCATTTTTCGGGACTTTTGAGTGCCTTCTCAACTTCTGGTGTTTAATTGGCGTGAGTAATGGTCCAGGATGTAATTGGTGCAAGGGCTCATCATCGTTGTCAGTGAACTGTTCCTTGAACCATTCTCGGATCGCCTCAGCTTTTCCCTGGTCAGTCCCGATAAAGTGTCCTTCAGAGGTGTGTACAGTGAGGGTGGTGTGTAGTCAGTAACTCTCAGAGCTAGGTCAAAACATTTTCTGACAGTCATCCATGACTGTGATTTCATCTGCTAGGGAGTCTTGGAGTCTTGTTGAATAGCAAGAACTTTTAAGCGTTCGCTAATGTGGCGTAGAAATGCACAGTGTGCGTTCTTATCCGATCAGAGATTATAATGCTAAGAATAGATTTAAATCATATCAATTGTTTCCAACAAACAGACACGCGGTTCATCCTTCTTCCACATGTGCGTGTAATAATCAAATTGAATTTTAAATCTTTAAATCAGAAGCCCAGAATTCGAAAACCATTTACTATTTTGAAACTAAGGCGGCAGCAACAGGTTCCTATCAAATGGACCTTTCCATTTTTAGCTATGCCCCGCCCATCACTAGCTAAGCTCCACCCACAATTCGCCGTGTTGGGATTGATCGATCCCCGAATGCCCTAGCTATCAATTTCCTGAAAACTATACAGGGAAGCTGTTGAATATTTTGTAACTAATTTGACTGGGTGCTGTTGCTGCCTATGGCAGCAACAGCGCCAAGTCAAATTAGTTTCAAAATATTCAACAGAATATTTATTAAATAGTAATAGCAAACAATTTGTACAACAACGCATAGACCATCTCCAAATATGCGTTCGTGACGTACTTATCGACGTTATTCATGACGTCATTCATCATGATGTCATTCTACACACACGCAGTTCATAATGACGTCATATGATGGGTGGGTACTCTGGAAAGGTGAATTAACTTTAAAATATTCACCGGCAGGTATAGTTAACTTGGGTTAAATGTCTCCTATGCAGTAGCAGTAATACCGCATTAATATTTATGAGTTATTATAGCATGGACATGGGTAATAAAACAATATTTACCGCATTACCAGCTTCTCGAGAGATATGTTCATTTGCACCAGTGTGAGTCCCCAGAAACGATCTATACCAATTCTGTGTGCGAAACCGTCTCGAATAGAGGTCTTATCAGTTCTGATGTCATCCTGCAATTTGAAGTCTTCTCCGAGGATACTTTTCAGCAGAGCATACTACTATACGAAGCTAAACATCTAGATACCGCATCTGCCGCTAAAGTTGTACTGAAAGCTTTGCCCTGTAAAGATATGGGAAACAAGGTCAAAGCCGTGACGTTAAGATTCCTTTCTTGATCCCTGGTTCCGAATTCTCTGGTGTAAACTGTCCGATTCCCGCGCAATAGTGAATCCCAGAACGTTCCTGCATTTCAGCAATAGGGGGATGAATTCTTCAAGTTTTTGTCTTATTAGCTCGTCCGAGTTAACATGTTCTGGGCCATTAACGAGAAGTCGCAGTACAGATATTATGATGAGAATGCGTAATTTTGCTGGTAAAAATATGACGCTTATCAAATTAATAAACGACACTAGTATAGGCATATAGAATCTAGTTTTGTAAAAGGCCGATTATTTTTTACTGAGTGGCTCAAAGATAGTACCACACTGAGGAAAAGGTTTTAGTTTTAAAGTGATTTAAGTGATTGTATGACCATAGCATCGCTTAATGATAGAGCCGGTTTTCTATTTGGCCTTGAAAAAGAAAAATGAGAAATAATCGAGTAGTTGGCGGGCGGACGGACGGACGGAGAGGAATGCAAACTTGATCGTGAGACTCAGCGAGGTAATTCTCAATTTATAATACATTTAAATAACAATGATTGGTAAAAATAATTCTAAATAGTATCTGTCTTTAATTCTTTAGCCCTCGAATTTGTTTTAAAAAATTGAATTTTCACATTAAAAATGTCCATTTGCAGGCCAAGAGAAGACTATTTTTGAAAATTTACCACTGGAATGACTTATCGAGCCAGTCATTCCAGTGGTAAATTTTCAAAAATAGTCTTCTGGTGCAAGTGAAATATACAGATGCCATTGTATAAGCACAATTGAGGAATCCAGTTTCTCAGTCATTCATATTGTAGATATGGGATTGTCTTGTGGGAAGTCATGACCCCGCTGGATGTCTTATATCTTCGAGTAAGTCCTAAGAGGAATTTATGATTTGAAAATACCAGGTGAGCTAATGGACCGGTTGACTTTATACTTTCAATATTTAGTTATTATTATTACATCAGCTAGTTGACATCAGCTAGTGCAGATGACATTCAGTTTCTAAATAGATGGTGTGTGAATGTAGCACACTCAGGATGGATGGATAAAGTTTTATCATCAAATTGAAATAGGCGAATTGATTGGAATGAGTCCCACAGTTCTGAGTTGATGTGTATCTGGAAATAGTTTAGATGAAAGTTGTTGCTGTTCAGTCGGCATACACTTTTATGATATTCAGCAGTTGGTTGGATCGATAGTTTGGAAAATAATCGAGGTATAAGAATCACTGGAATCGGAAGTGACAGAGGGACTTAGTTGATGACGTAGGCATTCTAGATTCTCACATGAGAATGGAACAACATCAGCTGGCAATGAGATCATACAGCTCATGTGCCTATTAACTCTAGTATCCTACAGGCTTATCCATCAATAGGCAATGGACAGGACATGGACATTGTAGCGTCCTGTAGGAATTAATAACATAATCGAAATTTGTATATCAACTATATGTCACTCATACAATGGCATGCAACAACAACACATTCCGTAATGTTGTTAGTTAGCTGACAGATCGCATCAAATCAGAACCAGCTACCACAGCTTTATCTATGTGAGGAATCATCTCCATAGAAGAATAGCACAGAGTTTGATTGGTCAGAATGACGTCACGATCAATGAGTGTCGATTAAACTCTGTAGCAGAGAACTAAACAGAATAGGTTTTACATCCAACAACGAAATATAGGGATCGTTGATTGGTCAGAACGACCAATGTTTATTAGGTAGAAACTTCTAAGAAGAAATAAGCAGAAGTTGATTGGTGGACTGGTTGTCCGGGCCAATCAAGCTGTGCTTATAGCATACCTAGAAGACTCGTTTAACGGATTCAGGAAGAATCTAATTATTATGATAGTTATAGAACTTGGCTAGGGTGCCAAGATAAATTGTATATAAGTCAGGATTTCAGACTTATAGATTATTCAATTCACCACCGTGAATCCTGAACGTCACGCTGACGTTCAGCACTGTGAGCTATTGCTTAGCATAACGAAGCTCTGTCGTATTAAGTTAGAATAGATTGTTAGTTTAGTACATTGATTATACCAAGTTTGATTTATGAGCTATTTTGCTCCTTGCTTTAAAACCTTCTATATTTGTAAAATAAAAAGTTTAACTTACGTATGTGTAAGTTCGGCGTTGATAAAATTTGTTAGATTAGGAACCTAGTCTTGAGCTGGACGAAATCTCCAGTCCTTACCTGAAGAACATCACGTCAGATAGGCCCAGCAGTCAACATTAAATGTCGTCACCTACCATCTGTCAGACGAGGCGAGCCAGACTGCCTTACTCCTTCTCCGTTACCGATAGCTGTTGTCGCAGCAACATTATCTGGTTACCGGTAACGAAGCGGGATTCACTACCGAAGAAGAAGACGTTGTCATCGAACCCCGAAGATCACAAAATCTTCAATATGACGCCATAATCAACTATGTCACAATCAACTTTCGTGACGTACATACTTTATTTTAATAATGACGTCAACGAAGAAGTGACGTATTTGATTATGACGTCATATACTTGCGTGACAGATCGGACCCCTCCATCTTGACCAGTAGGTCAAACTTTCCGAGTCAAACTCAATGGTCAACATCCAGGGATACAAGATACAAATTTTGCATAGATAGGAGAAGTAAATAAGTATAACACACACAACACAACAGAGGAATCCAGGCTGTCAGTCAAGTATATGACGTCATAATCAATTATGTTATATTAAAATACGTCATGAATGCCGTATCTAAGTCAGTCAAGAACACTTAATAGTCCACCATGTGTACGAATGGTATGTCTTTACTACTTAATAACCATTCCCTTGAATATTTTGAAACCAATTTGACTGGGACACCAAGTCTAATTAGTTTCAAAATATCCAACAGCTTATCTATATAGTTTTCTGGAAATTTAGATTCAGGGAGATCAGGCTTCGATTGATCCCAAAACGGTCAAAATGTGGGCGTGGCTTGGCTAGGAATGGGCGGGACATAGCTAAAACTGGATTCATCCATTATAATGAGTCAACATGCTCATCAAGGTCTAGATCGTTACTAACTAACAGCACTCACTCAAATTCAAACTAGGCTTTATCCAGATTACTGGAATATATTGAAACATCACAGGTACATGCCCTTCAAAATGATGGTGGCCCTCAAAACTCAGGTGAACGAACAACATTGTCTAGAGTACACGAAAAACCGGCCAGCCATTTTCCATTGTACTATTCAAATATGCAAAATGCCCAATTTTTGTCTGAAAGTTATTTAATGATTGTTTTCGATAAATTTTTACCCCAGAATTTTCGATAGAAACCGATGTATCTCTTCAGCACTTCAATGAAAACGGAAAATGCTATGTTCCACTGGGTGTTCATGCTAAATGTTGGCTTCAATTTTAATTTACCTGAAAATAATATACAACGACCTACCTGTAAAACAAAAATCTACCATTTTATTGTGTGTTGGTTCATTTAGCTCTTTTAAGCTCTTTCTTAAACAAACATCTGCATAAATTGACTGCCAATGGACTATGGAATGAGACAACAGACATGATTTTTGAAAAGAAATCTGTATTGTCTTGATATGTTATTGGGGAAATCCAGCATTCTGAGGGGCGAGTAGATTTTCACATGGCACATTCAACCCTTAAGCAAAATAAAGAAATCGTTTATTTTCATGTTAACCCCATATGCAATCTATGTCAATAAACAACCTTCATTAAAGTCCATTTCATTTTTAAAAAGCACCGGTATTCTGAGGGGCACCTCCCTGGCGTCGCCAATGAAGTAAGAATTGTCAAGAATAGCAACAGATCTGGACGCAGTACCGGAGACACCCTAGTTGTAAAGCTGTCCGAACGCTACGGCTCCTTATCTATCAAAGTGACCAGAGCAAAGACTGAACAAAACTGCGTCGACAACACGATGTCATACTCCACCAGATCAGTGGAGGATTGAAACAAGCCTACAAGCAGACACATTGGAAGATGGCCTCACAGCCACAGATGATTGTCATAAAATGTTTAGGGAAGCCCAAATCCTGAGAGGTGCTGAAACTGACAATTTCAGCAATCAACTATTTAAGCATGTCCGTGATAGAACCTCCAGACCAATCACAGATATAATATAATCTGCCTTTATGCTGCGCCTCCCCATCCCCGCTGCTAGCCGCAATCCCCTTATCACGCTGCACAAAGTCCAAATCCCAGAAAGCCACCAGACCACCACCAAGCCTGTGGCCTATCATTCTCATCAACATCGCCCAAAAAATCGTGTCCACTGATCCAGTGTGTCACATCCAAGAAAATATAAGACGTGACTGTACAGCCATTATTTTGGAGCAGCCAATGTTCGTCTCGGTATTTATGCCCAAACATCAGGACTTTCACAAGATGGGAAGTGACATACGAGGAGCTTTCCACAATATCAAACGATCACCGATCCTGGACACCAGGCTGGATGTAATGACAATGAGCTACAACTAGTAAGGCTGCTATTGTGAAACGCGAAGCTGAAAGTAGGAGTAACCGATGTTCACATGGAGATAGCATCTTTCCGGTGCTATTGACATGCTATCTTGTTACATCCCTGTCATCGGTACGGGAGCTGGAGCACTCCACAAGACTAACCACCACCCCACCCCACTGTGTCTCCCACTGGAGATGGAGTACGCAGACAACATAGACTTCATAGACGAGTAAAGGAAGCCTCTAGGTTACAATCTATTATTTATCTTGAATCTTGATTACCTTCTCCATGTAGCTGCAGAATAGCTTAATGATGAGAATCTCTTCAGGAACGAAACCAAGACAGGGTTTATCTATGTACACCTATCAGCGACAGGTGAAGTCAACCACAAGGGCCACTCGCTGCGTGGGGCCGGTTGGTAACAATAACAAAATCATAAGCTCACTGGTGTGCATCTCCTCCTCAGGAGGAGATGCGCACGAGGAGATGCGCACCAGTAAGCTTATGAGTTTGTTATTGCCCCCACCCTGCCCCACGCGGCGAGGCCCCCTTGTGGTTAACATTGCTACGATGTGTAAAAATCTATGTTCATCAGATTAAGTGAATGCGAATGGGTGAACCCTAAGTCAAAACACATCTGCTACAGGAATATGCCCCATTGTATGCATAAATAAAGTGACAACAGAGAAATAAGCAGACAATAAAATGTAAATTATTACAATTTATTATTATTATTATTATTATTATTATTATTATTATTTTTATTATTATTATTATTATTATTATTATTATTATTATTATTATTATTTGGTCATATTTATCATTCATTGACTAGCACAACTCTATATTTGGACTCGCCAAACACACAGGAAACCATGACAACAGCGAGTAAGCTAACAATTGTACAAAATCACAACAACTGAAATTTGAGCTTAGTTCATTATATATATATATATATATATATATATATATATATATATATATATATATATATATATATATATATATATATATATATATATATATATATATATATATATATATATATATATATATATATATATATATATATATATAATACATTAACAAAGGCGTAGGTGAACTATCCGTAGATCCAATACATCTAGTCAGCTCATGCTGTTGTATAGTAATTTGGCAAACATGTGTTAAGATAAGTGGAAGAAACGCATTCACTCATACTTGGTGACCTTGATTCAAGCCATATGAATTATAACACATACATACATAGTATATCACATTCTTGTTCTTGTTCTGGATATCCCGCCTCTGGAAGAAGGCTTCTGAATAGGGTGGAGTATCAGCACTAAAAGGCGATGCTGTCTCATTCCAACATTATGATATTATTATAAGAGCATTATTCTTTGGTTTAACAATTTAAACCTTACAGACCCAAAGTGTTATGTTACATGGAATATCCTGTTAAATATTTTGAACATAATTCACCTTTCCAGAGTAACCATATATCATCTAACGTCATATGACGTCATAATCAGCTAAGGGGCGTGCGTGATCACGTCATAAGCATTACGTCATAAATGATTCTATTTGGCCCGTCTTTAACTCTTAATACTCAGACACGTTGTACGAAGTGTATGGCTCTACTATTTAATAAACATGCTGTTGAATATTTTGAAACTAATTTGACTGGACGCGGATGCTGCCATAGGCAGCAACAGTGCCCAGTCAAATTAGTTCCAAAATATTAAATAGCTTACCAGTATAGGGTTTTTTTGGAAATTGATAGTCAGAGAGCTCAGAGATCGATCGATCCCAATACGAGCGAGATGTGGGTGGAGTTTAGCTAGAGATGGGCGGGGCATGGATAAAAATGGAAAGGTCCATTTCACAAGGGCTGATGCTGCATTTGGCAGCGACAACAACTCCCAGTTAAACTCGGTTAAAAATATTCAACACCTTTCCTGTACATAGGCGTATGCGATTAGTGCTTTGAGTTATCACGATCGATTAATTTAGAATAATCGTGATTACTCGATTAATCAGCCTGGATAACTATTGATGCAACAACAAAGGCATATATCAACGACGAAAGCTGTAATGGTGATTAGCAATCTCCATTTGCAGGCCAAGAGAAGATTATTTTATTTAATGTATTGCTAGAATGCCTGGCCAGTCAGATAAGTTTCAAAATATTCAACAGCTTACCTGTATAGTTTTCTGGGAAAACTGAGATTCAGGAAGTTCAGGGCTTGATGGATCTCAACATGGGCAGAGTGTGGGCGGAGCTTACCTAGAGATGGGCGTGGCATAGATAGCACTGGATTCATCCATGTCCATAGCCGCTTCAACTTTAACCCGTTAACACTCAAATTTGTTCAAGAAAATTTATATTTTCTCATAGAAAATGTCCATTTGCAGACTAAGATGAAACTGTTTTTAAAATTTAAGACTGGAATGACTTTCAGTGGTACATTTTCAAAAAATAGTCTTCACTTGGTTTGCAAATGGGCATTTCTCAAGACCATTCCAGAATCCGTTTTTGGATGATATGAGTGATATAGGGTTAAACATCAAACTCACGAGACCTGTACATGAAAGCTGTCAATTACTGTAAAACTAATTTGTCTGGAAGCTTTTGTTTCCCTGGACAGCAACCGCTCCCAACCTTGTTGAATATCTCAAAAGTAATGATACTGTTATTCTTATTACTTTTGAAATATTCAATAGGATATTTCCGTATATTACAAATTATTTTCATAGCAGATCTGGTTCAAAGGGTCAAATAAAGTTACATCTACATACAATTCAAATAAACCCCCAAAGAGAATACTAACTTGTTTGCACCTTAGACACCTGATTGTGGTTTAAGTAGACAGGAAGTCGATAAACATTTCTCTGCGAGTTTTACTTCTCTGATCAACACCAACTACTTTAATTTCTGTTCCTCCAAATGTCACCTCTAAGTCCACAGCTCGTTCCTTGTCCCCCGTCAAGTCCGGCATTTCGATCACTAAACACCCACATTTTGCCACGCTATTTTCATCGGTATATTTAATACCCTTTTTAGACGAACGAAAGAATTCAAATACAATCCCCTTCTGCTTGCTGATAATCGGGGTGTAAGTCTCACGCCAAACCTCGTTATGTCCAATTATTTCACCAGCTTCTGCCCACATCTGAAAAATATTTTTACACAAAATCATTCCGTCTGAATTCACCTTTAAATCCTCTCTGTGTATATCCTCTTCGAAAGGCAAATAGGAGCCCACGCCATAAGAATATCGGCAAATACGTTGACCAATTGCACTCGGGTCATGACCAAACGCTACGGCTCCTCTGACTACGGCTAAACTGGCTTCCTCTGGAATAAGAACAGTCAGTCTGTCTCCAAATTTCTCCTTCATTTCCCTCTGTAGTCTGGCACACTCAGCAAAGCCACCCACAAGGAAGATGTATTTGGCATCTTTCATCTTCTGCTTGTGAACTAGCATGTTTACATGATCGGTAATTTGCTTCATGACGTCATCAAATAATGTATTCACAACAGCTGCTGGTATTACCAGCTTCCCTGAGGAAAATTTCACTCCTAATTTCGTTTTCTCACCAAAGTTCTTAATGAGTTCTGGAACCGTGTTTTCACAGTATTTAAAGTTACAAAAGTTATATGGCAATGAAATTCTAATCGTCTCACTATCGCCTCGTTTCCGGATTTCGAAATCTTGCAATAGTTCCTGGTAATCTTTCTGATACTGTTTTTGAAAAGCCGCCATAAATTCCTCTCCAAAGATTCGGTCTAGCAGATTGAGTAGCTGTCTGTCTACTATGGTGCCACCCCATGCCCCACCACTAGCGCGGAATAGCTCACGGACACGACCGTCTTTCCGAACCTTATGTGCCACCACATCAATTGTGCCACCTGAAAAAGAAGAAAATAAAATGGAAAATAAACATACCAATCAAGAGTTTACATATTATATATAACAAGAGGCCCAAGGGGCCTTATCGCTCACCTGGACCATAGGCATTTCAACTAGAATGCTCTTTATCAACAAGATGGCCACCGAACCGTTTATCCGACAGTTTCGAAAAATACAAATTTGAGATCAGAATACCCAAAAACGTATATAAAACCAATTTCGGCCTCAAAATCCATCAAATAAAAAAAAATCAAATATGGACACCAATCATGCTATATTTTGATTGGCCCATGGTGCCCAGGTTTTTTGACGGATCAACTTCTCTTGAACAAACTTCAATGGCCCTTAGTCCCCAATCATATCTGCCAAATTTCCGCCCGATCCCTTCAGCGGTTCTGGAGAAGAAGTCGTTTTTGCTACAACTAGGTCAACCAAGATGGCCACCAAACCATTTAGCGAATTAAGTTCCCTTGAACAAACTTGGTTCAGCTCTTGCCATAAATCATATTTCATCAGGTATGCATCAATCCCATAAGCGGCTTCGGAGAAGATTTTTATAGACGTTTCTAAAAATCGGCCAAAGTCCAAGATGGCCGCCAGCCCAATTGGCCAATCGGCTTCATTTGAAGAAACTTGAATCTGTACACCCTAAGGATGCTTCCTGCCAAATATAACTGAAATCGGCCAGGCAGTTCTCCAGAAGAACACATTTTAAATTTCCCATTGCTTTAGTATGGGAGCTTTTGGCGGGAACGTGATCCAAGGTGGCCGCCAAACTATTTATCCGACGTTTCGAAAATTTCAAATCTGAGCTCAGAATACCCCAAAACACATACAAAACCAACTTGGGCCTCAAAATTCATCAAATAAAAAAATCCAATATGGCCGCCATACATGCTATATTTTGATTGGCCCACAGCGGCCATGTTTTTTTTATGGATCAACTTCTCTTGAACAAACTTTAATGGCCCTTAGGCCATAATCATATCTGCCAAATTTCGGCGCGATCCCTCCCGCGGTTCTGGAGAAGAAGTCATTTTCGCTATAACTAGGTCAACCAAGATGGCCGCTGAACCATTTGACCAATCAAATTCCCTTGAACAAACTTGGCTCAGCACTTGCCCTAAATCATATTTCAGGTTTGCATCAATCGCCCAATTGGTTTCGGAGACGAAGATTTTTAGGCAAAAATCCAAGATGGCCGCCGGCCCAATTGGACGATCGGCTTCGTTTGAACAAGCTTGAATCTCTATGCCCTAAGGATGCTTCCTGCGAAATATAATTGAAATCGGACCAGTAGTTCTCGAGAAGAAAATATTTTTATTTTCCGATTGCTTTAGTATGGGAGCTTTTGGCGGGAAAATGATCCAAGATGGCCGCCAAACCGTTCATCCGGCAGTTTCAAAAATTGTAAATTTGTGATCAGAATATCGCAAAACACATACAAAACCAATTTCGGCCTCAAAATCCATCAAATAAAAAAATCCAATATGGCCGCCAAATGCGCTATATTTTGATTGGCCCATGGCGGCCATGTTTTTGACGGATCAACTTCGCTTGAAAAAACTCTAATGGCCCTAATCATATCTGCCAAATTTCGGCCCGATCCCTTCAGCGGTTCTGGAGAAGTCATTTTCGCTACAACTAGGTCAACTAAGATGGCCGCCGAACCATTTGACCAATCAAGTTCCCTTGAACAAACTTGGTTCAGCTCTTACCCTAGATCATATTTCATGAGATTTGCATCAATCCCCTAAGCGGCTTCGGAGAAGATTTTTAAAGACGTTTCCTAAAATCGGCCTAAATCCAAGATGGGCCAGCGGCCAAATTGGCCGTTCGGGTTCATTTGAACAAACTTGGATCCCGGTGCCCTAAGGATGCTTCCTGCTAAATATAATTGAAATTAGCCCAGTGGTTCTTGAGAAGAAGTCGTTTAAAGGAAACGTTGGCAGACGACGGACGGACGACGGACGGTCGCCGGCATAAGTTCACTTGGCCTTTCAGACCACGTGAGCTAATAATGTGTAGTTTCTATATGAAAACAAATTTTTCTAAAGAGTTCGATTTTCGTGCCCAGCTGATATATTTCAGCGTGCTAATCGAGACTGTTCACCATCTTAATAGGGATAATATGGGTAGATGGATGGATAAATACGAAATCTTGATCAATATCAACCCTGCATACAACATACATTTACCACTAGTTATGTTATGATAGAAGTTTTTTTGTTAAATATTTTATCGCTGCCAATGCATGAAAAATAATAAAATTCGTCTTTGTTTCAAAACATTCACCAATTTTTGTTATTTGAAATAAACAGAATTATTTTTTTCATCTGAGACAACGCGTCCTACGCGTCACTTAATTAATTACGACGTCATATGACGTAATATGATGGATAGACAACCTGAAAAGGCCCATTAGCAAGTGGTATTAATTACCCTCGCTCCGTCAGAGGATGAGTGTGTTGTATTCGGGTCTATGTGCGTTCGGGATGGCAAGGGTCTACAATCCATGATTGGCCTTGTTAAAATATGTGACCTATAAATACGGGTGCTCTCTTAATACAAGTGGCCCATATTGTGTGACCCACGCATTAACAAGTGGTATTAGCCCTGTAATGCTCAATTTGCTCATGCCAATTTCAATAGAGAGATCCATTTCTAGGTATGCCACGCCTATTTCTAGCTAAGCTCCACCCCCTTTTTGCGTGTTGGAATCGATGTCTATATATACGCTGAATAATGTATTCCCAGACTTCCAATTTCAAGGTAACTATACAGGTAAGCTGATGACTATTTTGAAACTAATTTGACTGGGTGCAACGAAAACCATGAATCGGCCTAAATTTGAGCCGAACTTATTTCATGGTAGATAGTTTTAAATATCACTACTCCATAAGCGTATGCCTATACCTATCTAATCATATGGGTGACATTCTGGGGCCGAACCCATTATGAGCGATATGCCAGGACATACCGACACCTATCTGAATGTGGTGAATGTGAACCAACCATATTATAATGGGGCCATACGGCGAATATGTAACTACCTACGATGAGATTACTTGATGGTAGAATTGTTCAAAAGCACTATCTCATATTGAGTTATATAGGCCTACATCCATATATAAAAAAACCTCTGATTCCTATATAGTAAATTGTTGGCATTTGACAACTGTCCGTGGCTAATAAATTGAATATTACGAAATTACTACGTGGTAGAAAGCTCAAGATTCATTCGTGGTTCATATCGCTATCTAACCATATCGGTGAAATTATGTGGCCAAACCTATTGCAGACAGGTAATAGTAGGGCATTGAAAACCCGCAGATCTGCTAAATTGAAACGAATTTACGCGAGGAAATCGTATACTACGAAATTACTTCACGGTCGAATTTTTTTTAATTCCCAATATAACTATCGTATTCAAATCCCTCTACGTCTATGTGAGCGAAGTTCTGGAGCCGACCATATTACAAACAGACAGTAGGGCACCGAAAAGCACGAAAAACCCAACATTGAAGCCAATTTTTGCCTAATAAAATTATTTCATCTAGAATTTGTTATATTCGGAATATACCTAGTATATTAAGGCTCAAGTCTATGTAGGTGAAATTATGGGGCTAAACATACTACAGAAAAAAAGGGCACTGAAAACTGTGAATCACCGGAGATTTAGCAAATTTTCGGTATGAAATTGTGCACTACGAAATTACTTCATGGTAAAAAAAATCTTTAACCTCAATCCATTACTTCACTAGTGTATTGATATACCTATCTAACTATATGGTTGAAATTCTGTGGCCGAATTTCCTGTAGACGTTCTTAACTTAGCACATGCATAGGCCTACACTTTCGGCTGATTTCTATATTCAACAATCTGCTACAATATGATTGACAGCAGTTTTGACTGGAAATTTGGAACATTGGTAGTTTATCAATACTGCTACATAATTGCATTGGCCCTACATGGATTTATTCCCACGGATGGATTAAAGACAAAAGGATACTACTGATAATCACACATCCATTATTCATTCGTATCCCGCAAGTTCTCTTTCGATACGAGACCGAGAAATATATCTCGTATGTAGGGGCCTATTGAGTAACCATTTACGTAGCGATTTCACGATCCACAGTGTTGCTTTTACAGGCTGCTACGGAGATAGACTGGGTCCCGGTCTGTCTGGTATCCGAAGTTGAGTCTGTGTAACAGTCTAGGCGTTGTGATAACGTAAAAAGATCCGGGCATTACATTCGAGGTGTAGTTTCGAAGAAGCCAAGCCTTTATTTTTACATGGATCCATTATTGTTAGCGAAATCTGTCTACTTTTCGCCCTCTACAATATTATTATGCATGTTTTTCTTTTGAAATTTACCACACACATAGTACGCCTCAAGATTGTCTGTAACAAGTCTGTAATTTTTACCCTATCTCGAATGCAACAAATGTGAATCATGCTATAATACAATACGGGAAAGGTTAAACAGACATGGTACATCCTCGTCGTCCTCATAATTTATTAACCCTGTATTAGCTAAATTGAGTCAAGAATATTAAAAAAAAAATTTGTTTATTGAGTGCCTATTTGCAGGCCAATAGACGACTGTTTTGAAGAGTTACTATTGGAATGACTGGCTCAATTATCGAGCCAGTCATTTCAGTGGAGAATTTTCAAAAACGGTCTTCTCTTGACCTGCAAATTAACATCCTCAAGAGCACTGTAGAGGTCGGTTTTGGCGGCCTCCTCATGAAAGGGTTAAAATACATTAAGAGAAGATGATAGGCTTACATGGGCAGTCGTTGTCGTTGCAATACTTAATACAGGTCTATGATAGCAACAAGTAGGTGGGTAGGGTGGGGTGGGCTACCAATCAAAGTACTAAAAAGATATTCGTATAGTTGTCTTTATCTGAGATATTGAATTTTCGGTGTTAAACATTCTAAAGGATTTTGTTAGTCACATCTTGGTGGCGGTTACTTGAAATGACATCCATAGGCCTAACGTTAGTCAATCGGTCACTGAATCTGGATGGTATATTAATACATTAATACCGAGCTCGTGTTGGTATCGATGGATCTCTGAGCTTCTTGACCATCAATTTCCAGAAAACTATACAGGTAAGGTGTTGACTATTTTGAAACCAATTTGACTGGGTGATGTTGCTGCTTGTGGCAGTAACATCGCCCAGTCAAATTAGTTTCAAAATATTCACCAGCATGTTTTGTAAATAACAACGCCAGGTCAAATTAGTTTCAAAATATTCAACACGATGTTGCTTAAACAGTAAATACATACAATTCGTAAACTTGCCGGACTATTCAATCTTCATGAAAGAGCTCGATACGCAATTCGTACAACGTGTCGGTCTATTAAGCATTTAAGACGGACTAAATTGAGGTAGTCATGACGTCATGATTATGACGTCATCCTATGCGCCGCGTCGTTGATTATGACATCATATGACGTAATATGATGGATAGACAACATGAAAATGCTAATTAGCAAGTGGTATTAATTATCCTCCCTCTGTCAGAGGACGAGTACATTGTACTCAGGGCAACAATCTATGAGTGGCCTTGTTAAAATATGTGACCTAAAAATATGGGTGGTTAATACAAGTGGTCCATATTGTGCGGGCCACGCATTACCAAGTGGTATTAGCCATGTAATGCTCAATTTGCTCATGACCATTTCAATAGAGAGATCCATTTCTAGGTACGCCACGCCTATTTCTAGCTAAGCCCCACCCCTTTTGCGTGTTGGAATCGATGTATATATATACGCTGAATAATGAATTCCCAGGCTTCCAATTTCAAGGTAACTATACAGGTAAGCTGATGACTATTTTGAAACTAATTTGACTGGGTGCTTTTAAAGGTTTGCTGCCTCTGGCCGCAACAACGCCAGGTCAAATTAGTTTCAAAATATTCATATATATATATATTATATATATATATATATATATATATATATATATATATATATATATATATATATATAGATATACGCTGAATAATGAATTCCCAGACTTCCAATTTCAAGGTAACTATACAGGTAAGCTGATGACTATTTTGAAACTAATTTGACTGGGTGCTTTTAAAGGTTTGCTGCCTCTGGCCGCAACAACGCCAGGTAAAATTAGTTTCAAAATACTCAACACGATGTTGATTAAACAGTAAAGACATACAATTCGTACACTTGCCGGACTATTCAATGTTCATGACTGAGCTAGATACGCATTTACACATTTTGGATTGTGACATAAGTAATTGATTATGACGTCATATCCTTCAGTTACAAATCTAACCCAGCCATTATCATACAAAATGACTGTTGAATAAATAGTAAAGACATACAATTCGAACAGCGTCTAGTCAAATTAGTTACAAAATATTCAACAGCAGGTTGATTAAATAGTAAAGACGTGCAATTCGCATACTTGACTGGCTATTCAATGTTCCTGGTGGAGCTAGATACGTCATTCATTACACATTTTGATTTTGACGTCCAGCAACATCTGACCTAAATAATTATGACGTCATATACAGAAAAATCCATAAAAATTTATAGAAAATGTCCTATGTCTACTTGCCGTCCAAGAGACCATTGTGGTTTTTCTTTTGCAATTTACTACTGGAATTATAGGATCGGTTATCCAACCAGTCATTCCAGTGGTAAACTTTCAAAACAAGTTCTCCAGCGAGTAGCTAATGCAAATGGCCATTTCTCACGATCACTGCAAGAAGCTATTTGTGGTCAGTTTGATAGAGTGCTCAAGTGGACATATAAGAGACACCGCGAGTGGGCGTGGGCTTGAGTATTTTCATCTGCAGAAGGAATGATAAACATATTTTGTACGCAGTCCTCCAGCAAAAGAAGCGTACTTATTTAGAGTAGTTATTTGGAGTTCCGTTGGCTGTTTATTAAAATAAGTAAGCGGTCATCGCCGCACAAACTCTATTACAGTCTGACCAGAACAAATAAGAGAACTCGCCATTAATCACGCGCCTGAAGATAATAATTATGAGATATCCAGCAATCTAAAAATAGAGCCGTGTCTTCGCGCCGAGAATTATTAGATCTCGTATCGATGGAGATCTCGCGAGACACAGCCCCACAATCCCCTGCGCGAAATGGCCCCGCCTATAGGCAATTCTAGGCAGCAACAATAAATAGAAGCGTGCCCGCTGGAGCGGGAATGCAATAATGCAACGGACCTTTCCATTTTAGCTATGCCCCGCCTATCTCTAGTTAATCTCCATCCACACCTCACTCGTGTTGGGATCGATCGATCTCTAAACTCTGACTATCAATTTCCAGAAAGCTATACAGGTAAGCTATTTGATATTTTGGAACTAATTTGACTGGCGTTGTTGCTGCCTATGGAAGCAACAGCGTCCAGTCAAATCAGTTTCAAAATATTCAACAGGATGTTTATTAAAGAGGAGAGACATACAATTCGTACAACGTGTCGGACTATTAAGAGTTAAAGACGGACCAAATAGAATCATTTATGACGTAATGCTTATGGCGTCATCCTATACGCCACTTAGCTGATTATGACGTCATATGACGTCATGTGATAGATGGAAACTCTGGAAAGGTGAATTGGATAGTGGTGTAACAAGAAATTAATACATAAATATTACTATAATATTTTTAATACTTGGTGGCATTATCCTATATTATATAGTTATCGTTGTGATACACAATAGTGAACCTGATAAATTGTGTATGTCGGGTTGAAAGAGTTACCTTCTCATAGATCAATCGCGTAGAATCCACTCTGTCACTCAAGTATTGACATCATAATCAACTACGTCAGGCTAACATCACAACGATAATTGACACAAATACTCCGTCATAAACCTGGAATAGTCCGTCAGGTTGTACGAATTGTATGTTTTCATTATTTTGAAACTAGCTTGTCTGTGCACTGGCACTGCCATAAGCAGAAACATCACCCAGTCAATCTAGTCCCAACAGGTTAGCTGTATAGCTACCATGAAGTTGGGAGTCTGTGAATCCCGCATTCAAACATACAAATCGATCCCAACACGCACAAAGCATGGGTGGAGCCTAGCTAGACATGAGCGGGGCATAGCCAAAAGTTGATTCATCAATTACACGGCACATTGGTCACATCCATGGTGCTTGTACATTAATTGACGCTAAAATGTGATCAGTGTTGACGAAAGTCTGTCACTAGTCTATGAGTAGTCAGGAAATGTCCTTACTATTAGCGATTTAATGATCAAATGTGGTCGTGGAAATCTCAGTCCTCTCACCGAAAACGTCCACCAGCAATCCTAGAGAAGACCATTTGTAAAACACCACATTTATCACTGGAATAGCCGACTCGGTTAGTCCAGTGGCAATCTTCAAAGAATAGGCCCCTATTACTATTATTATGAGTAAAGCTGAAGGTTTATTTTATATGGTAAAATTAAGCTATCACAGAAATGGCAATGGCTCTAGCATCCATTAATATACAGTGGGTGTAACCAATCCCAATCACTATGATATATACCCGCTAAGAGCTACAAACAACTGACAACGAGCTGGGGGGGTTTTACAAAAGAAAAGGCCATTCGAACCAGGAAGAGAAAATAACCTCTCTCGTTAGGAATCAGGAAGAAAGATAGTCAAAAATGGTGGAATCGAACAATGGCATAAACATGGGGACAGAACAGACTCATGTTTCCATTGTTCTAGAAGAAGCGACATATGTTTTGGCCAAACAGCTCCAGCAAGACGGCTATCTTCGCATTCCAACAGTGGGAGGACACACTAAAACTAAGCAGCTTAGAGAAAGCTGACGAATAAGTGAACAGGACAAGGCAAGCTTACAAATGAGATGCTGACAAATATTGGTATAGTGTCCAAAGGAAAGCGTCTAGTGACGTTTAATAAATTATAGCGAAAATGCAAAACAACTGGAATGCTTGGTATGAAGCAGAGTTCATTCCAGTCTACAAGAAGGGCATTGAGAGACAAGATAACAACAGCTACCAGCCAATCAATCACCTTGTCTATGAAGGCAAAATCATGTTGACTAAGAGACGATCAGCCGCTAGACAATGTCTATTCAGCAACCGGAAACCAAAAAATAACTAAGTTGTACAACAAATCCGAGAATAAGAAACTACTGTCCATTTTCGTTGACTTCTAGAAAGCTTTCGACTAGCTGTGGAAGGGTGAGCGTCTGTTCAAGTGGCTGGAACAGTCATGGGCAACATGCGCTGCTGGGCAATGAACTATTTATACAACCGTTCTACAAGGTCCAACTGAAGGGTCAAAGAAGCAGACTGGCAAATCTTTAAGGTGTTCCACAGGGGGTAGTGCTTTTCCCCAAAAAATTTCTTATGCCAACTGACTTAAGTAAAGTGATAATCCGATTTGCGTTATAGATAGTCCGTTATAGACAGGTTTTACATTACGTACATGACCGTTCATGTTCAGATGGTTAAAACTAAACTAAAAGCTAAAACTGTCTATATCCAACTAACCTCCGGCATCTACGACTAGATATTTCGTTCCAGCTTCAAAGTTTGGCTTAGGTGCGTTTGCATCTACGCTGTAACCGATGAAAGTGTTAGCAGGTAAGTTCCGGCAGTGCAACGAGGCAGCTTCCGGTTCGAGAGCAATCAGAAGCTGGTCGCTATGTTTGCTTTCAATTATGTGCGCCTGCAAAATAAAACCAAAGATGATAGTGTATGAATAGCTACATGTATGCGCATATACAATATAGATTGACATCGTTGAGCAACAGTGGTCGTGGCGTTTGTGGGCAATCTTCTGGGCGATGGTGTGTATGCTACAAATGGGGCATTGTAATTTACAAATCAGAGTGAATTCGCGGTCAACATTGTCATGTATGATAGAACAAGTCTTCAATAGAATGACACAAATACAGCATGGACATAAAACTCCATTTACTTTATTCATTCATCAATGTAATCACGTACGTACGTAGGCCTACGTAGGTACGTACGTACGTACGTACGTACGTACGTACGTACACACCTAGTTTTTTTTATTGTCAAGCATTAGTTCCACGAACCCTGTCATTGACGACGCCCTGGCACTAGGATATAACTCATTCATCATCTGGAATGTAATTTTTACCTTTTTCAATTTTCGACCCGAGCGGGGTTCGAACCAGTGAATTCTACGACACCTTCCGCCTAGCGTTTGGGAGGCGAGTAGGTTACCTCTAGACCAGCATCCAGAGAACAAAATCCTCTTTCACGGAACTACCTTTCAACTATGTATACATGTATGTCTAGCGCCAATTGCGGGAAAAAGGCGCGTTACACAATTAACTAGTTAGAAATGCTATTTTAAACAAGTGTGTTTTCAAAAGTGATTTGAGCTGTTCAATTTTGGGTAAATTTTCGGATATGGGGTGGAAGACTGTTCCAAAGTATAGGGCCATCTTTATTCATTCATTCATTCATTCATTCATTACCTTCATTCATTCATCCATGCGTTCGTCCGTACATCCGACCACACACGCACGCACGCATACACGCACGCGCACACACTTACACATACACACACACACACACACACACACACACACACACACACACACACACACACACACACACACACACCTGGACCTACACCCACCCACATACACACGCACGCACGCAAGTACGCACGCACACACCTCGCCCGTCCGACCGCCCATTCAACATTCATTCATTCATTCATTCATTCATTCATTCATTCATTCATTCAATGACTGTATCTACCAGTCGTCCTACCCACCAACCTATCCATCCATCCATTCATTCACCCACCCACGCGCCCACTTGCTCACGTACCCATCAATCCATCCATCATCCATCCACCCATCCAACAACGAACCCACACAGCCACTCACTCACTCAGCCACCCACGCACCGACCCGCTCACCAACCTATCCATCCATCCATCCATCCATCCATCCATCCATCCATCCATCCATCCATCCATCCATCCATCCGTCCGTTCGTCCTTCCGTCGGACCCCGTCCGTCCATCCATCCATCGATCCATTCATTCACTGACTAACCCACTCATTCATCCCTCCATCTCTCCCCCACTCATCCCTCCCTTCCTCTCTCCCTCTCTCCAAACTCCCGGTCACCCGCCCGTCTGATTGCCCGCCCATCTGTTCGTATATCCGTTCGTTCGTTCGTTCATTAGTTACCTTCCAAGCTGCTTCTCGCATGAATTGTTTAGCGTTCTCGTCCCAGATAGCAGGCACAGTGATCACCCAGCGTACTGTGTTGGGGTCTGGTTCATAGCCCACGTGACTCTCTATCGCCGTCATAAGGTGTTGCTTAATGAAGTATAGAGAGTGGGCAAAGACATCCACAGCGTAGATATGCTTGCCATTGGCTGCTTCAAGCGTCAGCTCCGTATGTAATTCCTGAAAGTATGGATAATGAATTAAATTAACACAAAGAAATTCTACTTCAAAGTTATAAAAGGTGTGCTTAATTCACCCTTCCACCCATCATATGACGTCATAATCGACTACGTGATGTGTAGAATGACATCATAATGAATGACGTCATGAATGACGTCGATAAGTACGTCACGACGCATATTTGAAGACGTCCTATGTGTTGTTGTACAAATTGGATGTCGTTGCTATTTAATAAATATTCTGGTGAACATTTTGAAACTAATTTGATTGGGCGCTGTTGCTGCCATAGGCAACAACAGCACCCAGTCAAATTAGTTACAAAATATTCAACAGCTTCCCTGTATAGTTTTCAGGAAATTGATAGTTAGGGCATTCGGGGATCGATCAATCCCATGTGGGTGGAGCTTAGCTAGTGATGGGCGGGGCATAGCCAAAAATTTAAAGGTCCATTGTCATTTTAACGAGGTCTTGTTTTGTGTGATCTCGGCGCATCAGATTCGTCATCCTACCCACTCTGTCTCCGACCACAGGAATCTTATTTTTAATTTGTCCAATATGTGAACGGGCTTGAATCATGCCAGACAACTTTGTCATTCATGAAACCCAGATAACACAGCTTACTGGGCCGATGCCGGGTCGATACCGTGCCGATACTCTCAGTATCGGCCCAGTATCGACCCAGCATTGGCCCAGTAAGCTGCGTTATCAGGGAATATATCGCCTTATTTTCTGTTCCATTTTTCTCATAGCTATTCTATTAAACTGTCATGTTAGATGTATATTTGTAATAATGGCTGATGCTCCGTCTATTTTCTGGAGGTTTGAAGTTAATGGGGTGTTTTCAGCGCATATGTTCCTGATAGCCTACCATTTATTTCTAACCGGGGTAAGAATGGAAGCATCAGTTCTAGCTATGCCCCGCCCATTTCTAGCTAAGCTCCACCCAGTTTTATGCGTGTTGGGATCGATTTATATACTTTGAATCATAAATTCCCAGAATCCCAATTTCAAGGTAACACGCTGTGGAATATTTTGAAACTAATTTGACTGTGTGCGTGCTTCTCCAGACCCCGATGGCTTCCCTTAATGACAAATATGTATCGAAGACTACCGGTTGATTCAAGCGATCTCACAGGGATGGAAAAGTTGATGAGAATATTTACAATGTAACCGCCTTATGACAAGTTATGAATGATAAGGAATGATTTAAAAAATAATGTCACGTTAATGACCTCTTTAGTGGCGCCTAGCTCAATAGGAAACCGGTTTAATATGCCGTGTACATAATTATCACGCTGCTCGAATCATGCAGCTCTATAGGCCAATAATTCGCTTGTGTTAGGAAGCTGCCCTACCTCAAGAGAAAATTACTTTATGGCTATCTTTCCAGTTTTAGCTATGCTCCGCTCATCTCTAGCTAAGCTCCACCCACACCTCGCATGTGTTGGGATCGCTCTATCCCTCAACTCCCTGAGTATCAATTTCTAAAAAAAAACTATACAGGTAAGCTGTTTTGAAACTAATTTGACTGGGTGCTGTTTTTAGTTTCAAAACATTCGACAGAATGTTTATTAAATAGTAAAGCCATACATTTCGTACAAAGTGTCGGATTATTAAGTGTTTAAGCCGGACTAAATCGAGTCATTCATGTTGTAATTGATTATGACGTCATCCTACACGTTACGTAGTTAATTATAACGTCATATGATGGATGGACAAACTGGAAAAGTCCATTGGAATCTACTGCAGCTACTAAGCAGCTTGGGGAAAATCAAAAATCATCTTTATGGTTAGGTTTCTGGGAAAAGGTAGTACGAAGTCCAACCAGAACTGGACGAATTAGAAACGAGACCGAGTTTTGACAATGTGAAAATATTACTGCCGTGACAAAATAAACAATTGTACTACAACATTACAAACTACAAAATTATATACACCGATAAAAGTATAAAGTAACTAATCCGGTAATTTATACAGTAGTACCACAGCTCCTAAATAATTTAAATTGTTTACAAAACAAAATAAAGGAATCAACCGAATATGTCGAACATCATTCGATAGATTCAATGGAACACATTATTCTAAATATTCAGCTGAACATTTCTGACTAACTATATAACATGTTTCTGTTAACATATGCATACGGTGCATTGTAGCCTATCAGAGTTTCCCCTCGATCTACATCGTAAAGACTATATTAGGATATCCTTTCTAGCCTGTAATAGTTATATGCTTAATAACTCATGGTAATCTATCGCGGTGATTTCCGGAGAACAAAGACTCAATTTTTCATAGAAGCTCTACAGACGATATTGACTAAGAAAGAGGCTCTCAATCATAATAAGGACTAGCTCTCTAGCGCATCATTCGATTAATTAATAATCACATCTCCATAAAGCCAGGAAGTACGCCCGAACCCCTCCCCCCCCCCCCCCCACCCAACACCACCACCAGGCCCCAAACACACACACACCCCACCCCCAACCCCACGCCGCCACACACCCACACCCAATGGGCCGACAATTTCACTGACCATATATGATTAGAGCTTTATCTCGCAAGAATTCATCTCCAGACAAACTCAGAGCCGGATTAGGCAAGGGCTAACGGGGATAGAGCCTAGGCAAGGGCTAACGAGGCTAGAGCCTAGGCAAGGGCTAACGAGGCTAGAGCCTAGGCAAGGGCTAACGGGGATAGAGCCTAGGCAAGGGCTAACGGGGATAGAGCCTAGGCAAGGGCTAACGGGGATAGAGCCTAGGCAAGGGCTAACGGGGATAGAGCCTAGGCAAGGGCTAACGGGGATAGAGCCTAGGCAAGGGCTAACGGGGATAGAGCCTAGGCAAGGGCTAACGGGGCTAGAGCCTAGGCAAGGGATAACGAGGATAGAGCCTAGGCAAGGGCTAACGGGAATAGAGCCTAGGCAAGGGCTAACGGGGATAGAGCCTAGGCAAGGGCTAACGGGGATAGAGCCTAGGCAAGGGCTAACGGGGATAGAGCCTAGGCAAGGGCTAACGGGGATAGAGCCTAGGCAAGGGCTAACGGGGATAGAGCCTAGGCAAGGGCTAACGGGGCTAGAGCCTAGGCAAGGGCTAACGGGGCTAGAGCCTAGGCAAGGGATAACGAGGATAGAGCCTAGGCAAGGGATAACGGGGATAGAGCCTAGGCAAGGGCTAACGGGGATAGAGCCTAGGCAAGGGCTAACGGGGCTAGAGCCTAGGCAAGGGATAACGAGGATAGAGCCTAGGCAAGGGATAACGGGGATAGAGCCTAGGCAAGGGCTAACGGGGATAGAGCCTAGGCAAGGGCTAACGGGGATAGAGCCTAGGCAAGGGCTAACGGGGATAGAGCCTAGGCAAGGGCTAACGAGGATAGAGCCTAGGCAAGGGATAACGGGGATAGAGCCTAGGCAAGGGCTAACGGGGATAGAGCCTAGGCAAGGGCTAACGGGGATAGAGCCTAGGCAAGGGCTAACGAGGATAGAGCCTAGGCAAGGGATAACGGGGATAGAGCCTAGGCAAGGGCTAACGGGGATAGAGCCTAGGCAAGGGCTAACGGGGATAGAGCCTAGGCAAGGGCTAACGGGGATAGAGCCTAGGCAAGGGCTAACGGGGATAGAGCCTAGGCAATGGCTAACGAGGATAGAGCCTAGGCAAGGGCTAACGAGGATAGAGCCTAGGCAAGGGCTAACGGGGATAGAGCCTAGGCAAAGGATAACGGGGATAGAGCCTAGGCAAGGGCTAACGGGGATAGAGCCTAGGCAAGGGCTAACGGGGATAGAGCCTAGGCAAGGGCTAACGGGGATAGAGCCTAGGCAAGGGCTAACGGGGATAGAGCCTAGGCAAGGGCTAACGGGGATAGAGCCTAGGCAAGGGCTAACGGGGATAGAGCCTAGGCAAGGGCTAACGGGGATAGAGCCTAGGCAAGGGCTAACGGGGATAGAGCCTAGGCAAGGGCTAACGGGGATAGAGCCTAGGCAAGGGATAACGGGGATAGAGCCTAGGCAAGGGATAACGGGGCTAGAGCCCGGGGCCTCGAAATATAAGGAGCCGCCAACACCCCCCCCCCCCCCAAAAAATAAAAAATAAAATTATCGCATTTTACCCATTTGCACATTTTAGTCCTAATATCTCACTTTTACTGTATGAAATACATAAGCTGGTGAATATTTTTTTATTGGTAGTAGTAGTAGTAGTAGTAGTAGTAGTAGTAGTAGTAGTAGTAGTAGTAGTAGTAGTAGTAGTAGTAGTAGTAGTAGTAGTAGTAGTAGTAGTAGTAGTAGGAGCAACAGCAACCGCCACCGCCGCCGCAACAGTAATCGCCATTCCTAATTTATCCACCCAATAAGCTCCCCCCCCCCCCCCCCCCCCCTTAGCCCTGGGACCAAATAGTCTTAATACGGTATTGGCCTAACTATTATTACAACAATGTTTTTTTAGCTTTTCACATTAAAGATGCTATACTGGTGAAAGCTGAATTGACATCGCTGTATAAGCGTTCATTTCAGCAACATTGATGTCTGCTGTGATGATCTCCGTTCGTGATAGCCTCGATAAAAACAGTGGCATCTGCCTATATTCCGATAACACCTCTTACTGATCCAGTACCGGGCCAGTATAAGCCGTGCTATATTATTAATATGGCATGGAATTGGTCCCGTAAGCCGTGCTATAATATGGCATGGAATAGACCTTTCATTTTTAGCTATGCCACGCCCATCACTAGCTAAGCTCCACCCACACCTCACTCGTGCTAGGATCGATCGATCTCTGAACTCAACTGATTATCTATTTCAAGAAAACTATATAGGTAAGCTATTGAATATTTTGAAACTAATTTGACTGGGTGGTGTTGCTGCCTAAGGCAGCAACATCGCCCAGTCAAATTAGTTTCAAAATATTCACAAGAATTAGTTTCAAAATATTCACAAGCATGTTTATTAAACAGCAAAGAATTACAAAGACATACAATTCATACAACGTGTCTGAGTATTTGAGATTTGTTGGCGGTTGATACGGATCCCTTTGTGACGTAATGATTGTGACGTCATCATACAAGCGCTTAGATGATTATGACGTCATACGAGGTCAGATGACGGGTGGATACTCTGGAAAGGTGAATTGGTTCAGTACTGGTCCAGTAAGCCGTGTTATAATATGGCTTGGAATTGGTCCAGTGCTGGCCCCGTAGAAATCTTATACGTGTAGAAGGGCAATTGCGCATATCGCCACTATGGAACGCGTTGACCTAACCTCCGGCGACGTGAGTTCAGTAAAATGCAACATGCGTGTGTTCGGACGGGCCGACGCACACTATCCCATGCCATATTATAACATGCCATACTATAACCAATGTGAGTAAATTTAACATGCCGTATTATAACTGCGAGTACATTTTCTTTTGGTAATTGTAAGAGAAAATGAACAGATCCAAAAAGAGATAATTTCATCAGAAATAAACTTGTATTTGCCTACATTAATCTGACACTTTATTCGACTACGTAATGGAATTAGTAACAAAAACATATTGGTTTGAAGACTATGATCAAATACTGAACTGAAATCCCGCATTTGAGAGGGCCACAGTCATTCTACCGTTTCTACGCTTATTAGATTTCTATGATCGGTCCAGTAAACCGTAGTATAATACGGCATGGAATTGGTCCAGTACCGATCCAGTATGCCGTATAATCATGGATATATATTCAGTTAGCAGTAAAAGGGAGTATGCATATTATTTCTCTTCGGCTTATTTGGCCATTCCAAACTCGATCGATTGTTCTAAGCGAGCCAATTTCACCATTGTACATTACATTCACCATTACCAATAGTGTAGTCAAACTCATAACTTCTGTCATCTTTGACCAAAAGTCTAACAAACAGCGCCTTAACGCCGTCCTACAACTCCCACATCACCCATTATTCCCATCTTAGCATCAATAAAATAGATGATGAATAGTCAGCGCTGCGTGCGCCCGCACGACACGTGCATGATATTTGGTTGATTTAACAGGTTCTGAATACCCTGCGGCTCATTACCATGGCAACTCCTCAAACATGCATGCATTTTCACTTGATTATTATAATGGCGTTCTGTCACTTCTTATTTCGAATTTGAACAAACAACTGGACGCACTACTGTGCTGTTTAGTACGAGTTCTCTGATTCTGGCTTAAATAGATTCTACCATGACGGACGAGACACGCCCCCTCATTGCAAAACCTGTCCAAGACACAGCCGAAGTCGTTCGACGTTTTATGGCATTCGAGCGCATGGAGAGGTGACATATGTCACTCAAGTATTTGACGTCATAATCAAATACGTCATTTGTAACTGACGTCACAATCAAAATGACGTGGGTCCTTCACGAAAGTGGGCATACTCCGTCAGGAAATTGGGCATACTCCGTCACGAAAGTGGGCATACTCCGTCACTAAAGTGGGCATACTCCGTCACGATAGTGGCCATACTCCGTCACGAAAGTGGCCATACTCCATCACGAAAGTGGCCATACTCCGTCACTAAAGTGGGCATACTCCGTCACGAAAGTGGCCATACTCCGTCACGAAAGTGGCCCTACTCCGTCACGAAAGTGGGCATACTCCGATACAAAAGTAGCCATACTCCGTCACGAAAGTGGCCCTACTCCATCACGAAAGTAGCCATACTCCGTCACGAAAGTGGCCCTACTCCGTTAAGAAAGTGGGCATACTCCGTCACGAAAGTGGGCATACTCCGTCACGAGATTGGGCATACTCCGTCACGAAAGTGGCCCTACTCCGTCACGAAAGTGGCCCTACTCCGTCACGAAAGTAGCCATACTCCGTCACGAAAGTGGCCCTACTCCGTTAAGAAAGTGGGCATACTCCGTCACGAAAGTAGCCATACTCCGTCACGAAAGTGGCCCTACTCCGTCACGAATGTGGGCATACTCCGTCACGAAAGTGGGCATACTCCGTCACGAAAGTGGGCATACTCCGTCACGAAAGTGGGCATACTCCGTCACGAAAGTGGCCATAAATCCGTCACGAAAGTGGCCCTACTCCGTCACGAAAGTGGCCCTACTCCGTCACGAAAGTAGCCATACTCCGTCACGAAAGTGTCCCTACTCCGTTAAGAAAGTGGGCATACTCCGTCACGAAAGTAGCCATACTCCGTCACGAAAGTGGCCCTACTCCGTCACGAAAGTGGCCCTACTCCGTCCCGATAGTGGCCATACAACATTAATGTACAATTTAGTACACATTACGGTGAACATTCTTAACTTAATTTCACTGGGAGTTGTTGGTACCGTAGCCTACAACCGCCCCAGTCAAATCAGTTTCGAAATATTCAAGAGCTTACCTGTATAGCCACCTTGAAATTTAGATTTTGTGAATTCAGTTTTCAACGTTTCAAATCGATTCGAACACGTATGCAAAGTGGGCGAAGCTTAACCAGAAAGTGATCCCTCCACTAGGGATCATACATCCGTCTGTTCAGATTCGTGTCAAGGAAATAACTTTAGAACACATTCATGGATTTACGTCAACTTATGTATCAAACTATCTTGTAACAGTCCTCCAGTGAAATTACGTTTCAGTGAATTGTATCATTATTGCCTAGAATTCTCTTACACAAAAGACGTAACATTAGTCAAATGCCTTGTTTTGTTACATGAAATCGGTTGTAAAGACATCTTTCTCCATCCCTTCCTCCGTCTATTCTCCATCTCTCCGTCCCCACCTCCCTCCTTCCTTCCATCCCTTCCTCCCTACCTCACTCCCCCTTCTCTCCCTCCTTCCACAGTATCATCACCCCACCGGGTCCCTCATCGACCAGTACCAGTGACACCACTACCATTATGACCAGCGTTTTACCACCATCACACATACTACATCCAGGTCCCTCCCTCCCACCCACCCACTTCTGCCTGCCTGTCTGTCTGTCTGTCTGTGTGTCTGTCTGTCTGCTTGCCTGTTTGTCTGCCCGTCTGTCCATCTGTTTGTCCGCCAGCCGCCCGCCGATCGATCCATCCATCCATCCATCTAGCCAGCCAGGCAGCCAGTCAGCCGACTAATCAACCAACCCACCCCACCCACACCCATCAATCCAACCGCCATCCCTTCATCCGTCCGTCCGCCCATCAATCCATCCACCCACCTATCCATCCATTCATCCATCCATCATCTGACACAACGTTCGACGTGAAAACAAAATACGTGTTGGCATAATACACGGGAAAATCGATGTTGGCCGCGTAACATATTGTTCAGATCTATTTATGGAGATGGCATAGATATTGGAATTCCCCTTATCTAATCCATTTATGGGAAATGGATACATTTAGCCATTACGTATATATTGTGCCAACACGTATTTTGTTTTCACGTCGAACGTTGTGTCAGACGATGGATGACTTTATTTTTTTTAAAGTTTTATATATGTATTTAGATCCTATAAGGAAGTTTAAAAGTAGAATGAATGACCTTTATATTACACCATATGGTCCTAACCGCAGCTTTATCTACCCGACCATAAATGTAATATTTTTTGCACTGAGCATGATTGAAACAGCTGGTATGTTGGTGGTGGTGGTGGTGGTGGCCTCAGTGCAATAGCAGTAGCAGTAGCAGTAGTCGTAGTAGTAGTAGTAGTAGTAGTAGTAGTAGTAGTAGTAGTAGTAGTAGTAGTAGTAGTAGTAGTAGTAGTAGTAGTAGTAGTAGTAGTAGTAGTAGTAGCAGCAGCAGTAGCAGCGGCAGCGGCAGTAGTAGTAGTAGTAGTAGTAGTAGTAGTAGTAGTAGTAGTAGTAGTAGTAGTAGTAGTAGTAGTAGTAGCAGCAGCAGCACCAGCAACGGCGGCGGCGGCGGCGGCGGCGGCGGCGGCGGTGGCGGCGGCGGCGGTAGTAGTAGTAGTTGTAGTAGTAGTAATGCTTGCAGTGCCGATGATTTGGTTGAGGAGGAGGAGGAGGAGGGAAAAAGAAGAAGAGGAAGAGGAAGAGGTAGTGGAGTCACTGGTGCTGGTGGAGTTAACGGCCGATGTGATTGGCGTGATATAGTGGTGATTTTACCCGTAGTGCTGGTGTTGAAGTGTTTTCTGTCGCTATACGTTGATGACTTTAGTATGACTACTATTGGAGGTATTGAGGCTATTGGTGGCTGTGTTTATAGTGATAATATGAGTGAATGTTGAGACGTTGTTTACTTACCTTATTATTGAACAGCTTCATCTTAAATCGATCAAAATAATAATATTCGTCTGCTTCTTCTTCAGTCAGTTCGTTGTATCTGGATACTGCTTCAAATCCAAACGCTTCAAACAGGCCCTCTGGGTTTAATAGAAGGCATGTCGGCGTTTTGTGAAGAAGAAAGCCCTGAGTTTGACCCCAGTTCTTGTTCACATAAATATTATTCTTGTTTAACGATAGTGAATACGCATACCCACTAAATGTGGTACCGAAATCTATGGCGGCCACGATTTTATATTCATTTTGCGGAAACGGGATACATTCATCCGTCTCGGTGTCAAGTCTGTCGTTCTCATCGGCGTCTTCGTTCTCATCAACATCAGGTTCTCCCAGCCCTGTCACCACCTCATATTGAACTTCTGTTGCCATTGTCTGAAGCGCTAACTAATTTTCTAATGTTGGCGACATCTATCCTATCTCACAATCTGTCTTACTTATTGTTATTAGCGAAACATGAAATCCATTGTGGTTTTTGTCTCTTAGTCTGTATCGACACGAACTAATCCGTCTCTTCCTGCTTCAGTCCAACGTCAGCTGCCAGCTTTTTTTATGCCTGTAAATATTCTGCTATTGTCACCATACGAGCGCGTGGTCGTCTGCTGCTGATGTCGTCCGCTAGTTCCTACAACCGCTGCTGCTGCCACTATTTCCCCTACTACTGCTGCTGCTGTTGCTGCTATTGGCGAATGGGTGTGACTCATACAATGGCAGTTGTTATACGCCACATCACACTCAGAACAGCAGCACGACTGTCGTATTCCTTATAATCAATCAACCAATTCTCAGTAGAAATCGGATACCAATATACAGCCTAACACACGCGTTAAGTAGATCTATATGTTATTAGAAACACATGAATTTGAGCATGAAGCTAAATAAGTTTACTTTAAAACACTGCCGTTAGCCAATATAATATTATAGGAAAGCCCATTTTATCGATTTTAAGATGCGCTCTAATTCCGTCAACCATTAATGCCGGTTGCCAGGAACCAGTGAACATCTGACTGGCCATATTAACATAAAATCGCACGAGCGAACAGAAATCGATAATAGCAGACGACATCTAGAACAGTTCTCAAACGCGTTGGTTTCGTATTTTATGGCAATGAATCGCTTAGAGTAATACAACATGTGCATGTCATCTGTCCCAGCCCTTTATATGGAGCTGCTGATCGCGCAGCCGATAGATCTGATAACTCGCGTACACTGCAGCAGCAGACAATGGACGGTATGAGAGCTTGAAAGCAGCAGATGACAGACTCTGAAACGAGGCCCGATCACAGCTCTATCACTGTGCAATCACAGCTTAAAGAGGAATCGAACTAATCATCACTGATTTAAGGATATATCAGGTCAGTATCAATATTTGAAAGACACGCATATGCGTATATAGCTAGATAATCATGGTATAGAAGAATATTGTTTAATGATTTCATAACATCCTTCATAGTGCTATAGGCTATATGTAGGCCTATCAGCAGCACATAGCATCAAGACGTGGGCATCTGTATCAAGTCAATATGCATCTTGATTTGATGCTTCCAGTAAGATTATATGAGCGAATTAAATTTGTATCATCATCATCATCATCATCATCATCTGCAGCGGTCTTGGAGAATGTCCATTTGCAGGCCAAGAGAAGGCTACTTCTTAAAAAAATTTGCCGCTGAAATAACTCATTCCAACGCAAAATTTTCTAAAATATTCTCCTCTTGGTCTGCAAATGGATACTGATTAACCCTTGCCACACTGATGTCAATATTCTATCTGTTACCATGTCAATAGCAAAGAATCTAGTGTACATTTTTCAACAATTTTGGTGGACGATGTTGCTGTCTTCGACAGCACCATCTTCCACCAAATTTGTTGATAAATGTACACCAGTTCATCTTTTAATTTAATTTGAAAATTTAAAAATCTGACATCAGTGTTGTAAGGGTTAAGAAACATTTGGATTTTCTTGTCCATTAACCTTTTAAAACAGTCACTGCAGTTGTATTGAGAAAAATCTATTTGCAGGAATTGTGCTAAGAATGCAATTTTTTTAAATCGCAATGCTAAAGTTTTTCTTTTCGCTTGCAAATGCCATTCACTGAGCAAAATTTGTAATTTTCTTGACAAATCTTAACCATTCAATGGTTAATTAATATGAGTAGCATGTTGGGCGCGTTGATGAGTCGGTGACGCAAGAGGGAGATAAAGCAGCATAGCCCTGCGTTTTAACTTTCTGTTTGCTGCAAGCCATGCACCTAACAATAACCGGTTATTTTGAAAACAATTTGACTGAAAGTTGTTGGTGGCCTAGTCACCAACAACTTTCAGTCAAATTGGTTTCCCGAATATTCAGCATATCCAGAGTTAAGCCTCGTGGAATAGGTAGTCTGCAGAAATTTTGCAGGAAGACATGATAAAAAAATCAATTGAAAAAATATGCAGTTTTTTACCTCTATACATCATATAAAAACATGGCTTCAGAATGCATGTTGACAATTCAACATTTAGACTGTCAAGACGCGTGTGACAAAATGATACCCGATACATTCCCAACATAATAGGGCCTACTTATTTCGCAAGCCTCACAATTAGCTGTCTGAAATTCTATCATAAATATTTAGGCGCTATTTAGGAAATTCGTGCTTATAACGGAAGCCTACTGAAATAACGCTGGTTAGAGTTCCGTGTAATCCCTCAGTCATATATAGGCCTAATATCTCCTTTAAACTGTTTGAATAACTCGTTCAATATTGATTGGTCAAGGGCAGGGATAATGACGTTATTTGCCTCGATGCATAGTCTAGAAACCCCAAGTGAATTAACTGTCTTATTGACAGATGGCGAAGCAATAATTACTGACTATAGGCCTACTTGGTAAAACCATTCAGATACATACATAAATTAACAGTATTCATTGCGGTTGTCGGTTTATTATCACTAATTACGAGGGATGTATCTCTATTGGTATTTGCGCTTGGTATATATCATTATGGCAACACTATTGTCTCATGTGTACGCTAATCCATAGCTCTGAACATGGCTTCTGCATGAATGAATCTATTATATTATATTGCGCATGAATTATTAGCCGTTGCCGTTCGGTAAATCATGCCCGTTTTATAAGTCGAACTTTCTTTCTGTCCCGCCGCGTTCATAACGACTGGTTGATTTATATAGTGGACTCTGTTATTTTCAAACAGATTTGGCTGGCACGGCACATGAGAAGTTCGACTTATAAATCGGGCTTTTGCTTCTCTTAGACGATAACTATCGGTTTACGAGGATAAAGTATCTGCTGAAACGTGGTATTCTTTGAGTCAACGGCATCTTTCAGCAGCAACTCTACCAGAATAAACACCCGTGTCTACAGAATCCGTATTATATCACTATACACACAAGATATTATAATAGAGCTATACATTTCTAGCTATGTCTCACCCACTTTTTGCATCTCCCTAGTCAAATTTGTTATTAAATATTCAACAAAATGTTTATTAAATCGTAAATTCTTAGACTTCCTGATGGATCTACGTCATTTTGGTTGTGACATATTTAATTATGACGTCATATACCTGAGTGACAGATCGGATCCCTCAATTGATGACGCAAGGAGCAACATGTCATAGTTATGTGCGCGCGGTCCAACCATTATCGCTCAGCATCACAAGAGCTCACTGAGTCAGTGTCTGCCGGATATTTATTGATCCGCATCTGATAAGGAGGAAGAGGAAGATGCCGCGTATTCGACCATTCACCGAGTGTAATTTTGTCTCAGCATTCCGACGCCCATACAGTATACTATTCTGCTATTGGAAATAACTAATCAGCTTATTCTTGAAGAATGGACGCCATTATCAAACATTAACGACGTTTATGCATAAACAGTGTTCTTTATGCATAACCAGTGTTCTATTGATCAACTATGACCTCGATAAACGGTAAATATGTTGATGTAAATAATAACATTTCGGTCTCATAGTGGCTTGGCTTTCTGTGTTTTAGGAAGCATATCCTGATAGTGGTAATGCGGCTTACTGGACCGTTACTGAATCAATGTACCGGCCCAGTAACCTGCATTATCAGGATGTACATATTGATACAATGTTTTCAATGAAAGAAACAAATATCGTCCTTCAAATGATATCGAACTTTGAAGAGGTTTTAGTCAATAATC
This sequence comes from Chaetoderma sp. LZ-2023a, assembly GCA_034401795.1. Taxonomy (NCBI): domain Eukaryota; kingdom Metazoa; phylum Mollusca; class Caudofoveata; order Chaetodermatida; family Chaetodermatidae; genus Chaetoderma; species Chaetoderma sp. LZ-2023a. The sequence goes on from CM067366.1 coordinate 42,879,926, forward strand.
CATAAACCAAATTTGTATCATTATCATTTCGAGTTTGTATGCATGGTTTATGTATTGCTGGCAATGTCGACCATGCCTATATTACATCCACCAGACCATGTGACATATTATGTATTCACGTTTATTTCCAGATATCACCTTTGCTGACGTCATAGCTGTACAGGATCCGGGTTTGTCATCCACTGACGTGATGTCTTCGGACGGTGGTAAGGATTTGATCACCGAGGCCAGGTCATTCTGCGGCAGTCTTCAAAATGTCTTCATGATGAGAAAGAAGAGGGATGCCCAGACCCAGCATTTACTAGAGAAAGCCAAAGCTCTTCTGGAGAGTCTTGTCGCTGAAAACCAACGCCTCAGTTCCAACCCAGGCACACCGAGGTCGTCTGCTCGTGGTGGTATGGGCCAGTTATGGGTCAAACTTGACGAGTTAAAACGGGAGAATTCCGATCTGAGGCGTCAACTGGGAAAGTCTCAGGACGACCGGGCTCCCCTTGCAATCGCCAAAACACAAGGACCTGGCGAGGTGATTATAACGGAGCTTCATAAAAACAAATCTGAGAATGAGACACTGCGAGCCGATAATGAGAAACTCCAGAAGAATTTGAAAGAATCAAAAGCGATAACATTTAGTCTCCAAGATGAATACAGGCGTTATAAGGTCGGTTTGGACGCAGCACAAACATCGCTAGAGCAACTGCGCAGGGAAAACAAGTCTGTGGAATCTCAACTCAATAGTATGAAAACTGAAAATGACACACTTAAGAAACAGTAAGTAGTATTGTGTACAGGACCGCTCATAAATAAGTTAACACTTACCAATCTGATGTAAAAATATTAAATTTTAAAATTAAATTATAAGATGAACTGGTGTTAATTTTTCAACAAATTTGGTGGAAGATGTTGCTGTCATCCACCAAATTTGTTGAAAAATGTACACCAGTTTCTTTGCGATTGACACAACAAAAGATAGAATATTGACATCAGAGTGGTAAGGGTTAAACCCGTTTCCATACAAAAATCAAATCAAACATGTTAGTTAGTACGACTTAGAACACGACGTAAGAAAGGTTATGTTGTATGCATTGCATTGGCCTTCAAGTTAAGTGAAAAAATATTCAACGGATAAAACTAATTGTATTTAAATGTTGATTAATCACATGTAATACACCTTTCCAGTTTTAGCTATGCCCCGCCCATCTCTAGCTAAGCTCCACCCACCTCGCTCTGCTACAAGTTAAGCTGCTGAATAATCTGGAACTAATTTGACTGGGTGCTGCTGCAACCCAGTCAAATTAATTTCAAAATATTCAACAGCATGTTTATTAAATAATAGAGACATACAATTCTCACACATATTAAGAGTTAAAGACGGGCCTAATAGAATCATTTATGACGTAATGGTTATGACGTCATCCTACACGCTGCTTCGCTGAGTATGACGTCATATGACGTCAAATCATCGATGGATAGATACTCTTGAAAGGTGAATAAGGAATTATGAATATGTAGGATTGCTGTTTCTCCCAAAATGTTGTACATTTCATTTATATTTTAAATGTCATTTCTTGAGAAAATCCTGAATATAATTTCAAGTCCAACGTGTAACATAATCTTGGCATGGATCAGACTAATATTGTTAGGGTTGTTTGATCTCTGCTTCTCACATATGATTGATCGTAGTAGTAGTAGTAGTAGTAGTAGTAGTAGTAGTAGTAGTAGTAGTAGTAGTAGTAGTAGTAGTAGTAGCAGCAGCAGTAACAACAGCAGTACCGGCGGCGGCGGCGATGCTGCTAGTAGTAGTAGTAGTAGTAGTAGTAGTAGTAGTAGTAGTAGTAGTAGTAGTAGTAGTAGTAGCAGCGATGCTAGTAGTAGTAGTAGTAGTAGTAGTAGTAGTAGTAGTAGTAGTAGTAGTAGTAGTAGTAGTAGTACCGGCAGCGGCGGCGATGCTAGTAGCAGTAGCAGTAGTAGTAGTAGTAGTAGTAGTAGTAGTAGTAGTAGTAGTAGTAGTAGTAGTAGTAGTAGTAGTAGTAGCGGTACCGGCGGCGGCGGCGATGCTAGTAGTAGTAGTAGTAGTAGTAGTAGTAGTAGTAGTAGTAGTAGTAGTAGTAGTAGTAGTAGTAGTAGTAGCATACCTTACACGTCTTGGTGTTATATATTTGTATTATATATTGTAGTAATATGGGGTTCCTCTTTTTATAAAACACCATGGCAACTTATAAGCGTACCCTAAGCCTTAAAATAACAACTAAGGGGTGGGGTGTCACGGTTATCGACGTGTATCATGGGTTAAAGGATGTCGTTGGCGCGGGACCTGCTGCTTTGCAGGGGCTTATCAATGTTTCTAAAACTGTATGGAATGTAACAGTGTCAAATGAGGGGGTCAAGGAACAGCTTCTAGAAGATGTTCTTATTGTAAAAGGCGAAGTTTGTAACGTAGAGGAAATCGAGTCAGATAGGCTGCTGGCGAAGATGAAAGTTCCACTAGAAATTCCAGATTACAGAATCATGAATGAACTCAAGAAGTATGGCAAAGTGCAAAAGATCGAACGGGAAACGTATCCCTTTGGTTTGATAAAGTGGACAGCCCTTTACCAAGCAGATTGACGCTTGATGGCAGCTTTGTCCTGCCCTTGTGGTATAGAGGGCAAATTAAAGATTGCCGGATCTGCCTAAGTACTGACCATTTCGCAACAGATTGTCCCAATCGAAACAAATGTTTGCTCTGTGGTTCAGTTGACCATTTTAAACGGCGCTGTCCAAAAAATCAAAACAAGCCCTCAGTATCAGGAGATAATCGCCCATTAAAGGATGCAACTGAGTCAAATGCTTCCGAAGCAATCGCTACGGAAGCTGTTGTTGTAGTTCATGCCACTGAAAATGACACAAACAAATCATCAAATCCTGTTAAAGTAACTGCAGTTGATGAAATTCAAGTATTAGAGTAGGGTATAACCTTAAGTCAAGAAAATAATCAAAATGCAGTGGAGCCAAACGTGGCTGTAAAAGACACGCAGAAAATGATGATCTTACAGAAGAGCCAGTTTAAAATTCCTTAGAAGATGAATTAAAATTATGATAGGATAAGTTTAGGACTCAGAAGACGGATAGTTCAGTCGATTTTCCGCTAAGCCTTCTTGATTTAAGTCAGCTCCTGCCAAATGTAACTTAAGTAGCAATAAGCGTCATAAAGAAGACAATAGCTCAGAATCTGAGATTGAAGTAAATGATATGGATGATGATACAATCAATGTCAGTTGCAGAATCAGATGTGTCCATTCAAACACAGAGTTCACAGATGAAAAATAAAATGGTAATGTACCGATCAGAAGGGGGTGAAGTGTTAGTGCCATATGTAACGGCGAGAGGCGTGAAATATCGTCTACTGCGCCATGATTCTGATATTTCCAAATATGAATATTTGTCTGTGGTAGAACTAGGAAACATTGAATTCGCAGGAAAATGAGGTAAATGGTCTAAGAAACGAGCTAAAAAAACAAATCAAGTTAATCTAATGATGGCGGTTGTAAACATCATTTTACAAATTATGATTATCTGTACCATCAATTGCAGAGGATTAAATACCGAATTCAAGCAGCGCCACTTGCTTGAAGAATTAGCAAATGAGAGAGTTGATATTGCTTTTCTACAAGAGACCAAAATTAAAAAAACTGAAGTGTATGAATCTCTCAAAGATATTTCAAAAGGGCAGATATTTTATTCTTTATCACAAGATAATAGTGCGGGAGTGGCCATTCTTATCCTGCCCCGCTGTCTCAACTATGTTGATGCTATATCCTCGTCATCAGATACAATTGGACGAAGGATTTGTGTATCAATTGATGTACTAAACACAAGTTTAAATGTGATGTGCCTTTATGCGCCAACCTCTCATCAATTGCATCGTGAATTTCTAAATGATGTTTCCACAATAATTCAAGACAGAACGCTTGAAAACCTAATTATGGGCGGTGACTTTAACTACATATTAGATGACGTTAAAGACAGAAACGCTAGGTCTCATTTTAATGACACATCTCATAATATTGTGAAACACATCTGTGAATATAAAAACATGTTAGACACTTATTGGATTGAAAATCCCGAGGGCAGGGACTTTACTTGGTTTTCAACCGATGGAAAGAAAGCATCCAGATTGGACAGGATCTAAGTAGAACGCTCATTGAAAGGTTACATGTGTAAAACTAACATAAAACCAATAACATTCTCTGATCACAATATGTTTTCCATCACATTAGACAATGCTGACTGGATCAAACGAGGATGGATTTTGGAAACTCAACGTTGCATTGTTACGAGATAGTTGCTATCGCAAATGTCTAGAAAGTTGTTGGAGGCATTGGGATGAAAAGAGAAGTTTGTATGAATGTATAACAGACTGGTGGGAGGATGTTAAATCCGACCTGAAACATATTTCAAGGCTTTCATCAGGAAAGCACGAGAAATGCGAAAGCGTAAAAAGGCGCTTCAGAGGTCGGTGTGTAAAATTAATAAGAAAATTAATGATGGAGAATATAATTATTACGAACTATTAGTTAAATTAAAAGGTAGACTAAATGAAATAGAGCAATATCAGTTTGATGGGGCCAAAATAATGTCAAGAGCACAAATGCACACCGAGGGTGTTACACGTTACTTTTGTAACTTGGAAAAGGCAAGCGGTATAGAGAAATTAATGCGCTCACTGAAGACTATTGATGGTGTATCAGTGTCCTCAAATGCAGAGATGATGGAAACAGTATCCAAATTTTACAAATCATTGTATAAATCTGTGGGAAGTGATGAAGCTGCAACTAGAGATATTTTAGCTAATATAACGCAAATACTTCCAGATGCATGTCGCGAAAGTTGTGACCAATCACTAACAATTGATGATTTGACAAAATCCCAAAAAGGTATGAAGTTAGAAAAGTCTCCTGGCAATTTTATCGAATTTTATCAAACATTCTGGCACATATTTGGTCCAGTTTTAGAAGAAATAGTAGCTAGCATTTTTAAGCAAGGGCATTTCCCTCCATCGATGGGCCAAGCATATGTTCGGCTTATATACAAGAGGGGTGACAGAAATAAAATACAGAATTATAGACCAATCTCTCTACTCTGTGTCGACTATAAGATTATTACTCGGGCACTAACATTAAAACTTGGCGCAGTCCTAGGCGAAGTAACTGATGATGATCAAACATGCTCTGTACCAGGAAGAACAATATTAAACAACACATTGCATGTACGAGACCTTATTCAGTTAGTTGACCAGGATTGCATCCCAGCAGCAATAATAGCACTTGATAACGAGAAGGCGTTTGACAGACTTGAATGGGATTTCTTGTTTAAGTCTTTAGACCATATTGGCTTTGGTTCCAGATTTATTAAATGGGTCAATCTTTTATATACTGATATAACAAGTTGCTATTTAGTGATTAATCATCTATCTGAACCTGTAGTGTTGGAACGAGGTGTCAGACAGGGTTGCTCATTGTCTCCGCTTCTATTCGTCATAGCTATGGAATCGTTGGGGGCCACATTGAGGCAACGTAATGATTTTCAAGGAATATGTATACGTGGCGTAGAAAGGTCACTAAAGGTGTCTCAATATGCAGATGATACGACTGTGTATGCAGGTAAAAATTCAGATTTTAGGATTTTAAATGGAGTATCATCAGATTTTCAAAAGGCATCAGGGCTTAAGGTCAATAGAGCCAAATCTAAGGGATTATTTGTGGGTGCTTGGAAGGACAGAGCTGACAATATCATGGATATTAACTGGTCAGATGATGTCATAAAGATTTTGGGTATTTACTTTAGTAGAGAACAGGATGTAATAATAAACTGGGAAGAAAGGCTATCCAAGCTAAAGTGTGCATTAGTAAATTGGAAACGACGTCACCTAACTGTATTTGGCAGGACATTTGTCCTTAATAATTTAATTTTATCTGGACTGTGGTATACCGCTTCTGTAGTTCATATGCCCAAATCAGTAGAGTCAAAGATCAACACGTTACTTTTGTCCTTCTTATGGGAGGACAAAGCCCATTTAGTATCGCAGTCAACCCTCACCAATGAAAAGCATGATGGAGGCCTGGATTTGGTTAATGTTTTAGCAAAGTGTGCTTCTCTAAAACTGAAATTCTTGAATAAGTTACTCACTTCAAACTCATCTTGGTCAAGTGTTGCAAGGACACTTCTACAAAGGTACGTAGATCCATTTCCAGTAGAATGTTTATTTTTGTGCAATAAACTGCCACCTAACCATCAGAAGATACCAAACGTATATAAAGAACAGCTCGACGCTTTAAAGATATTTACACGATCAATGCCACAACCCAGTTGTTGGGAAGATGCCTTAGAGCAACGTCTTTGGGGCAACGAGTTCATTCGTGATAATGATGCTGTATTATATTTGCCCTCTATGGCCAAAAATGGCATGCAATATTTACGTGATTTAGTTAATCCAAAATCTCGCAAATGGATTGCAATGCAGGATGTAGCAAGAGCAACATCAATGAGGCATATTGATGCCCAACGCTTATTTCTTAGAATAAAGAATGACGTGGCAACAGAGATATGTTGCAACCAACATTAGTATTTAAGTCAGAGCATATAAAACACAACATGGCATCTAGAGCCTGCTATGGAATGCTAAAGCAAAGTTGGAGACAGACTCCTATTGCAGTTAGGCCTTGGAACACTTTAGGATGCACGCCAAAGAACTGGAAAAATGCGTGGAAAACAATACATCTACCTTGTCTACCAGCAAACGCACGGGACCTGACATGGCGATTACTCCATTGAAGGCTATGGGTCGGCCATCTGACTTATATGTGCAAAATAACAAGACCGGTGTTTATTATGTAATACTGAGGAAGAAACAATAGACCATCTGTTTACATACTGTTGTATAGCTACAAGCTTTTGGGTATATATCAATATGCTTCTTGCTAAATTTGGAATCAGATATGTGAAATTAATGGCTGAAACAAATATGTTCAAAGATTGCTCAACTATCGGATGAATCATTAATAGCAAGGAGAAAGAATTGTTAGTAACCCTGTTATCTGTAGGAGGGTGGGCCATTTGGAAGCATCGGTGTTCAGAGGCCAGAGATAAGATAGGAAACAACCACCAAAGAGCCATACAAGCTATATTTCGATCATTGTTGATAAACTGCATTCATTGTGAATTTTACAGGCTAGTGGAACATGGAAAAGAAAGTAGATTTAAAGATGTATGGTGCAAAACTGGCCTAGTATCAATTGAACACGGATATCTAAAAATAGCAGAAGCAGAACTTGTATAAGCTAGCACACTCGCTGCTTGTTGTATATTGATATATGGTATTTTATGTTATTTTATTGACTTTATTTAAAAAATTTAATGTCTTAGATGATAATTTTGACGAATAGTCTAACCTTGGGAATCGGTATATTTAAATATCAAATGCGCATCGCGTCAATATTCTGGAGGTGATCCGACTTTCGAGTTCATTAGGTTAACAGAGTATGACATCTTACATATATACAATTAGCATCCTGTTGTAAATGTTTACTGTAGGTGTATTTGTTCCAGGGTTATTTGCAAAAACTTACAATGAAGTAAATTTAGAATGTGAACCCAGAGCGCCATCTATGTAGTCATAGTTTGTATACTTTTGCTTTGTGCATTATACGACATAAAGGCTACTACGCCTGCTCGGTATTTAAGAATCGGCCAACTGGCGTCAATGAGTGACCGTTTGTTACTTATTGACGAGTCACCTCGCCACTTGTTGGCGAGCTGCACTCGCCATTTGGGCCTAATACTATATGGTGTGCTACGTTAAACTACATATGATCTACTTAGCCTGCCGGTCATGAATCGGCTCAATGGCGTCAATGAGTAGCAGTAACTTACTGCTAATTATTGATGAGTCTCTTTACCACTTATTGGGTAACTATGCTCGCCATTTGGGCCTACCACTACACGGTGGGCAAATAGTAATGGCTTTGTTGAATTATATTATGTTATCAGCTCTTTATTAAGTGGTTTTTTCTATGTAGTTATGCCATGGATGTGGTATATGGTAATAGAGTCTTTTAGCTTGCACTGTTTTGATATGTTAAGTTTGTATTGTTATTCATATAATATTAATAACGCCTGCTATTTCACCCGATTTTTTATGGAGGTTTGCAAGCCTTTTTTAAAGGAGCTCCTCCGTGAAGTGTGTCCGACTGCGTCAGCGTCGGATTTTCACCCAAAAAAAAGAAGAAAAAAACGTAGTAGTATCGGCGGCCGCGGCGTGGGCGGCGGCGCTAGTAGTAGTAGTAGCGGCGGCGGCGGTGCTAGTAGTAGTAGTTTTATTATTATTGTCAAGCCCTGTCATTGACGACGCACTGGCACTAGGATATACATCATTCATCATCTGGAATGTAATTTTTACCTTTTTTTCAATTTTCGACCCGAGCGGGGTTCGAACCAGTGAATTCTATGACACCTTCCGCCTAGCGTTTGGGAGGCGAGTAGCTTACCACTACACCAGCATCCAGACAACAAAAATCCTCTTTCACCGGAGTAGCTTTCAACTACGCGTCTCACAACCACACGAATTGACTGGAATTAATGGTGTACATTTCAGATATTCTTACTTTTACTTTTTCTGAGCTCCATCCTGCTACATCACTAGGCACTCGCAAGTATGTAGTTTTTATTATTGTCAAGCATTAGTTCTAGGAACCGTCTTTGACGATGCACTGACACTAGGATATAACTCGTTCATCACCTGGAATGTAATTTTTCAGCAGCAGCAGCAGCAGCAGCAGCAATGGTCGTAGATGTAGCTGTAGTAATAGTTATAGTTATAGTTATAGTTATAGCTATAGCTGTAGCTGTAGCTGTATTTGTTGTTATTGTTTTGTTTTGTTATTGTTGTTGTTTTGACGTTTTTGTTGTTGTTTCACTCGCATCAATATTTGCAGAGTCACGCGTTCAAACGAGGTTAAGACGAACTCGCCAAAACGTAACAACGTGAGACCTCCCAAACCTATCCCACCGCCACGTCCTGATAATCGGAAGTGCGAGAATATCAGCGAGAAGTGCCGTCCCAGTGTGATCGCTATGAAGTACAGCACATTGGAGAGTGACCAATGGATGGACGCCAAGGAGAGCTTAGAAGACACAACTGAACATGACGAGGAGGAGATTGTCAGAGTTCTCTGTTCTATGCTCATGGTAGGCTATTAAATATTTTTTAAAGTAATTTTACTTGAACATCCTTCTGCATAAGGTAACCAGCTGCTTCCAGTCAAATTACTTTCAGACAATTTCCTACATTGCAATAAATATGTCATATCAGGTTTGTTTGGCTGAACAGTTTGGTATTATAGATATATATTCTTTTAATATTGTAAAGCAGAATGCCTAACTCGGAATTAAATTACTAAAATTCTCACCCTCTCTGAACTAACGTTGCATGTCTACTGTTTTGGTCCCTAATAGAGTGATACATTCCTAGCTATGCCACGCACATGTCTAGCTAAGTTCCGTCAACGTTTTAGATGTGTTGGTATCGATTTGAAACTGTGTAACCTGAATTCACGTTTCTAGAGTATCCATAGATGATTTGACGTCATATGACGTCATACTCTAATAAGCAGCGTGTAAGATGACGTCATAATCATTACGTCATAAACTATTATATTATGCCCGTCTTTAACTCTTAATAGTCCGACACGTTGTAAGAATTGTATATCTCTAGTATTTAATAAACATGCTGTTGAATATTTTGAAACTAATTTGACTGGTCGCTGTTGCTGTCGTCCATAGGCAGCAACAGCACCCAGTCAAATTAGTTTCAAAATATTCAACAGCTTACCTGTATAGTTTTCTGGAAATTAATAGGCAGGGAGTTCACAGATCGATCGATCCCAACACGAGCGAGGTGTTGGTGGAGCATAGCTAGAGATGGGCGGGACATAGCTAAATTTCAAGGCAACTACACCTAGCTAATCTATGGCAGCAACAGCTCCTTGTCCAGTTCACCTTTCCAGAGTACGTACCCATCATATGACGTCATAATGAACTGCGTGATGTGTACAATGACATCATAATGAATGACGTCATGAATGACGTCGATAAGTACGTCACGAACGCATATTTGAAGACTGTATATGCGTTGTTGTACAAATTGTTTGCTTTTACTATTTAATAAATAGTCTGTTGAATATTTTGAATTACTTACAAAATATTCAACAGTTCCATGTATAGTTTTCAGGAAATTGACAGGTATGGCATTTGGGGATCGATCAATCCCAACACGGCGACGTGTGGGTGGAGCTTAGCTAGTGATGGGCGAGGCATGGCTAAAAATGGAAAGGTCCATTAGTTTCAGATATTCAGCAGAATGTTTACTAAATTGTCAATTTACCAAAAACATAATTAGACACTTTCATTACAGACATTTCGGTTTTCATTGACGATCTATGTCATTTGGATTGTGACGTCAACTAACTAGTGAGGCGGTAATTGAGTACGAACTCACAATATTTGAGCTATAGATCGGGCGGGGGGGGGGGGAATGAGGAGGAGGGAGGGAGATGGAAATGATGGAGGGAAGGAGGGAGGGAGGGTGAGAGGGCGGAAGAGGGAGGAAGGGGGGCGGGGGGAGAGAGGGGGGAGACGCGGGGGGGGGGGGGGGGAGAGGGGAGGGGGAGAGTAGAGTGGGAAAGAGGGGGAGGGAGAAAGAAAGGACGAGAGGGGGCAGAGGGAGAGAGACATAGAGCGAGGATGAGTAGGGAGGGACGAGACGGAGGGAGACTAGAGGGGGAAAGAGGGGGAGGGAGAAAAAAAAGACGAGAGGGGGCAGACGGAGAGAGACAGAGAGCGAGGAGCAGGAGGGAGGGACGGATGGTAGGCTGGGAGGAGGAAGGGGAGAAGGGAGGCAAGAAAGAGAGAGAGAGAGAGAGAGAGAGAGAGAGAGAGAGGGAGGGAGGGAGGGAGGGAGGGAGATGGTGTGCCAGTGCCGAAATTAGTTCCGCTCCACCTGAGGACAACAATTCTCCTATATAATAATAAGTGAGAAAATGGAAAAAATACCCTACCAATAATTGCCCTGAGATTGCTGTGAGCAACCTAAAAATTCTAAAGCACTGACAATCTAAATTCGTTATCCGAGGTGCGTATGGAATTGAGTTATCTTCACTTTCTAACCACACCCTGGTTAGGTCACTTCTCTTTTTTTAAATGACCCTGGTGAAGGCCAACCTACTAGCCAATTATCCAACTGCTAGATGCTAAGATTGAAATCAGGTTAAGAAAATGTACGACTCGTTATCGCATTATCATATCATTCCATTACATTTTCTACATGGAACTAGTACTTGTAAAAAGTATTCTATTCGGACCAAACAAAACCTGAAATCCCAATATCTCAATTTAAATGACCGCGTATAGGGAGGCTGCTGAATCTTTTGAAACGAATATGATTGGAAACTTGCTGCCTTACGAAAATTAGTTTTTAAATATTCAACATACATATGTATCAGGGATGTAGTGTTCACCTGAACGAGTTAAATAGTGGTGACATGTGTTTGATGGAGTGTCGATATTGGTAGAAATTGGCTAAAATACTTAAGATTTGGATAATGATAAATGTGGTCGGCTAATTTATTGGCTAAAACTTTGAGTTAGCCCTGTCCCTGAGGAAGCACATTTAAATACCTGTCGGATATCAATATGTGTATTACTTTGGAATCTCATAAGCCTTATTCTGTTCTGTTCAGGAGATCCCGCCTTTTCATTAGGCGCACCCAGGTTTCCCTGGTAATGATGTACATAGAAGAATTTGTTGACACGTTATGCATTATTATCCTCTCAGATTCCGTAGTGAATATATACTTGGTATGCGAGAATATCACCATTACAGCAACTACATATTTTAACGCTTATTTACTAGCTCTATAAAGTTAACATTAATCATGCTGTTTTATGTATTTTGCAGAATTCATATCGCTCAGGTCAGGAGACATATATGAACTTGCTGACCAGTATTTCCCATATGTTAAACCGACCAGCCACACAGGTAACACACACCCAGAGATAAGGCTTTGAAAGTAAAAGTTGAATATCTATCCCACGCTGTCATGAAACAATTTAATTCTACTACTCAGGCAATAGTAGTAGTAGTAGTAGTAGTAGTAGTAGTAGTAGTAGTAGTAGTAGTAGTAGTAGTAGTAGTAGTAGTAGTAGTAGTAGCATACCTTACACGGTGTGATTGTATTCTCTGTTATAAGGCCAATAGTAGTATAGAGTAAATAGATACATTATATAATTTGTAGCACGTGTATTTGAAGCGATGGTGAGTCGTTGTTTCATGGAAAAGTGTAGTAAGACCTCGCAGAGTAACAGTGCCTAGATTACCTTTAATGGAATTATGCTAGATATACCTTTACGCGAGGCAACGCATGGTAACATTTTTAATTAAATAATTAATTTACATAAAATTAACGGTTCCGATTTGCTACTGATTATAAATATGATCATTAGTCTGTTTTTAACACTAACATTTTAACACTGCTATCAATCAAAAACAGCTTCTCCAGTGGTCTTGAGAAATGTCCATTTGCAGACGAAGAGAAGACTATTTTTGAAAATTTACCACCGGAATGATTGGCTCGATAACCGAGCCAGTCGTTACAGTGGTAAAGTTTCTATGAGAAAATTAAAATTTTCTTGATCAAGTTTTGAGGGTTAGAGCGTTAAACCCTAAAATCAAATACGAAAAATCAGTTCTGATTTAATAAATATTATGTTGAATATTTTGAACTAGTTTGACTGAACAGGTTTCTGTGAAATTGGATTCAAACTATTCATCAACTTATAAATAATAATAATAATAATAATAATAATAATAATAATAATAATAATAATAATAATAATAATAATGATCATGTCGATAGTCACTTACAGGACTGGCGGTATGATCAGCGAACGAAAAGAAGAAGAAGATAATAATAATAACAGCAAATAATAACCTGGAAATTTAGAATCTGGGAGTTCAGAGTTCGACGGTTTAAAAGTGTATGGACCCATTGTTGCTTCATAGCTTCTGTATCAGTATATAATCAAATTATTCACATTACATAGTGAGTTGGTGACAATTCACCTTTCCAGAGTACCCACCCATCATATGACGTCATAATCAACTACGCGATGTGTAGAATGACATCATAATGAATGACGTCATGGATGACGTCGATAAGTACGTCACGAACGCATATTTGCAGAGGGTCTATGCGTTGTTGTACAAATTGTTTGCTTTTACTATTTAATAAATATTCTGTTGAATATTTTGAAACTAATTTGACTGGGCGCTGTTGCTGCCATTACAAAATATTCAACAGCTTCCCTGCATAGTTTTCAGGAAATTGATAGCTAGGGCATTTGGGGGTCAATCAATCCCAACACGGCGAGGTGTGGGTGGAGCTTAGCTAGTGATGGGCGGGGCATACATTGACTAGTGTCGACGGCATTAGTTGCTGCCTTTGTAACGCCGCCATGAACCCATCTGGTTAACTTGCAGGCAAATGCGCTATGAATCACCGTGGAAGGCGACTTCAGACTATAATAAGAAAGGTTTAAGGTGCTTAGGTATTTGAGAGAATATTTCGGAATATCAGATGTACAAATAGGGAATAATTTTCAAAAACATAAATCGAAGAGAATGATAAAATTGCAGGAAACAAGACGTTAAGCTATCGAAAGTAGGCCTACGCCCAGTGTAGTATCTACGGGGGTGGGGTCAGGGTTCAAGGGCAGACTGGCACACATGAAAATTGGGTGGGCGGATACATATTTACCAGAAATACATATTTACCCAGATTGTTTACCCAAACGTCGATCACAATTCAATGCAAGAACACCAACCAGATTTTCCAAAAAAAATTTCTGGAAATACTCATTTCCCTAAAATTGTACCCAAGTTGAGATACATTTGCCCAAATTGGGGAATTCTCCACTGTTTGCGCCCTCGGAAAAAGCTCTTAGAATAGCCACTGAATACGCTTATCCCCACCCCACCCCCAACCCACTCTCAGTCTTCATTTCCGCATGGGCTGTTAGACTTCTAGAATTATGGACTTCTAATGTTACCGTTAGTTGGTCGTTTGTTTGTCCGACTGTATTATATTTTATTTTGGCTAATATTGTTTTAGATCTGTCCAGACTGGGATGACTCACATCCCGTGGACAAACAGCTACGGTCCTTACCAGCCGAAATGACGGACAGTATTGGTATAATATTACGTCAAAATGGAGATGGGATCGATGTTAAATCGATTATTAAGGTAAGTGGAAGCACTTGTGGACAGATGATTTTCATTTTAGACATATTCTTTAATGGTTTGATTCACTTTGGTTTTCATGAAATAATTATCCGCGTATAAATCTGACAGATTACCATAAGGTTAAGACTTCCTGAAGCGATTTCGGAAGCTCCGAACTTCTCTACCGAAATTGCCGATCAGGGTGGTTCAAATAAGGCCACGAGATAGTTCAGGAGAATATGGATATAAGCGTAAAGTTGCGTGCATGGCCTTGAAATCAACGTTTGCGAATGAGTGTCCTTATTTTAAAACATATTCCCGCAATCTCTGTATCATTGCTTTTAATTTGATACCAAATTTGCTATATTTATTTTGAAAAGCGCATTTGACTTTCACATTCGATATTCGCAAAGGGCTACTGATGTCATAAAAAAATTGCCCACCAAGGGGTCACCGGCCGGATTCCTGCACTACACGCCCAAAGCTACCATCTAAGCATTTATACCCAAGCCTTTATACACTCGAATTTGTTCAAGAAAATTTAAATTTTGTCATAGAAATGTCCATTTGCAAACCATGAGACTATTTTTGAAAATTTACCACTGGAATGACGAGCCACTCATGTCAGTGGTAAATTTTCAAAAAATATTCTCTTGGTCTGCAAATGGATATTTCTCAAGACCACTTCAGAAGCCGATTTTGACTGATATGAGTGTTAGAGTTAAAGCAATACAATCGTATTTGTACGCACCTTTACAGTTATATAAAATGAGTCCGAGATTGTAACAGATTTTTAAAAATCTTCCTACCTGCTTGTCTATCTGTCTGTCTGCTTGACTGTCTGTCTAATCTCTGTTGTAAAATTAACAACTAAACCTGTAAATTATTCTATTTCCAGCGATCAGTAAACTACACAAGCACCGAACATCCTAGGTTATCCGATATAATCTCCTCTCAAAACGAGGCTCTTGCCCGATATCTAGAGGTATGTGCACGTCTCACGTGGCAAATGGTAATACAACATCCGCCGATGATTCTGTCTAATTCGGATACAACCTTTTCAGACGCCAATCACAAACTCTGGTGGTCATGTGATCAGTCACGTGCGAATACTATACACTATTTCGTATGGCCGTCATTGTTAGATTACGAGGGAGGTAATTTGTTAGTAAAAGGCTGTGTATTTGCAGATTCGTGATTTTAGCTAGCGGAGGCTTCCGGTTTTAAGTTATATTTAATTATTTATAACCTGATTTAACAGTAACATTAGTCCTAGCATTCGCTGGGCCGCCTAAACCTGCACCTGACAACGTGACAGAATCATCTGTCTGCCCTAATATGGGCAGGTTTATACTCCGAGCAGATTCGACCAATGGTGGCATGTGCTGCCCTGTTGCTCTAATCGCCTGCATGGAATTGTATTACTCGAATAAGCATTGTGTTTGGAAAAGAGAGCACTAATAATACTGTTGATGTGATTTAACATAAGCTATGTGGCGTGATATTTAATTAGTCGTGATTCATACGTTAAAGATTAACACTAAGCCTCGATTTGTTTTCAAGAAAATTTCAATTTTCTAATACAAAATGTCTATTTGCAGACCAAGAGAAAACTATTTTTGAAAATTTAACACTGGAATCGAGCCAGTCATTCCAGTGGTAAAATTTTCGAAAATAGTCTCTTGGTCTGCAAATAAACATTTCTCAAGACCACCGAAGAAGCCGTTTTTGGTTATGGAGGCGCTGCGGTTAGGCGCCATTTAGACTAGGTTTTGTGGATCATATATATATGCGCAGTTGCAATTACGTGTCGGTCTACGTGTGTTGCCATTTTTATAAGAAAGCTAAACTAAGTTCAACTTTTATATGTCAGTAATGATATTGACTAACTATAATAATTATTGCTTCATTGATGAAATCAGACATGCTTACTATTAGGATCCCTTGACAGTAGGTTTCCTGGAATCGGAAATGACTTGTTTTACGCAAATTTTATATCTAAATTCCAAATCGTTCTCATCTAAAATAAGACCAATAACCTACATGTAGGTCCAAGTCATTGTAATGAGTTTAACTAATAGGGACCTATGATTGGAAGTTGCTGTTGCCCTGGACAGAGCGGGGACAATCAGAATAGATAGATAGATAGATAGATAGTGCATTTATATTGCGCTGAACTCCATGCGATTGCATGCTCTAAGCGCTGTACATCCGAATATCCGAAGAATATTTCTTACATCAAGCGAAATTTATCATATCTAATTTGTTGGCTTAAAAACAAAAATATAACATGTGCGTAAATGGCCCTTTCCAGTTTATCCAACCATCATGCATCGGACTAATATACTTACATAATCAACGACGTCATGAATGACGTAGATAAGTTCGTCACGTACACGAATTGTATGGCTTTGCTACTTTAATAAACATTCTGCTGAATGTTTTGAAACTAATTTGACTGGGGGCTGTTGCTACCCAGTCAAATTAGTGTCAAAATATTAAACGTCTTACCTGTATAGTGCCTGGAAATTGATAGTCAGGGAACTGAGGGATCAATTGATCCCAACACGGGCAAAGCTGGATGGAGCTTAGCAAGAGATGGGCTGGGCATAGCTAAAACTGGAAAGGTCCATTGTGTAATTCGTAATTAATTAATATATATATATATATATATATATATATATATATATATATATATATATATATATATATATATATATATATATATATATATATATATATATATATATATATATATATATATATACAGTTTAGGAGAAAGATTGAATTTCCAAATGTCAATAATAGTAGTAAAACGTATAAATATTTATTTCAGAGTTTACATCAATTATGCATTGAATTCGTGCTGAATACTGAATTAACTGCTTTTTGGACGACTGTTTTTATATCAAATTATCAAATATCTAGTCAATGTATTAATCATTTGTCCTCATAATATAGTGCATTTATTGATTTCAATAAAATATGAAGAAGTTGAATGTTTTATTAAAGTAACGTCACTGTTATTAAAGTAACGCTGAATCAGCAGCTTGATACCATTTTATGTGAGTCTAAGTTCTGTGACGAATATGTAGTCATTATATTTAAGCTATGCATACATCAGTATATCAAAATTGTTATTGCTACAGTTTTATCATCATAAAATTACACAGGGTCGAACTTAAGGCAGTGCAACAAGGGCATTTGCAAATTTCTAGGGCCCCAAAATAGTGACGCACAAATTATTTGTCTTAATTTTGGGGCCCCTGTATAACTTCAAATTACACGCCTAGATGGCACACCTATAGTACAGCTCATAAATAAGTCAACGTGTTTCCCTCCAAAAATAGTTTTGAACACGTAAAAATGTTCTATTGAATATTTTGAACATAATTGGATTGAAAGACATTGCTGCCTTAGGCAGCAATGTCTTCCAATCCAATTATGCTCAAAATACTCGGCAGTAATATTTTTATTTTGTGGTTGAAACATGTACTGCATAAAACTGATGTGGCCAAACTCCACATCACTCTGGAGCCCACAGCACGCTGTCTAGTTATCTCAATGGTAGTCTTTAGGGCCTCGGATAACATTTTCAGAAACTTTGAATAGCCCCCCCCCCCTCCCCTTGAGTCCTAAGTTCGGCCCTGAACTTATACAATTGTACAAGTTGTAGTCCACAGGCATTCAAATGGCGGATATTAAGACTAACTTTATTTTTGGCAAGCTTTCGTACATAAATGTTCTTTAGCAGGTCCTGATCAAGCGTATTAGGTCCTGCTCAAGCGTATTGATGTGCGAAATCTAGTTAAGACCAACTCGGTTTTGTATAGCACATTTGAATTCTGTTAGCATTAATTATTCCAATTAATTCATTTAGATAACATTCAAAGACACCTGGTCAACATATTGTGATTTCTGGTATCTCATAACAGGATTGTTTGGGGCGTGGTCGACCGTTGGAATGATCACCAATCCGTCAACTGACACGTCCTTCCGCTTGTGAGAGCCAGCATCCATCTATCCTACCACCACTATACATCGAATGTAGATACGTTTATGAATGTATTGTGAAATATTATGAAATGAAGCTAAAAGTAAGAGCAACGCCAGGGAGATAATATGTATATTATCAGTAAATTGAGTCATCATTCTATGCATGTATTTTTTAATCCATGTATGCTCGGTCAAAAACTGATTGTTTGTTAAACTCAATGACGGATGTATATATGTATATGTATTAGATTGCATGTCATTCAATGCTCAAATTTTATGAACAAGATAAAAAAAGTGAGCTGGACTTTCGACTGATGATGCTAGAGCATTGAGCTTTGCTGAATAAAAGGATATAGCACTTAATCACATCATATGAATGTGCAAAATTAATGAGAATATATAAAAAATAATCCCATAACTGATTACTCAAATATCAAGCGATCAAGTAAATGTCAATGAATAATTGTCAGAAACATATTGACGACCTCAAACACGAATGTAGCCACTTGAGCAGGTCATATATATAATTTTGAAGAGGTTACATAATTAAACTAAATACAGTATATTGAAAAGTAGTGATGAATATTGCTGCAAGGCACCAGCTTGAAGCATTATAGCGCCATCGTGGTCTGGGATTCGATCATTGGAAATATAATTATTAAATGATTTGTTTGGAACTATGTTATATATAGAGAATTTGGAACGAGGTCACTTTTCATATCACTATTATGGACCGAGTTTTATTTATCATATAAACTGTAATTTTGAAATATTTGCCAATAGTTGCTGATGTGACTTTTATCTGATTTCTCATTGTTGATTTTCGTGAAATCGATACCGCCGCTGTGACGCACCACTACTTGATAACAGATACTGAATGCGCAGCAAAATATAGTGACAAACACAATATCTGGCGATGTCAGCCGTAGACTACGCTTTTCTTCTAAGACTATCGCAGAGCCACGGCCATCAACCGTTACTTCGCTGCCGACTGATAAACTGTCAAACGATGGCATTTTGCGATGACGTTTCATGAATGACAAATCGTAGTAAACAAATCGTAGTAAAACAGTACCGCGTAGTAATCCCTACGCGTCACGCTCACATCAATCGATGTTTTAATTGGTCGATCTAAATAGGTTGCTCACCCAACAGCCAATGAAAATATTCCGTTGAATATGGCATGCGTGCTCATATCGAAATATATATATATATATATATATATATATATATATATATATATATATATATATATATATATATATATATATATATATATATATATATATATATATATATATATATATATATATATATATATACACCTGTGCAAAAGTTAAGCACCAGCAAAAACAATAGAACGTAGAAACATGATGGTACAACTAGGCTGCCATACTTTTTGTCCCCGCGTTAGCTGACATAATTCCAAGTACGAAATGCACATGCATGCATGACTTCACGCCGCTTGATGTCCGTGCGTGGCGGGAAACAGCACACGTGTTCAGTTATGTAAAAGTCCAGTTTGAGGTGTAGAACATTACATACAGATTTAGCCGACAAGATTAGGAATTTTGTGTTCATGACCGTGGTTTATTTGTACAGAGAGAATTAGCTCTTGATTGTGAACCGCTATGGCAAGACGAAGGTTAAGTGATCGTGTGAAATGGCAAATCATAGGCATGCATACCACTGGTATGTCATGCAGAGAGATTGGCAGACAGCTGAACATTAACCATACTGTAATCAGTCGTTTGATTGCAAAACATGGGCAAACTAACGAGGTGAAGGACAGGCCTAGATCTGGAAGACCGAAGAAGACTACTGCCCGTGATGATCGAGCCCTAGTACGCCTTGTTAGGAGATCTCCATTCACCAACTGCAGAGTGCTCAGCCAGCAATGGGAAACGCGCAATAGAGTGTCAATGTCCACCGTCAAAAGGAGACTGTATGCTGCTGGCATGAAAGCTAGGAGACCTGTCAGACGTCCTCCCCTCACTGCACACCACAAAGAGGAGCGTCTGAGGTGGTGCAACGAAAGAAGACACTGGAACATGAGATCCTGGAGACGGGTACACTGGTCCGATGAAAGTCGGTTCCTGCTTCATGCCACAGATGGTCGAACTCGTGTATGGAGGTCCAGACGCACGGCGTACGACCAACGTAACATCATGGAAGAAGTTCCATTTGGTGGATGTTCCGTTATGATATGGGGGTGCATCTCATTTGATTGTAAGCTGGATCTGTTGACTGTACCTGGAACACTCAATGGACAAAGATATCAAGATTCCATACTGGATAGAGTTGTGGTCCCTCATTTTGTAAATCATGCACCTGGAACCCACCCTATATTCATGGATGACAACGCCCGACCACATCGTGCTAGAGCTGTGCATGAATACCTCCGCCAGAATGCCATCGAAACCCTACCATGGCCAGCAAGGAGCCCTGACATGAACCCTATTGAGCATATCTGGGACATTCTGGGAAACATGGTGAGAAGGAGGGATCCTCCTGTGCAGAACCTACAGGAATTAACAGACGCACTCCATCTTGAATGGCAACGAATACGACAATGGCGTATCAATCGGTTGGTGACCAGCATGAGACGTCGTGTCCAGGCCGTCATCCAGGCACAAGGTGGATATACCCGGTATTAATAATGACAGTCTCAAACTCGTGCACAGATGTTAAACTTCGTTTTCAGACACCATTAATGACAATCTAGCCACGTGTGTCAACTGTAGGGCAATAGTTGTCAGTTGTGTCAACGTAACCACATTCAGGCCTCGTTTTCAAGTTCAAACAAAAACATACAGTGTTTCCCCACCATCATAATCAGCATTCCTCTAGTTGCATTATTACCTCTTGCACTAAGATGGATGGGTACATAAATGTTTATGCTATTGCTTTCTTCATAGCACATGAATATACCCTCGCATGTGCGTAAAAATAGGGTGGTGCTTAACTTTTGCACAGGTGTATATATATCATATAAACAAGCCTTCTAGCCTGTTCCATATATATATATATATATATATATATATATATATATATATATATATATATATATATATATATATATATATATATATATATATATATATATATATATATATTCAAAATACCATTCATAGAAATTGTCTACATTTTCCAACACAGTGGTTATGTTCATAATAAGGTCATTTCACTCAAAATGTCATGTGCCAAATGTACATTATGTCAATATCTTTACAGATTTACTAGAATAGCTGGTTCCATGACTTGCTGTGCCCCGCCCAATTATAGCTAAGCTCCGCCCATTTGTACACGTGTTGGAATGGATTTTAACTTTGAAACCTGAATTTCTTGAATCTAAATTTCAAGATAACTATACAGGTAAGCTGTTGATCATTTTGAAACTAATTTGACAGGGTGCTCTCAGCAACAACTCCAAGTCAAATTAGTTTCAAAATATTCAACAGAATGTGTATTAAATTCTAAATTCATCAAAGACATACAATATGTACACTTCGGGAAGTACTTTTCCATATTTTTGACAGAGCTATAGGCTATATCATTACGACTGTTACGTCAGTTATCATGTGCCGTAATTGATGAATCCAATTCCTCACTCAATCATATGACGTCATAATCAACTACGCTACGTGTATGCTGGCATCATTAATGATTCGACTAGCCAGTGTTTAACGCTTAATAGTCAGACACGTTGTACGAATTGTATGTTTTTGCCGACCAAAACCGGCCTCTGCAGTGAGTGGTCTTGAGGAATGTCCATTTTTACCATTGAAATGACTGGCTCGGTAACCGAGCCAGTCATTAAAGTGGTAAATTTTCAAAAATAGTCTTCTCTTGGCCTGCAAATGGACATTCAATAAGTAAAAATTTAATCATTAAAGGATTAAGAAACATACTGATGAATATTTTGAAACTAATTTGACTGGGCACCTATGCTGCCATAGGCACAAACGGCACCAAATCAAATTAGTTTCAAAATATTCAAAAGCTTACCTGTATAGTTTTCTGGAAATTGATAGTCAGGGAGTTCAGAGATCGATTGATCCCAACACTCGCGAAGTGTGGGTAGAACGAAGTGTGGAACGATCCATCGATTATCACGTCAGATACTCGAGTGACAGATCAGATCCCTTCATTATCTCTTTATCTAAAGTTTTAATGTGAAGTAAGTCAGCGACGTCATTTGCATTTTATGAAAGTGCGCTTGAACGAAAGATCAGATCCATGTAATTAAGTGCCAGAAGATAGTGGTTCTTTAAACAGGTAATATATTGACCCTAATAACGCAGGGTACTGGGCTGGTACTGGGTCGTGTTTGTCTGGTATTGGCCCAGTAACCTGGGCTATCAGAGGACCACCTCTTGAGAGCGCCGTTATCTTGGTGCTAATAGACAGGTGGTCTCTTGAGTTAGGATGACTTCATTGGATTTGATTACAGTTATTTACACATATGAGCCAATAAGAATCTCTTAAATAAGTTAATTACTTAATTTTGGTACTATTGTCGTTGTCGTATGCCAGAGCTAAATTAAAGACGAGTAATACGTTTGGAGAAACACGTAGTCTTCTGTTTTATGTTGCATATTTTTAGCTGTTCAACCGTGATGATCTCCCTTGATTGATAACGCTGTCCCATGGACAGATAATAACTGTTAGACGTAGAAGAATCAACACATAACCAGCCTTGCTCCACGCTGTAACCAACCAATCAATTGTCCGCCTTATATTTCAACACGGCAAGGTTTATATTCGTATGGGCAAATCTCATGTAAAATATCAGGATCAGAAGTTAATTAGAACAATTTGACTGAGATTAGTCTTTTTTAGAACGCGTTCATTTTGGGCATCTTTCTCAAGATTTTCGCACAGAACGTTGTTCTGCCATAAAATCTGTTGAAAGACGTACCTGAAGTGAGAGGAGTTAGTTCAAGCACCTGAAGTTGAATACTTAGAACGCAGATGACACGAATTAAAGAGGGTAACCACGAGTCGCTGATTAAATTTGAAAGCATGAAGTTGAACAAGCAGCTAACCGACTTTGAAAAGAAATCCCCGGTTTACAAATAAGCGTGAGTTTACATGCAACATCTCCTTGGTATGCTGAATTTCCATTGGTTAGTCAAATTCAGCTTTCCAGAGCATCCATCTATCATCTGACAACTTATACGAATTGTATGGCTCTACTATTTAATAAACATGCTGTTGCATATTTTGAAATTAATTTGACTGGCTGCCATAGGCATAAACAGCACCCAGTCAAATTAATTTCAAAATATCCAACAGCTTAACTGTATAGTTTTCTGGAAATTGATGGTCAGGGAGTTCAGAGATCGATCAATCGATCCCAACACGAGCGAGGTGTGGTTCGAGCTTAGCTAGAGATTGGCGGGGCATAGCTAAAACTGGAAAGGGCCTTTACATGTGATTAATAAACATTTAAATACAATTTGTTTCATCCGCATCACCAGCGCCCAGTTAAATTAATTTCAAAATATTCAACAGCTTACCTGTATAGCTTTCTGGAAATTGAGTCGGGGAGTTCAGAGATCGATCAATCCCAACACGGACGTGGTGTGGGTGGAGTAAGATTGAGATGGGCGGGGCATAGCTAAACGTGGAATGGTCCATTGCGCAATTTCGTCATGTGATCGCCTATACGGCATCCTTGACGAATCTATTCACGTACTTCTTTGAATACAGCATACTTGACTACGTTCAGAATACCATAGAATGAACGGCACGTTGATCAGTCGTCAGACGTCAGAACCGTTCAACTGGAAAATGCTATACAAGCTTTAATATTTAAGATCCAGCATTCAATCTTGCAACTGCTTTTGTGAGAAAACAAGACAGCGCTACAATTCCCTGACCAAGTGGTGTCGGAAGAGACACAGCCAGCTCCCCCACCCCACCACCTGATGACACCGCGTAAAATCTTCGGTGTCTAGGTAAGTGCCTAGCCTACTGCAAATATAAGAAATGTAAAACGTCCAAACCCGCAGATCCCTGAACTCCCTGACCATCATTTTCCAAAGGAACTATACAGGTAAGCCGTTGGACGTTTTGGGTCCACGTTTTTTAATGGGTGCTGTTACGGCCTATGGCAGCAACAGCGCCCAGTTAAATTAGTTTCAAAATATTCAACAGAATGCTTAGAAAATGGTAGAGACATACAATTCGTACGTAACGGACTATTCCGCGTTAAAGACAGACTAAATTGACTCAATCATGCCATAATTAACTATGACGTCATCCTACACGACACGTAATTGATTATGACGTCATATGATAGACGGATAAATTGGAAAGGTCCATTCACTGGCACACGTAACACTTATAACGCCCTAATTGATGGTCCAATGGACCCTTTCAGATTAAACTATGCCCCGCCCAACCATAGTTAATCTCCAGCCACACTTCGCCCATGTTGGGATCGATCGATCCTCGAACGCCCTAACTATCAATTTCCAGAAGACTATATAGGTAAGCTGTTGAATGTTTTGGGTCTAGTTTGACTGGATGCAGTTGCTGCATCAACAGCAACGGCGCCAAGCCAAGTTGGTTTCAAAATATCCAACAGAATGTATATTAAATGGTGAAGACATACAATTCATAGAACATGTCGAACTAGGCTAGCGTTCAAAATGAACTAAACCGAGCCAGTCATTACGTAATGATTATGACGTCACCATATACGCCACGTAGTTGATCATGACGTCATATGATGGATGGATAAATTGGGAAGGTCCATTAACATACCATAGAACAATAACAATAATGCATGCCGAGAGAATAATATATATACATGTATATATATATATATATATATATATATATATATATATATATATATATATATATATATATATATATATATATATATATATATATATATATATATATATATATATATATATATATATATATATATATATATATATTATGTATCTCCATAACTGTGTACAGTTCAGAGAATAAACCATATCATAAAAGTAAAAAAGGCCTACATATTATGATATTACTAATGCTTGTAGAAACTTAAACATAACCAAAAGAATACACCACCACCCCCACCCCAATTATAGGTTCGATTCAGTTGGAAGTTATCAATGACAGGAAGCACGCGTAATGACCTGAACCCAAGAATGCATCACATGATCACATACCTTTCTATTAGAACCAACCCTGATAGCGCAGGTTACTGGGCCCGTACTAAACCAATACCTTGACAACGGCCCGGTATTGGAACAGTACCGGCCCAGAAACCTGCGCTATCCCAGAGCTGCGATACTGTACGTAATTAGACATATAGCACAGCTCAGAAATAAGTTTAAATATTTCCAAAACAGCTAGGAAATATTTTGCTGAAGAATTTTTTTACCTTAATTTGATTGTAAATCATTGATGCCCTTCCTATCAAATTACGTTCTAAATTTTCAAGAGTGAGTTTTATTTTGCTTCGGAAACATGTTGTGTTATTTCTAAGCTGCACTGTAGGCCTATATATTTACCGGTCACGATTATGATCAATAAACCACCATATATTAACAATTAACAAATATCAATATAACAGTATGACCAATAGTCAATCAATAGTCATATTCCACTGATCAATTAGTAGCCTGCATGACGCACGCACGCGCGAGCTGTGACGTACGCACGCAACAAGCTCACGTCAGTGGCCCTTTCCAGTTTATCCATTCATCATATGACGTCATAATCAAATACGTGACGTGTAGGATGACGTCATAATCAATTACAGCATGAATGACTCGATTTACTCCGTCTTAAACGCTTAATAATCCGACATGTACGAATTGTATATTTTTGCTATTTAATAAAGATGCTGTTGAATATTTTGAAACTAATTTGACTGGGCTCTGTTGCTGCCCCTATCTAGTCAAATTAGTTTCAAAAGATTCAACAGCTTACCTGCATAGTTTTGTGGAAATTGATAGTAATGGAGTTCAGGGATCGATCGATCCAAACACGGACGAAGTGTGGTTGCTGCTTAACTAGAGATGGGTGGGGTATGGCTAAAACTGTAAAGGCCCATTACATAGCATGCTTGTCGATCATCAGGCGCGGCAGAAGCTGATATTTAACACAATTTATTACGGTAAAATGCCAAACATCTACTTAATTATCTATTACATAACAGCAATACATTATATTGGGCCATGCAATTTACTGCGTGGTGAATGTCATATACTTCAACAGCATCCACAATAACTGCAATTGAAGCACCTCTACCAAGGTATAAGAGCACTGAATTGGCTATGGATTTTGGTGATGGGGCCAATTAAGCGCGTTACATTGGCGCACATCACGCTACGCGTATTTCTTCCTCTGGGCATGCGGGAGGGCCTAACTGGGGTGGTTGGTGTTCGGGTGGGGCTGGTGTGAGATCGGTTGCGGAACATTGACTTCTGTCCGATTGCCAGTCAAGCTGTAGTAATATGGGAATTTTTTCAATGAGGGCGCAACCTTGTATGTCCTGGCCTGCATGTATTTCTTTATTAATGCGTTTCAGAAAGAATTCTATCCACTAACATATTGAGTGGGTGGGTACATGTCAACTTGGGAATTAACTGTCTATAGAAAATTGCATCCGAACACAGTTTCAGGAGAAAAAATGAGGGGTTTTGCAATATTTTAGAATATCCGAAGTCATGATTATCACATCCAGTGTCTTATATTTAATAGGCATTTTACTTTCTCAGATTTCTATAACTATACTTTGATCAAAATCAGTAAAATATCCATGGAAAATGAAGCCTACCAATGCACCTTCTTTCTATTAAAAAGAATAGTCAGGAGTCCGGGTAAATTGACTCCACTTAAGAGATTTCGCTCCTGCTAAAGGATGATTTGCCTAACACACATTTCTGCCATGAACAATGCAATGTGCATCTGTACACAGGGTTTCTGAATTTTGACTTAATATTTGGAAAATCAGGTCAGTATGCTTTTTAAACTTCACTTTTGTAATGGGAAAATGAATTTTCTAAAAGAAATTCGAGGGTTAACGGTTAAATGCACTACAATAGCTATTCCCTTTCAACAGCTCAATAAATACAATTATCCCTCAAATTTTTTAAATGAAGGATTTTGAGGTAAAAAATTCTGAATTCAGGAAAAATCCTGAAAACTGTCATGTCAGCTAGGTTTAGTAGCCTTTAACGAAAGTGCAATAATCGGCGGGGTGGGGGGGGTCTATTGGAAGTTTCAGCCTTGTTATTAGAATTTCAACTCCATTACTAAAAAGCTCAACGTAGTTACCATTTTGACCGAATTTTAAATATATATAATGATATTTTATTGTCCAATAACTTCTTTGCTACTCCCATTACTGTATCAGAGCCCTACCTTGATTTATTATCAATTAGTGGGTGCAATATTCAGGGTTTCCACTGGGAGTTTTGCAATATAAACAATTTTATTGTGCATTAAGTTCGTTACTTTTTTGCCCGCACTTTGCAGAAGTCTACCAAATGTTAAGAGAATTAAATCTTGTTTCAAAACAGACTAGTCTTCACTGAATTTAAAATGGTTTTAATGCAAGAATTAAAACATGCAAAATGCTTCCTTGGAAACGGTAACGGAGGTGAAGGAATTTCAATAATACGAAAGTTAAGATCAATGTATGATTACTGTATTCTGCGGCTGTAGTAGTAGTAGTAGAAACATCTAACAGCTGCAATCAGTCCTTCGCCTTTTCCCACTGTGTGTTGTCCTTAGCCGAAATCCTTAGCTCCCTCAGGTCCATCCTTGATTTGAGTGTACCGAGTTCATCTCGTAGCACGCTTAGGAGATTTATGCAATGGCGTCCTCTGCTGACTTTGTATTTGCTGGCTCCCAGTAGAGCGAATTCCAAGGCTCTTTGTGCTGGTGTCTCTTCTAGCATCCTTAGCACATGGCCAAACGTGGACCATCTTTGTCGGGCGACTTTTACAGACAACGGTGACGTATTACACATCTTGTATAGTGCATCATCGGAAATTATGCTGTCTAGCCATCGGTGTCCAGTGATGGTGCGTATGTGTTTGCAGTTGCAGGCATCGACATCGAGTTTGTCTAGAGCTGCCTTTGGAGCTGCCCAACTGTTATAGTTATGCAGCATCGAGGATATGCAAGTTACATTGTATAAACGTGGTCTTTTCGTCAAGGGGTGGGTGATCTTGTGAAATTTTCCACACAGATTTCAATGGAGCAGCAAGATAACAAGTGAAAAGCACTGGGGATAGACCATCTCGCTATGGGGAGCCGATTGATGTCTCAAACTCTACAGACTTCACTGACTTGACTCGTACTCTCAGCTTGGTGTCTGCAAGCAGTAGTCTCCCTAGTCGTAGATCATCTGCATTGCAACTGGCCTGTCGTAGCACTTCTAGGTAGGATCTTGGAGCTTTAAGATCATTGCCTATTAAAAATGTGTAATCATTTAGCGATGCTCACTTGTTGGTCGATGCTCACTTGGTGGTCGGAATCTGCATTCATCAGCATATCTTTGCTGAAAAATAAATAGGTTACGCTACAGCAACTTTTTTTTTTAATTCTAACCGAAGTGTGCGTGCGTGCGTGCGTGCGTGCGTGCGTGCGTGCGTGCGTGCGTGCGTGCGTGCGTGCGTGCGTGCGTGCGTGCGTGCGCGCGCGCGCGTGTGTATATATATATATATATATATATATATATATATATATATATATATATATATATATATATATATATAGTTCTAGTAAATCTTTCATAAAATCTAAGATGTTCACCCCAAAAAAGTTGACCAAGCAAAATACTGAATATAGGTTCTGGTGAAGCCTCTCATCACAGACACCTTCCAGCTAAATTAATTTGGTTGAATTCCACCAAGCGGTTAAGGAGATGTGTTTTGACATGTTACTGTAAATATTTTTACAAAATCTAAGATTTTCACACAAAAAATGTACCACCCAAATTCTCAATAGACGTTCTAGAGCCTACTACTACATGATCCTTCCAGGAAAATTTAGTTGAAATCCGTCAAGCAGTTAAGGAGGAGGTGCATTTTGACACTCCGCTAAATTTTTTTACAAAATCTAAGATTTTCACCAAAAAATTTAACCATCAAAATTTTGAATACATGTTCTAGAGCCTACATCCATAGGATCCTTCACGCCAAATTTGGCTGAAATACGTTAAGAAGCTAAAGAGGAGACGCATTTTGACACTTTCTGGTAAATTTTTATACAAGAATTCCACGGAATTAAATGTCTCGCCTGTCTCTCGTTTGTCACAGTTACCTTGGTCTGTAACCTTGTGACCTCATTGTTATATGTTGCTTCCTAACAGTATAGGTAACCATGTATCCAAGCTTAGTTCCAATAGGATTAACCACCCCCGAAATATAAATGTATAAAACGTAATGTTGAAAGAGCGGAGGTCAAATAGCAATGTCAGAATGGCCTTGATCTTTGATCTATTGATCTGACTATCATCATGCTGCCTCACTATGGTATATGAAACCCTGTGTCCAAATTTGGTTCCTGTAGGATTAAGCAGTTCTAAAATATAAGCAAACAAAAACTTAACATTGGAACTACAGAGGTCAAATATCACAGTTACAATGACCTTGAGCTTTGACCTAGTGATAGCACTATCAGCACGTATCTTCCCTATGGTATAGGGAACCATGTGTCCAAGATTAGTTCTGCTAGTATTAAGTTATTCTGAAATATATAAACGCAATTCATTTGCTAAATTGACAGATTTAACGTTGAAAGAGCGGAGGTCAAATAGCAAGGTCAGAGTAGCATGGTCATTTGACCTGGTCATCTGGCTATCATTATCCTGCATCCTATTGGCATAAACAAACATATACCCACGTTGTGTTTCATTAGGGTTAAACAATTCCGAAATATAAGCTGATACGTTTTACTAAACAGGACAAGAGTAATAAGAAGATAACAAATATCTCGGCATGTTGCCGCAGAACTCGGCCTGTCCCAGACTAAATATTCAGTGAAAAGAAAAATATCCAAATGAACCAACTTTAATGGCCCTTAGTAGAGCTGCGTGATATACCGATCTCACACACCTAAACTAGTTCAATAGGGTGACGGTTTGCAAACCATCGTAATAATGCTCAAACCGAAAAACCGATCGAGTTCTCGGTTTAGCCAATAATTAATCTATTTTTAAATTACAAATATTGCTGCTAAGTCGGCCTATGTAGAGGTCTTGAGAACTGTCAATTTGCATAGCCAAAGAAGTATATTTTTGACAATCTACCACTGGAATTACTGACTCGATAACGAAACCAGACACTCTAGGGGTAAATTTTCCCAAAAATATTCTTCCTTTTTCTGCCAATTCCATAAGCAATTATAATTACATTGATCAAATTTGTCCAGTGAAGGGTTAAAACGCAGACCCTTCTGAACAGTCAACATTTTCGTTATTTTCTATTCCTACTAAATTGCTTATGATGAATTACATTGGCGCCGTATTTTTTAGCGAGAGTGTTATCACAACAAAGCTAAGTAATTCATGTCATGTTTAGACAAGAGGCCCAATGGGCCTGTATCGCTCACCTGGAACATTGGCATTTCAACTAATCTTACTTAAGTTTTACATCCATTGGTGTCACTTCCAATGACTTTCAGTCAAATGGTTTAGTTTTCGAGATATTGACAATAATCTCTGGACTGTTTTTTTGCATTAGTGATTTTGAACAATGTTTAAAGGTCATATTTGGAGAAGTCCCTTTTATGTACAATTTTGCAAGTATTTAAGGCATTATTGTATACTAATTAATAACAAACCAGCTGTATGTGTCTAACATTCACCAAATAGATAATATTAAGCCGCGAAGTCGCCGTATGATCGAATACACGAAATTACGTGATGACTTACCTCCCTTGATTTTGAGCTCTTCAAGCTTCAATAATGACGTACCAGTGGAACAAGCGTAACGTTGAATACATGCAGCTTCGTTCAACTTCAGCAGGAAATAAGTACAGTTTGGTTGCATTTTCCCGATCAGGCAAAGATAAAAATAGCTTCTTCAGGTCTTATGCCAATAAAAATAATAGAAAGTTTTATGTTGATTGATTTTAACCCTAAATAAACAACTGACCATAGAGTCTAATGCGCGCTAGCGGAATGAGTTTTTGTAGCTGAATTAAATACATGTGCATACATAAAACAGACACACGTAGGTCAGCTAGAGCATTCTTATCTGTCTAAAACTAAAATTGTGTGAGATTTTCTTTAATTCTGACATTTTGGGTGCGGCTACGTGGGCTACATGGTTTAGGCCTAGAGGGTGTGTGTGTGTGTAGTTAGAATCACGCAAAAACGGCAATAGCTACGAAAAACCAATGCGGCAGATGTTTCTCGGTTTTATGTTTCCAGGCATGTTTGAGAACACGATTGCTTCAATGGCGATTTTGGCTCGATAGAAATATGCGTGAACAAAATTAGCCTGTAAATGATAAGATAATTTAATGTACAAGTGTGTGAGTTTTTAAGGCTTAGCATATACATACTCATTATTTTCGAGACCAACTGTTTGCAGGTTTTATCAGACACCCTTCTGGTTTTACCTAACATGCATAGGCATGTGTTACTAGTAAGATTACAGTTGAATATGTGAAGAAAAATAATCGATATTACATGACCGTAGCAATGGTTGGATGGTGGGGTGGGAGGTGTAAGGGGTGGGTTGGGGGGGGGGGGGCTGCCAGTTGGGGAATCGACGGGCCTGCATATTTTCACGTTGATGCAAAGCATATTATTTTGAGAAATTACCACTGGGCTTATTGAAAATCTCCACCGGCCGATAAAACAACCATTCCGTGTGATGGAAGCACATAAATAGTAGCAGATGAACGAATTCATAGGAAGACTGAGATATCGGTTATCGATCGTCCCTCTTTCAGTTCATGCGGACGTCAATGAAAGCGTATAGTAAACAAACAATTTTGAGTCTTCGACGCGTAAGCTATCCAACATAAATTTGTGCACTCTTAATAAACGTAGGCCTATCTAAATATGACAATTTAGTTCATCTTACCCACCTGTTATAAATTATCATTGTCACGCTTTTTGCGCATCTTCACTCATATATGTGCGTTTTCAGTATACGCGACAATTGTACACACTCAGGGCCAGCATTTGGCTCTAGTACGTAAACCTACAAATTACTCCAGTAAGAGCGTTGGAGTGTGTCGTTATGCGTAAATTTATACGTTAGCTACATTACATTCAAAGAATCCTCGCCCACATACATATAGGATACGCATGCACCACGGGTATTTTGGCATAATTTTTGCAACTGAATGCAGTGTTATTTGCTTGTTCAAGTAGGTTAATCACGTAGCCTATGAGAAGTCCACCCCTCCCCACACCGGTCACTCATTGCTGGCATAATGTATATCCCTAAATGATATTGTAATCAGTGCTTGTTAAAATTGATGTTTTAGATTGTCACAAATAGTGTGGCTTAAGTCTACAGATTTAATTATATAGGCCTATAAAATGTATCCAATATGGGCCTAGCTTTCTCCAGTCTTAGAGTTAAACAAATCAATTGATTGCGATACCTTAGGCAAATTCGCAAATCCGGATCTACCGGTGGATTGCATTTGGTGCATGCGTGCGTGTGCACGTGCGTGTGTGTGTGTGTGTGTGTGCGTGTGCGCGCGCGCGCGCATGCTTGTATGTATGTGGCGGGTGGGGGGGGAGGTGGCGGGGATAGAGATACATCTGGAAAATCATAACAGATTCTGCTTAATTATAGGCGCAGTTTGGATACAAAATAGATATGTTGTTTATCAAATGGAATGCAGAAAATGACTTCGCATAGCATCAGAATTTTCAGGGAGAAGAACCAGCCCACCCATATCTCCCCAAACGGCCATTTGGAGGGGGCACGCCCTCACTCACAGACCCTCTCCAATATTGGACTAACCCAATAATAAAATCCTAGATCTGAGCTTGACGGCCATCCAACCAATACTGGATGTAGCAAGATATAGTGTCGTAAAAATACAGTATCTACAGAATCACACAGATATTTTCTCGAAGCAGATCTCCAAAAAGGGGGGTTTTCGTGACAGAGATATTCATATTTAAATATGTCATCGGCGCTATTATAAACTTCTGACTAATGTCTACCGGGAATATCATTGAGATCATTGCCTATTTCAAAATGCATTGATAAATACAATAGAATGAAAAAGTTACCCTGGTTAAACAGTGTTTGTTGCCTGTATTAGCTTTGCTGAGTGGTTGTTCCACTATGACGTCACAGCTTCTTAGAATTCAAGGGAGGTAATTCATGACGCGATATTCTAAAGCTATGTACTTTATCGGCAATAAATATATAAATATGCCATGTATTAGCAAATTGATAAGAGCTACATGATATGGAAGTACTGGATACATTATAATGTCTTAAAATACACTCTCCATATATGACTGTTTTTTTACATTAGTGATTTTGAACAATGTTTAAGTGAAAATAGATGATATCAGTGCTAACTACAGGTGTTTTCTTAACTGTCTCACTGCTGCAAGCCAGTGCAGCCAATAATTTCAATTTTCAAAAGCACTTCACTTGTTGAATATTTTGAAAATAATTCAACTGAAAGTTGTTGGCGGCTTAGCCACCAACAATTTCAGTCCAATTGTTTTCAATAGTTGTTGGCGGCTTAGCCACCAACAATTCCAGTCCAATTGTTTTCAATATATTTATCAGGTTCAGAGATATAACCTTTGGAATATGTCGTCTGCAAAAACTCAGTCAGACGGTTAGAGGTTTAAATACAATTGAAGAAAATGGTCTCTAAAGGCAGGTATGTGGTCTTTATAGTAGGTTATTCCCCACCACCACACAATCCATTTAACACATGTGCATCTGGCTGAACACCAAGTTAGCAGCAGAGGTAGGGTGAGCTGGAGTTGATTTAAAAAATAATTTGACTGAAATCATTGCTGGGCAGCAACAACTTTCGCTGCTGCCTAAGGAAGCAACAACTTTCAATCAAATACATTTCAAAATATTTTTAAGAGCATAGATGTCAGAGCACATAATACATATCTTAAATATTTCGGCAGTATTGGAAAGGTTAATCCGTTAATTGGAATTTAATATCTAGTTTGGCAATAAAATGTGACATAGTGATAAATCAATGGACAGTGGAAACAAACCTATATTTGCCCTATGAAAGTGAGACTGCAAATACTTAAGGAGTGGTAACTCTGGCATTTGATGTCCTATCAGTTTAATTTTCACAACACAGATATTAGATGCCGACATTAACATTGTGACCAAGTTTGGTGTCAATCCGTCAAGAAGTAACAAAATGAGCCGCCATTGTTGGTGAGAGACAGACAGATGGATGGACAGATATACAGAAGATGGATGGGGTCATCGCTATACAACAGCTGACTGACAAGTAAGCGGAGTTAAGAAAACCAATTTGGGCTTCAAAATCCATCAAATAAAAAAAATTGAATATGGCAGCCAAACATGCTAAAATTTGATTGGTCCACAGCGGCCAGGTTTTTTACCGATCAACTTCCCATGAACAAACTTTAATGGCCCTTAGTCCATAATCATATCCCCAAAATTTCAGCCCGATCTGTTCAACGGTTCTGCAGAATAAGTCGCTTTCACGAAAACTATGTCATCCAAGATGGCTGCCGAACCATTTGGCCAATCAAGTTTCTTCGAACAAACTTGGTTCAGCTCTTGCCCTATATCATATTTCGTGAGTTTTGAATCGATCCACCAAGCGGTTTCGGAGAAGATTTTTAGTCATTTCCTAAAATCGGCCAAAATCCAAGATGGCCACTGGCCAATCGGCTTTGTTTGAACAAACTTGGATCCCTATGCCCTAAGGATACTTCCTACCAAATATAATTGAAATCAGCTGTGGTTCTTTAGAAGTCGTTTAAAGAAAAAAGTTGACGGATGGACGGACGCCGGACGGTTGCCATGGCATAAGCTCACTTGGCCATTCTGGCCAGGTGAGCTAATAAGTCTAAGTGATTAGCTAAGATCACAAGTTAACGACCAACTTGACCAGTTGTGTCAGTTTGCATTATATCAAGGTGATAGCGTTTGCTCTAATCATACCCACCCCTTGTAACGGGACAAAATCATCATTACTTGGATGTGTAAACAATATGACTCGATGACCGCTTGTCACCAGAATGTTCAAATGAGAGTAATTGAAATAATGTGTTGTTCCGTGACACCAACAATTTTCAACAAGAAGTCTAAAATTATTAGCACATTATTTAACTGATTAACAACAGTTACGGTATCTATCCCGTTGTTCGACGTGTGATGATTAAACACACGATAAATTGCACGTATTAGAATTAATCGATTGTAAATGGAACACAAATTATTGCTAGTCGTTAAGAAGCTAGATTTTAACAATTACAGGCGTAATCAGAAGTTATTGGTTTGATTGGAGTTGAGTCTATTACTACTTCCCCAGTTGTACACTGGTACCCATTTATTCTCCTGGTGGAGAGAGAGGCAGTGAGGAGTGAATGAGATTGCCTATGTTTCCACCGATTGCTCGTCCGCCACTTCATCGCCTGACAGTCGAGCGGGATTTGAATCGCACCCGAGTGTTTACCAGTCGATCACGCTAACACCCCTGCATGTATTTTGGGTCAAAGGTTCCAGACAACACATGTATAGTTGCTACATGCGTGTTTAAAGAATATTACATACAATGATTGTACACACTCATTCCTGGCCCGACACCCCCCCCCCCCATAAAACTGCTATACGGTTCAAACCGGTAGGAAAATAGACAAATTTTGGCCCAATCAGGTCAGCAGTTCTGGAGAGGTCCTTTTCGCAAAAACTAGGCCATCCAAGAAGGCCACCAAACTATTTGGCCAATCAAGTTCCCTTGAACAAACGTGGTTCAGCTCTTCCCCTAGATCATATTTCATGAGTTTGAATCGATGCCCCAAGTGGTTTGAGATTATTAAAGCTCCTAAAAATCGGCCAAAATCCAAGATGGCCAAATTGGCCGATCGGATTTGTTTGAACAAACTTGAATCTCTATCCCTAAGGATTGTTCCCCCTAAGGGTGCTTCTTGCCAAATATATTTGAAATCGGCCCCATGGCTCTTGAAAAGAAGTCGTTTAAAGAAAAAGTAAACGGACAGAGAACGTTGCCACGGCATAAGCTTAATACCGCCACCAGCGTCGTCAGAAAAGTGATACCTATGTCTCGCTTCCTGCTTCAGAGGCGAGACAAGAATTTTAAGATTTGACCAAAAAATGGACAAATTAGAAATCTGAATAGAATTTCTAAAGCCTACCTCCATAGGATCAGTGCAGGCAAATTTGTTTAAAATTTGTCAAGCGGTTTAGAAGATAAGTTTTAAAGCAAAAGTTGCTGGACGGGTGGATGGTTATGACGGCATAAGCTCACTTGGCCATTCTGGTCATGTCAGCTAATAATTGAAATTATTGTGCGGTTCTTGAAGTCGTTTAGAGAAAGAGTTGATGGACAGACAGACAGCCAGACACCAGACAGTCGCCATAAAAACAACAATCAAAACAATGCTAAGAAGCAGCAGCGGTGCTGCAAAATTTCTTTATTAATCATAGCATGTTAGCAGAGTACGAAATAACTGATAAAGCAATAAGCTGATACTACAACGACGATGACAAAGACGAAGACACTGTACATGCATTAGTTATAAGAAGATATGACGACTGCCGCTAATTCTATGTTGCATCAGTTTCACATTGCCCATTTACCTACTGCCAAGGCAAGACCATGCAGATAGGATGTAAAATACATTCTCATTTAATATGAAAACTACCAACCAAGCTTAGTACAGTTCACCTAAGAAATAACTTAATGTTTTAAAAAAAAATTTACTGTTGAATATTTTGAACATAACTGGGTGTGGAAGACATTGCTGCATACGGCAGCAATGTCTTCCAATCCAATTATGTTCAAAATATTCAACAGAATATTTTTAAATTACTAACATATTTCTGTTTCGGAACCATCTAACTTATTTATGGACCGAAAAAAGCATTTTTGAATAATTTTTAAATAAATTTTTATCACATAAACCCTATTTATCATATAAATTATAACTTCTGTCAAACATTGTGCATTAATGTCAGATTAAAGTTTTGTCAATTTCAACATTTGTAAGACAACCTAGCGATTTATCAGTGGCATCATTATACCAAGACATCACATTTATTCATTGTGTCATACATCTTTATAAACTAAACATGCAAACCACCACATTCACACCAATGAGAACACCGTCCCAGGGCCAAAATGCAATGTCTCACTAAGACAGGGGGGGGGGGGGGGGGGGGGGGGCATGCTGTGTCTCACTAAGACAGGGGGAGGGGGCATCTGTTGCTAACTACTCCCATCCCAAAATAGCCTCTGTAATGGTCTTGAGGAATGTCCTTTTGCTAGTCAAGGAGACACTTTTTGACAATTTATTGCTGGAATGCCTGGCTCGATAGCAGAGCCAGTCATTTCAGTGATAAAGTTTAACCACTTTTAACCATTAAACATGTCAAGCAACAGGATCTTGTGTTCCTGAAAGAGTATTCTTTGGAAAACTGATATTTATAAAGCGACCACATATCATAGGTGACCACTTATTGCCCCTCCTGACTGTGGTCGCTTATGCTAAGACACATTTGACTGAGGTTCCAGACACATCAATGACAGACAGCGCCATTGATAGACAGAAGGAAACATAACTGTCTTATTCTGTTGTACAAATGTCAACACCCATAAGCAAAGGTACAATTAAGCTGTCTACAGATATCAATTTGGAAAACCAAAAACATGTACAACAGCCCCTTCAATGGAAATTTATGCAAGAAACAACATCTTTAAATTCAGTCTTATACCCAGTACGATAAAGGATTCGAACATGCAAGAAACGACATCTTTAAATTCAGTCTTATTCCCAGTACGATAATGGATCGAACAAACTATCAGAGGATCTGCTAAGCAGTTCAGAAAACAAATCCTACTAGTGATTTAACAGATTTACACAGAAAACAGCATATGTAACTTATCTACTTGATGAATGTACTGTAATAATCTCCTCTGGATGTGTCAACCTCACCAATCGAGGTCAAGCACCGTATATTCAAACACTAAACAATAACACCAAGGTAGGCAATCGTAGAAACAGACAAAATAGCACTAACAGTAACTGTCTGCTGCTGAATTTCTGCAGACTACATTTTGTTTTTGAAACTTCACGTCCTGACTGGCTTTCAAACACCCAATCATATAAAATGTAAAGTTAAAAAAGACATTTTTCATATAAATGAGTATTTAGAATTAATAAGCCTTCACTCAGCATTGGCATTTATGAGCATGGAACTAAAATGACATGATGCATTTATTAAGTATATACAGAATCAGTAACAATAACAATATAATGCCCTTATCCACTGGAGACAGTTTGATATTTCCCCATACTACCCTAGCAATGCTATTATGGCCAATCTTACCCATGCTACCCTAACACAGCATTCGCAAAAGCATTAACACAGAACCCTTTCAGACATGATTTCCAGAAACAAACATACGGGCACTGTTGAATATTTTGAAACCAATGATTGGAAGATGTTGTAGTACTAAAAGGAGAGAAATTGACCCATACGTACCCAGGTTAGCACTAAATATGTTACAAATATAGCAATCACATTAACACTTATGAACAATTACTTCTGTATTGCTCTTGCGAAATGCACATTTACAGAATAGGATTTTATTTTTAATTTACCACTGGAATGACTGGCTCGATAGTATTATAGGTATAGTATAGGTCAGGCTTATAGTCTCAACCGACTTTCCAATTTTACCCCTAGTCATTGGGACTTTTTCATACCTGTACAATTTCAACTCCCTTTGGGAGCATACAGACAGGCTGCCCTTTATAGGCGCTCAATGGCACTTACATTCTATATTGCCAACACAGGTACCTATTTTACAGACAGATGTACTGGAACAATGCAGAGTGAAGTGTCTTATTCAGGGACACAACTCTGCAACCCAGTTGTGAATCAAGTCTGCGACATTCGAGCTCAATTCCATAACCACTCAGTCACCGCCACTCATGAATGTGTTGTCAATTTCAACTTTTCTAGACAAACCAGCAATTTTTCCATGCCATTATAATACAAAATCCCATGACCCTCAACAGCGAATGAAAATATTTCGAAATATTTTACTAGTGTATAACAACAGTGAACTCGCTAATGATCAAGCCAGCGAAAACTGGCACCAGCAGTGGTCTTCAGAAGAACACTGCAGAGGCCGGTTTTGGCCGCCTAGCGACTAGCTTCACAACCGAAACACTTATGTTAATGGTAAATTTTCAAAAATATTCTTTGCTTGGCCTGCCTAATAATGGACATGTATTAAGCCAAAACATCAATCTTCTCGACAAATCTCGACTATTGAAGGGCTGGTTTTAAGCAAGTGCATTAGCTTGTTTATATGATAATATACACGATATGGTCCGCAAACCTAATATAGCACCAAGAAGTGTTTAAGCTCATATTTAAACTGTTCTAACCTGTTTAACAGAGCAGCAACAAGGCTGTGATGACTGCTTAACCCGTATATCGTTGAAGTCAAAAAAATTTATTTTCAAATTAAATTCAAACTTGAACTGGTGTTCATTTTACAACAAATTTGGCGGATGATGTTGGTTGTTATGACAGCAACATCATCCACCAAAGTTGTTGTAAAACGTACACCAGTTTCTTTGCTATTGACATGTAGTAAAACACCTAACATTCTATTAGCGGGCTTAGAAGTTTAATATTGTCACATACTCCTCTAGCAACTTAGTAACAATATGACGATAATGAAATGCACAGACAATGTACAAATTATTATTATTATTATTATTATTAGTATTATTATTACAACTATATACAGTAGACACTAGCACCAGCAAGCCGCTGCCATAACTGTTTGCCTGTTGAATTTAAGCAGACAACATTCTTCATGGAGTTTAAATTCTAGATATGCTGAATATTTAAAAAACTATTTGACTGAAAGTTGTTGGTGGCTAAGCCACCAACAACTTTCAGTCAAATTGTTTTCAAAATATTCAGCAGCTCCAGTGCTTTTGCCCATTGAAAGTATTATCTGGTAGCTTGCAGCGGCTAGACTTAACAACCCGGTTAACAGTTAGCTGTGGCCACAAACAAAATTTGTTCTGTATTAGAAAAATAAATCTATTAATCAATACCTACTTATCAAAAATAGTTTGAGCGATGAGATGAGACCTTATAGGGAATGCTGATACAGTTTATTGTGAATTCATGCATCCGACGTTAACAACGAATATGTCATTATATGCTAGCACGAACCTTCGACATTTTGATCCCACTTTCTCGGAATGGAAATAAAGTCATTCACAGTGATATATCTCGTTGGACTTTCAATGTGTGGTTGTAAACATACAAAGCTGTGACACCAGGTGCTGAACACACTCCTGATAACACTGGATAAGGGAGATACCCTCGGAAGACAATGTATTCTTGAAGAGTAGCCACCTATGTTGCATGTTCAACAAGTGTGACACTCTCTATAGTTGTGACGGAGGGAGAAATGTCCAACATTTGACTAACAGGCAGACAGACAGACAGACCCTTTATTATGTTATAAGAGTTTTTCTTTAACTGGCAAATTAAAAAAAATTATAGAGTTATCTCCCTTGTCATACATGTTCTGCTAATAAAGGCTTTAAAATAGAATCATTTGTTTCTTAGTATTCTGTAAAATTAGAAAAATATTCAAATTTCCTAGTCTATGCTATGTATAATTTTACAAATTTCATGACGATCTGAATTAACCAATTCTATTATCGTCGCAGATAAATGTATAATTATTAGAGGCATTAACACCACGATGTTGAATATTGTATGCTTTGGGTGGAAGGAAGCTCTGGCTGTATCAGCCAACTTAGTTTCAAAATATTTCAAATATATGATTCCTAAATGCTGAATCTTTTGTGAGTGGTTTTCGATGGCCTAGGAGAAAAAGTGCTAACTTTTCCAGGATTTATGTTTGAAATTTAAATACAAATACATTTGTTTTGCCAGAATTAAAACAAAGTCATGCTTTCTTAAGTCCATATAAAGACAAGCAAATTCTGTGAAACAAATACATGTATGTTTTCTTTAGGCAAATTTAAATGATCACTTTTCCATTGGATTTTATAAATCAGACACAACCACCTTTACTCAGTCAAACATAAGCGCCTATTTCCATAGCCTATACAAATTTTAAAAAGCAAAACAGAAAATTCAGTCTCAATACATGAGGAAATGTGTATAAACTAGCGGCACGGCACTACAGTATGAAGACGTATGCTACAAATGTAAAAAGATATGCTTAATATGAAAAATAATAATAATAATTAAATTCAAGACTGACCCTCACGCGAGGACTATCCGGGACAAAGGCGAGAAATTCAAAGTTAACCCCTCTTGTGTCAACAGCGGCTCGAAGCACTCATATGACGCTTATAGTAACCCTTTAACCGACAAATCCCTGAAAAAGTGTATTCATTACGATATTAAACTTATTCTGTTCAATATTTTGAAATTAATTTGACTGGAATCCGTTGTTGCTGGCAGCAACAGCTTCCAGGCAAATTAATTTAAAAATATTCAACAGTTCCTGTTTGGTAGCGTTGAAAATGAGATACCGGAATTTATCAGGACAGGGTTAATGGTTTAGATTTTTCAAGAAAATTTTAATTTTTGCAGGTCAAGAAGATTATTTTTGGTAAATTTACCACTGAAATTTACAAAAATAGCTTAACTGTTATCTGGCAAATGTACATTTGTTAGGACGTCTGCAGAGTCAGTTTTTATGTCTCTTGACTATCATATGGTGTAATGGTCAAGAAAATTCTTACTTTGCTTAGTCAGTGTAAATTTCCGTCCGAGAGAAGAATATTTTTTGAAAATTTACCACTGGAATGATTGGCTCGGTAACAGAGCCAATCATTAGTATTAAAATTTTTTTTAAATATTCACCTCTTGGCCTGCAAATGGACATTCTTCAAGACCACTGCAGAGACCGTTTTGGCCCTCTCGATCTTGAAAGTTAAAAGGACACAAGAAGGCTTAAGCTTACTGTACATGAATATCTATGACGCCGGTATATGTATAGATAACAAACGGCTTGTATGGTGGCTCCACATACACTGTTACTTAGTCTACATGCTAATATTTTTCACGGCCTTATGGATGAAAGCAAAGCTAACAACAATCTTTGAAGAGCCACAGCAAGGACACCTGATATCCACTTCTTACCCCTTAACCCTTTAGCCCTCGAATTTGTTCAAGAAAAATTTAATTTTCTGAGAAAATGTCCATTTGCAGAACAAAATTTTTTGAAAATTTACCACTGGAATGGCTGGCTCGGTTATCGAGCCAGTGATTCCAGTGGTAAGTTTTTAAAAATAGTCTTCTCTTGAACTGTAAATGGACATTTCTTAGGACCCCTGCAGAAGCCATTTTTGACTGATATTAGCGTTAAAGTGTTAACATTCAAGCTTGCCAAAAAATGTCATCTACGGTGGTCTGGAGGCGTGTTAATTTGCACAGCAAGAGAAGACAATCTTTTCAAAATTATCCATCAGAATAACTAGCTTGATAACCGAGCCAGCCATTCCAATGTTAAGTTTTCAAAAAATTGTCTTCACTTGCCCTGCAAATGGACATTCATTTCAAAGTAAATATTTGGATATTTTTTTTATCAATTATAACAAGTCAAGGATTAAAACCAATGTATCTGAAAGCTATTGTGGTCTTTCAAAATGAAAGCCTGTTGTCATATAAAAGGGAACTGAATAATATTTATTAATAATTCAGCAGTACAAGGGTTAATAACATGACTAAGCAATAATGATTATTGATATTACTATTATTGATATTATTATTAATTAATTAATTAACAATACTAATTATATATTGAAGAATAATAATGACTATACAGTTGATTAAATGTTTCGCGTGTAATTATTTTTACTATATACAAAACACGGCATCACCTCCGCCACACCTTAATGCTATACCATAAACATTGGCCTATGTACCGTTTTTGAAAATCATGAAAAATGAAATAATGGTCATTACTACCTGTACAGTAGTTAATGTAGAAATTGAATTATTTTATTATTTTCTGACAATATCGCTAAATAAGAAATATGTGTAAAAAATCTGTTCAAAATATTACCGTCATATCAGCTTGAACGGTCAAGTGACTCGAGTCGGCCATAAAACACTTTTGTTGTAGTCATGAAGAATGTCCATTTGCAGACCAAGATAAAACCAGATTTGTAAATTTATCACTGGAATGCCTGGCTCAATAACCGAGCCAGTCATCCCAGTGATAGTTTTTCAGAAATATCCTCTTGGCCTTCAAATGCACATTTCCTATGAAACAATTCAATTGGTCTTTTATAAACCAAATTTGTCATAAAAATGGTTATCAGGCTTCACATTACAATGACCTATGACAAAGACATGGATATTTTGATAGCAACTATCAGGTCACGGTGACCCATAGCTAAAGCAATTCCAATCATGTCATAATGAAGATCTAATGCTAACTCTAACCGCGTTAACCATTTAGTGGTTAAGTCAGTCACAGATGGTCTCAGCCGTGGTTTTGATGAATGTTCATTTACCGGTCAAGAAGAATATTTTTTGAAAATTTACCACTGGAATGACTGGCTCGAGAATCAAGCCAGCCATTCCAGTTGTAAAGTTTCAAAAATAGTCATCTCTTGGCCTGTAAATGGACATTCACTAAGCAAATATTACTATTTTATTATCCAATCGTGACCATTAAGGGCTAATATGAAACACCTTTTTATTGTGACA
Source organism: Chaetoderma sp. LZ-2023a (assembly GCA_034401795.1). Taxonomy (NCBI): domain Eukaryota; kingdom Metazoa; phylum Mollusca; class Caudofoveata; order Chaetodermatida; family Chaetodermatidae; genus Chaetoderma; species Chaetoderma sp. LZ-2023a. The sequence continues at coordinate 42,924,183 of CM067366.1, forward strand.
TCAGCTATCTAGTGACATTAGTGATTATGACGGACTTGAGCGACAGATCAGATCCCTCCATAGATGGAAATCATTAAACAATTCTTAACAATCTACTATCTTTAGACGTTTAACAGGTGCAAACATTTTAAGCACTTTCTGATATGAAATAAAACCATATCCTCTGAAGCTGTAATGATGCACTGACTCTGACGCAAGAAACTGCCCGGTCATCACCATAATTCATTCTCTGACGATGATTCTCGGAGTTGTCCTGTACAGGTGTGATGGTAACGACGTACGATCAGATCAGGTGTATGTGGAGAAGGTGGAGTAAGTTTATATTGTTAGTTGCTGTAGTCAGAGTTTCTTTGCTTTCATTAATATACAGCGGAAGAAAGGCAATCGTGGAAGATCCGCACAGGTCACAGAATCACTCATGCTTTCTTCGCAGCTTTCTCAGCTGCTATGACTGAAGTAAAGAAATAACAAGTTTTCATCATATCTACATATATCTGAATCACTCCCGAGATTACTTGCCTTTTCAGAATTCAGTCTCGGAATTTGTTCAAACATTTCAAGAATTTTTTACAAACGTTTTTACAATTTTCAGACTTATTAACCTTGGTCAAACCAGCCAAAACTGGCCTCTGCAATGATTATGGAGAATGACTATGTGCAGATAAAGCTGCCAAGAATAGTATTTTTGAAAATTTACGAATGACTGGCTCGGTAACAGTCATTTCGGTAGTAAATTTCAAAAACACTCTTCTCTTGGCCTGAGAATGGGCATTCAGTGAACCAAAATTTAAATTTTCTTGACAAATCTTGACCATCGCTTGGTTCACTACATTTTTCCTGTACTATGAATGAATACTATATTGCTGAATGCAGATATATATCAAATAAACATGAAATGAAAATAGTTTACTATCTTATTACTATCCAAACAATATCAGCATTAATTTAACGCTTTTAGTGACAAATCTTGACAAAGTTAATTCTTTCCGATACAAAACTTATTCTGTTGAATATTTTGAAATTGATTTCACTGGAGGCCATTGATGCCTTCCAGTCAAATTAATTTCAAAATATTCAAGTTTTCCTGTATGGTTGACTTGAAAATCAGTTATTTATCGATGAGTGTTAACCTAGGTTTGCGCGATTATTGCTTTCAGTAATCACGATCAATTATTTAATAATAATCGCGATTACTCGATTAATCAACTTGAGTACAAATTACCCAGTTATAACAGCAAAAAGGCATATCAATGACGAAAGCTGCAATGATGTTGAGAAAGGCCGATTTGCAGGCCAAGAGAAGACTATTTTTGAAAATGTGTCCCTGGAGTGCCTGGCTCGATTTTCGAGACAGTCATTCCAGTGATACATTTTCAAAAATAGTCTTCTCTTGGCCTGCAGATGGACATTCATTTGCTGAGCAAAATGTAAATTTCCGTGACGATCGCATTAAAGAGTAATGAAAAGGTAGGTTTTGAAACATTTTATGCTGTAGAATTAGTCACGATTATTCGATTATTTAATTTTTAATCATATAACTTGACAATTTAAAAAATAATCGCGATTGTCGATTTAATCACATAATCGTGCAAGCCTATGTTAACCTTTTAACACTCATATCAGCCAATTTTACAACTGGAATGACTGGCTCGATAACCGAGCTAGTCATTCCAGTGGTGAATTTTCAAAATTAGTCACAGAAAATTTAATTTTCTTGAATAAATTCAATGGGTAAAGGGTTAAACAGGTGCAACATGATATAGATGTGACTTGAGACAGACAGACAGATCAACAGACAGACCAAACAACAGACAGACCAAACAACAGACAGAGACAGACAGACAGACAGAACAACAGACAGACAGAACAACAGACAGACAGAACAACTTATAATCATTGTGATTAAAAATAAAATTCAAGGAGTCTAACTGAATTTGCTATGGCAACAAGGAGGCCAAAATCGCTTGACCCTCATCCTCAGCTGAAACCTACACTATAGCTCAGAAATAGCTAAATACGTTTACAAAAAAGACGCCAAGGGCTGTATCACTCACCTGGCATTTTTAGTTCAACTCTTGGCCTAGATGATATTTTATGAGTTTTGAATCGATCCCCCAAGTGGTTTCGGAGAAGACTTTTAAAGACGTTCCTAAAAATCAGCCAAAATCCAAGATCGGCATCCTTTGAACAAACTTGGATCTGTATGCTCTAAGGATGCTTCCTGCTAAATATAATTGAAATTGGTCCAGTGGTTCTTGAGAAGTCGTTTGAAGAAAAAATTGCTGAGTGGATGAATAGACGGTGATGAACGGTCGCTATGGCATAAGCTTACTTGGCCGTTCTTGCCAGGTGAGCTAATAAAATAAAACATACTGTTGAATATTTTGAACGTAAGCCTAAGGCAGCAATGTCTCCCAATCCAATTATGTCAAAAACTAATTCAACTAGACATTTCTTACATCATGTTCAAAACTACACTGTAATTATTAGCATGTTACTCCTTTTGTTTTGGAAACATTTGAAGCTATTTCTTGGCTGTACTGTCAGCTCTTGTCTTCGGAGGTCTTAGGATGGAATTATGGACTTAGGCACTTATTTCCTCGTCGTCCACATTTTCATTCTTCCTTAACTTAAACTTCTCTTTCATTTCACTTCCTGGCGATTTGTAGTTTGCTGTGTAATCATATTTCACCTCCTGATCCTGCCAAAAAGCATCCAATCCTACCTAGAATGCAAACACTGTTTCCAGATTTATCAGACCATTCCATATTTCCACAACTCTGTCTGTAAAGACATTTTTTCAGATCCAGTCTACACTTCTTCTTTTCTAGCTTTACGTTGTGCTCCAGACACTAACCACATACTCAAGATGGGGTCTTACCAGTGCTTGAATAGATAGACAAATATACACCTGTGCAAAAGTTAAGCACCACCCTATTTTTACGCACATGCGAGGGTATATTCATGTGCTATGAAGAAAGCAATAGCATAAACATTTATGTATCCATCCATCTTAGTGCAAGAGGTAATAATGCAACTAGAGGAATGCTGATTATGATGGTGGGGAAACACTATGTTTTTGTTTGAACTTGAAAACGAGGCCTGAATATGGTTACGTTGACACAACTGACAACTATTGCCCTACAGTTGACACACGTGGCTAGATTGTCATTAATGATGTCTGAAAACGAAGTTTAACATCTGTGCACGAGTTTGAGACTGTCATTATTAATACCGGGTATATCCACCTTGTGCCTGGATGACGGCCTGGACACGACGTCTCATGCTGGTCACCAACCGACTGATACGCCATTGTGGTATTCGTTGCCATTCAAGATGGAGTGCATCTGTTAATTCCTGTAGGTTCTGCACAGGAGGATCCCTCCTTCTCACCATGTTTCCCAGAATGTCCCAGATATGCTCAATAGGGTTCATGTCAGGGCTCCTTGCTGGCCATGGTAGGGTTTCGATGGCATTCTGGCGGAGGTATTCATGCACAGCTCTAGCACGATGTGGTCGGGCGTTGTCATCCATGAATATAGGGTGGGTTCCAGGTGCATGATTTACAAAATGAGGGACCACAACTCTATCCAGTATGGAATCTTGATATCTTTGCCCATTTAGTGTTCCAGGTACAGTCAACAGATCCAGCTTACAATCAAATGAGATGCACCCCCATATCATAACGGAACCTCCACCAAATGGAACTTCTTCCATGATGTTACGTTGGTCGTACGCCGTGCGTCTGGACCTCCATACACGAGTTCGACCATCTGTGGCATGAAGCAGGAACCGACTTTCATCGGACCAGTGTACCCGTCTCCAGGATCTCATGTTCCAGTGTCTTCTTTCGTTGCACCACCTCAGACGCTCCTCTTTGTGGTGTGCAGTGAGGAGAGGACGTCTGACAGGTCTCCTAGCTTTCATGCCAGCAGCATACAGTCTCCTTTTGACGGTAGACATTGACACTCTATTGCACGTTTCCCATTGCTGGCTGAGCACTCTGCTGTTGGTGAATGGAGATCTCCTAACTAGGGCTCGATCATCACGGGCAGTAGTCTTCTTCGGTCTTCCAGATCTAGGCCTGTCCTTCACCTCGTTAGTTTGCCCATGTTTTGCAATCAAACGACTGATTACAGTATGGTTAATGTTCAGCTGTCTGCCAATCTCTCTGCATGACATACCAGTGGTATGCATGCCTATGATTTGCCATTTCACACGATCACTTAACCTTCGTCTTGCCATAGCGGGTCACAATCAAGAGCTAATTCTCTCTGTACAAATAAACCACGGTCATGAACACAAAATTCCTAATCTTGTCGCCTAAATCTGTATGTAATGTTCTACACCTCAAACTGGACTTTTACATAACTGAACACGTGTGCTGTTTCCCGCCACGCACGGACATCAAGCGGCGTGAAGTCATGCATGCATGTGCATTTCGTACTTGGAATTATGTCAGCTAACGCGGGGACAAAAAGTATGGCAGCCTAGTTGTACCATCATGTTTCTACGTTCTATTGTTTTTGCTGGTGCTTAACTTTTGCACAGGTGTATATATCCTCATCTAAATATGTAAAACTTCTCCAAATCACGCCCATGATGCCGTTTGCCTTGTTGACTTGTGCTTGTTGTAAGTGAGTTTTAAATGTAAGACATTGGTCCACCACCACACCTATGTCCTTCTATTTGTATACTTGTTCGAGTACTACCGTTTCTTCATTAGGCTGGGGTAACTGTAACTTGTAACTGACTGTAACTTAGTTACATTTTTCATGTAACTGATGTAACTTGTAACTAAGAATTTTTTCAATTGCAAAAGTATATTTATTATGATTTACTTAATTTGCAGCATAGCTCCTCTTATACAGGTGCCACTCCAATATCCCAATTTGAATGTTAATCATTCTACAAGCTGTTAAATATATTGAAGCTAACTTTGCTGAAAGATGTTGGTGCAACTTTTATTCCCAACCATCAGGGATATTTATTTTTTTAATTTACCATTGGAATGGCTGGCTTGAGCATAAAGCCAGTTGTTCCAATGGTAAATTTTCAAATATTAATCTTGTAGCCTGCAAAACAGATTTGCTGGGCCATAGGCTTGATTGTCCTGACCAATCTTGACCGTTAATGGGTTACCCCATTCTATATGTCTGGATATGTGATATTAACTACATACTATTATTTTAAAGATATGTTTGTTAGCAATGATAATCTGAGTGAATTTATTGCTACATCAGACAACAACAAGCTTTAATCAAAATCTTATACAGCTTTTACATTAATCTGGTTTAGAAACAGGTTGTTTAGTAAATCATCAAAGCATTAAGTTACATCAATTTTGTTAAAGAATATTTTAGTTTTCTTATAGAAAATGTCCACATGTAGAACATGAGATTATTTTAGAAAATTTAGCACTGAAATGACTGGCTTGGTTATTGAGCCAGTCATTCCAGTGGTCAATTAAAAAAAATAATCTTATGTCTGGAAATGGACATTTCTCACACAACTGCAAAAGCTGTTTTCTCCAACTTTAGCGTTAAATGGTTAAAGATTAAAAATACCAAATGCTCAATTGTAAAGAAAGTTAAAATCTGCCACAGTATGTCCCGCTCCTTTCTTTATATGCTATTGATTAGAACATCATTTTGCTCAGCAATTATACTCCAGCTAAGGTCAGTTCATATAAGTGTGCTGGTAAAGATCAATGGACAATGCCATCGATAAAAGTCTAGCCATTTGGTATAGCAGATGAATTTACAAATGCTGTGGAATGAAACTAGTGTACTGGAAAGCTGTTGAATATATGTGAACCCACATAGTTTATCCGTATTGATGTTAACCATATAACACTTGAAATCCCAGTGTCGCAATTTTGTTAACTATACAGAAAAACTGTTTCAATCCAATTATTTCAGAAAAAATTCAACTGAACAATTGTTACATTGTGTTCAAACTTGTAGTAACTAATATGGTTTGTATTTTGGAAACATTCCAGCATATTTATGAGCTGAACTGTATGAGGGTAGGAATGACACCAGGGACAATGGTGTCATCAACAGGCACAGGCATCAACTTTATTAATCATTAGTCTAATCAACCCTGTAATCATCTAACTGCTACATTTTTACAGATGACATATTCCAGGGGTTATATCCCGTAACCTGATAAATATTTTGAAAATAATTTGACTGAAAATTGTTGGTGGATAAGCCACCAACAACTTTCAGTCAAATTATTTTCAAAATATTGAGCAAGTAGAGTTTTTTTCCTCATTGAAATTATTGTCCTGTGGCTTGCAGCAGCGAGACAGTTAATGGTCAAATTTGCTTAAGACGATTTCAATTTTCTGATACAAAATATCCAAATTCAGAAAAAGACTTTTTTAAATTTACAACTGCAATGACTGGAGAGTCTGAGTCATTTCAGTGGTACATTTTCAAGTCTTCTCTTGGTCTGCAAAAAGAAATTTTTCAACAGCACTACAGCAGAAATTTTTGACAGACTTCTTTGTGTGTTAAATAGTTAACACAACTACCTTAATTTAGACAATTATACAGTAAATTTTCCAATCAAAAGAAAACATGTATCAGGATTAACTCTTACCCTTTTTATCAGGTAATTTGTTTTTCTCCTGCGTGTCAGCGTGCTTCAGACTTGATCGCTTGAAATCACTGATAGACTTAGTAAACTCCTGCTCAGATTTCTCCTTAGATACATCTAGAAACAGTCAACAGATAACGTTATGTTATTGAGTGAATCCTTTAACACTTAAATTTGTTCAAGAAAATTTCATATTTTTTTCATAGAAAATGTCCATTTGCAGACCAAGAGAAGTTTATTTTTGAAAATTTACCACTGGAATGACTGGCTCGGTTATTGAGCCAGTCATTCCAGTGGTAAATCTTTTTAAATAGTCTTCTAGTCTGCAAATGAAAATTTCTCAAAACCACTGCAGAAGCCATTTTTGGTTGATATGAGTGCTAAAGGGTAACACATTATATTCTGAAATTTGAGAAACGCGGCTTATGACCCTCAAGCAGCTGAAATTCATAGTTGGTGTACATTCTGGCCAATTTGGTGACACAGTTGCTAAAACTTGCTATAAGCCTGGGTTGTTCGAAACAGAACTAAAATTCAGCAAAATTGTTTACAAAATGCCCAGCAGCCCTTCTTCTACGTGACATAGGTGAGTAACACTTTGAAGCCAGAATTCTCAGAATCTCAATTTCAAGCTATCTATACAGGTAGATACTGTTGAATATTTTGAAGTTAATTTGACAGGAATCTGTTGCTGCCATATTAGCTTGAAAATATTTAACAGAGTAGTTCTTGCATTGTAATGGAAGATTCTGGATAATCAGTTAATTATATGACATCATAATCAATGTGACGTGTAGGCTGATGTCATAATCAATTACGTCACAGATGCTGTAGATAAGTTTGTCAGGAACGCTTAATTGATGACAGACTAAGTGTTGTTGTACGAATACACATTCAAGGATCACTATGAAATGAACCCTATACATAGAAGCCCCATATAATAAACCCTGTCTATAGAAGCCCCATATAATAAACCCTGTCTATAGAAGCCCCATATATAATGATTACCGTCAGAATTTGGAAGTGGGTTCTTCTCTTGTGTTGAAGCATGCTTCAAATTCGATTTTTTAAAGTCATTTATAGATTTCTGAAACTCGACCTCATGCTTCTCCAAATCAACATCTGTAAATAAAATCAGGACGAAAACATTACAAAATCATCCAATAAATCGAAAATCGCGATGTTTTAAATTGTGAGTTTATATGATTAAAAATTAAATAATCGGGAATATTTTCTATTGCATAAAATATTTCAAAACTTATCTTTCAATTACTTGTTAATGCGATCGGTCATGCAAAATGACATTTTGCTTAGTGAATGTGTGTCCATTTGCAGGGCAAGAGAAGACTATTTTTGAAAATATATTACTGGAATGCCTGGCTCGAGAAGCCAGGCATTCCAGTGATACATTTTCAAAAATAAACACAATTGCAGTTTTTGTCACTGATATTTTTGGTTATGTCTTGGTAATTTGTATCCATGCTGATTAATCGAGTAATTATGATTATTTTTTAATAATCGATCGCGATCACTCAACGCAATAATCGTGCGAGCCTAATGCCACACCCATTTCTCTCTCAGCTCTGACCACTTCGTACATGTGTAGGAGTCATATTGAAACTTTGAAACATCAATTCCCAGGATCGAAATTTAAAGTGAAATATACGGGGAAACTGTTGAATATTTTGAAACTGTCTATGGAGCGACAGCTTCCACTCAAATTAGTTTCAAAATATTTAAAAAGAATCATTATTCAATTGTAAATTCATCAAATACATACAATTTGTACACTGATCAATTATTCACAATTATTCATAGAAATGGATCTCTGATGATTATGACTTATCAACTGCATGACTATTTTCAACCTTTTTGGGTCTCATCAGGTGCAGGTAACATTTGAACTCATGACACTCAAATTACGACTGAGACTCACTTAGGGCTGCGCGATATACCGATACCATATTTAAAACCAATATCCTGCACTGACGGTTTATAACCGATTATAAGAAATAAATATCGAAAAACCGAATATGAACATATTTTCGGGTTTTCGTATCAGGATTGTTAAAAATAAAATATACTAACGAGCATGAAAGTGTAATGAATCATAATGCCCATACTTTCCATTAAGCTACGTTCGGGGCAACTAATAATTGAACGTGGCCCCAATTGCGCATAGTGTGTAACTCCATGTAACTCGCTGTACGCCGAGAGAAATCAAGCAGCGAATTAATTAAGTAAATATCCACTCGTCTTTTCTCTGGTAGTGTCCGATAAATTTGCAATATAAAACACAATACTAACGCGGGAATTTGTCATTGAAATTTGTATCGGGGAACACATTTCTAAACAACGGCATCCATTTTATTTACGTCACCGGCTAATTAACATAATGCAAAGTCGTCCCAAAACTAAATCGCCCGAATGCATACAAATCTCGCCAATAAATATAATGCTGAATACATTTTGCTGATTAGGATATAATTTTAAATAAAATTATTACTCAAGACGATTTTAAAACGTTATCTTCTATACACAATATCATATTAACTAATGAAATTCGCGTTCGTAATATTACAGTTAATATTTTCTACAAGGCATGATTTCGTCGCCGGGCCGAATTGGAAATGAAAGAAGAAGGGAGATAATTACATCATAATTAATTACAATCACGTGATTTACGTCTTTTCGCAACCTGTTTTGCTGATGATTTATGATTAATTTTGACAAAATAAACGATGCTTATTTAACTGTGCGTAATATCTAGGTGGTCTAATTAATAATTTCACTCCAGCGATGATGGATGTTATGAGGTATATTAAGCTTTAAATGCGTAAAATGTTACGAATGTATCAGGGCATGAAAATACGTTCTGTTTTCGTGCTATTTTTTTATAATTTAAATTTTTTGTTTCATGTCCATAAAACCGATATTCGGTTAAAACTGATATGAAAAGTCATATCGAAACCGATATGGCTGCAAGCCAAACCGTGCAGCCCTAGACTCACTACCTTTAGCTGTCTAGGCCATGAATGTCACATGGTGTGTATGAAGGTTATTTTACTATAATGGACAAGTGTTAACGCTGTGCCGACGATGCGAGCAGGATGTGACACAGTACTTCTAACATGACTGCATATCAGACAGGTAACGAGTCCGACTTGTAATCTGAGGAACATGGTGCTTCAGATTCTAACAGCGCCTGATGAGACACAAAATGTTGAAGCTAGCTCGAAGCTGAGCGTGTAGAGGAGTGTGAATAATTCATTAATTTTATTACCGTAATACCAGATAGAATTACTATATAATTCGGACACCAATGAGGCTTTTCAGTTTTTGTGACCGAGCCATATTTCATTTTGATTGTGACCTCAACTCGTGACATAATGGATTATGATGTCAGATACATGTACTTGAATGATAGATCGATATTGATAAGTAGGCATGTTCGACTTAGTACTTTAAGTGATCATGATCGATTGTGTAAAAATAATCATGATTTCTCGATTAATCAGCCTAGGTATTCTACTAACTCAGTCATACAAACAAAGCCATATTAATGACGAAAGCTGCAATGGTATTTAGAAATGTCTATATGCAGGCTTAGAGAAGCTTCGATGCTCGAGTCCGTCATACATTTTCAAAAATAGTCTTCTCTTGCCCTGCAAATGGACACACATTCACTAAGCCAAATGTCATTTTGCATGACCGATCGCATTAACAAGTAATTGAAAGATAAGTTTTGAAATATTTTATGCAATGGATATACGATGCGCATAATGTAAATTTTCGTGACCGGCCACAATAAATAGGAATTAAAATGCAGGTTTTGAAATAATCATATGCAGTGGAAATTATTCACGATTATTCGATTTAAAAATTTTTTTAATCACACAAATTTATGGTTTAAAAAATAATTGTGATTTTTGATTTAATCGTTCAAGCCTATTGATAAGGAACTTAATTTCAATCCAGCTTTTACCTCCTAGAGCTCTGGAATTTTAGTTCCCTGCATCCTATCTCTTTTCAGATGAACACCATAAACAATATTCCTGCAAGCTGGTATGGTCTAAGGTAGCAAGAGCTTAGAGCAGCATTGTTTACAAAATGTACACAAGTCTTCCTTTATAATCTTCTTCTTCTTCTTTTCGTTCGCTGATCATACCGCTAGTCCTGTAAGTGACTATCGACATGATCATAAGCGTTAAGTGCGTGGATCCATGGTTTATTAGAGTGCCCCGTGCGGCCTGGAACCTCCGTCTTCAGTACTCGAGGTTTCTGTCAGGGTTACCTCACCCTTACCTCCTTTAGTCGCCTCTTACGACACGCAGAGGATACGGAAGGTGTATTCTAAGCCCCACCTACAGGGCAAATTCCTTTATAATCATTTGACATAAGTTAACAGCAGCAGTTAACACCCTTAAAGTTAAAACAACACTTTAATTTCTATTTTCTTTACCATTAACCTTTTGATAGTCAATCTGACAAAAAGAAATCTCTGAAAAATATCCCAATTGCAAGACAACAGAAAGTTATTATTTGGAACTTAGTTATAAATTTACAAAATTATGCTTCTCTTGGCCTGCAAATAGGCATTCACCGGGAAAAAAAAAATTTCAAAAAAATTTGATGATTAAAACATTAACCCTTAGCACTCTGATGTCAATATTCTATCTTTTACTGTGTTAATAGCAAAGACACTGGTGTACATTTTTCAACAATTTTGGTGGACGATGTTGGTGTCTACGACAGCACCATCTTCCACCAAATTTGTTGAAAAATGAACACCTGTTCATCTTTTAATTTAATTTGAAAATTTAAAATTTTGACATCAGAGTGGTAAGGGTTAAGAGATATATTTCAGGAGCTTTGAGGCAAGAGTTAAAAAGATAAATTGTACTCAATTCATTCACGCCTAAAATCCCAACCTCTCCCTTTCAAGGTCACCATATACCAGAAACATTATTGAATAATTTGAAAAGATGTCAGTCAGCAAAGGAAACATTTCATCAAGTTTTCTTTTAATCAGCTACAGTACCATTTTAATGGTAAAGTTGTTTTTCAGATAATTTCTGTCAAAAGAATGCCCAATTGCAGACAAACGGAATACTTTTCAAAATTTGTTGCCTGTTCATAGATTGATGGGGAAAATTTTCAAAAAGGGGTATCAGAATATAACACTACAGCTTACCCGACTATATTGATATACAGACAGACAAAGCAAATCATATTCAATTTATTCAAAACCTTAAACCTTTAACCCTCGAATTTGTTCATCAATTTTCTCATAGAACATGTCCTTTTGCAGACCAAGAGAAAACTGTTGTTGAAAATTTACCACTGGAATGAGTGGCTCGGTTATCGAGCCAGTCATTCCAGTGGTACATTTTCAAAAATGTTCTCTTGGTCTGCAAATGGAGCACTGAGATGAGGTTAAAGTTAAACTAAAGATCATAAATAATAGTTGATAAACTATTGAACACTGATGACACAGATAAACAATTTTAATACAATCGCATACATGTAAACTGTTGAACATTTTGAAAATAATTTGATTGTAACAGTGTTCTTGCCATAGGCAGCATAAGTTCGCAATCAAATTAGTTTCAAAACATGTAAAATTATATTTTTATATTTGATTTTTTTTTGGCGCTCAAATGACTAGACTAGACATACTAGACATATAAGAAACTTACTGCTTTTATCTGGAAGAGTATTTTTTTCTGTCGTTTCCGTAGGTTTTAGACTTGTTTTCTGGAATCCGGAAATTGATTTCTGAAATTCTACTTCATGCTTCTCCTGTGCCAGAGCTGAAATAAAACAGGACAATGATGTGGCTGGTTTGTCTACAAAAGTTGAAATTATCAACCACCTTCATGTATACCCAATGCAGGCAGGCACAAGCACGCACGCACGCACGCGCGCACACACACACGCATACAGTATTCAACAAAAGCTGTGGTTTATACGTCACTTAATATTGTTTATATGAATAAAAGAAGCTCAAGCCATCCAAAGCAAGCCATATGTTTGGTAAGCGGTGCAAAAAATAGTTCCAAAAGGTCATTCTTTTATAGCTGTCTCTCAGCAACAGCGCCCAGTTAAATTAGTTTCAAAATATTCAACAGAATATTTATAAAATAGTAGACATACAATTCCTACAACAACGCATAGTCTGTCTTCAAATATGCGTTCGTGACGTACTTATCTACGTCATTCGTGATGTCATTCATTATGATGTCATTCTACACGTCACATAATTGATTATGACATCATATGATGGGTGGATAACATGAAAACGTCTATTCTGAACACGGTGTAAGATGCGTTCTGTTGAATATTTTGAACATAATTGGAAGGCCTTACGCAGCAATGTCTTAACCCTGTGGCAGCGAGGGGACATATTATCAGCTTGAAATAATTATGTTCCCAGTCCGACGGGACGTATTATCGACAAGAGCCAATTAGACGCCGGGAGCGATGGGACGCATTATCGGCTCAAGCTACCACCAGTTTTCGATTGCTATATACGCAAGCATTACTGGCGTTTTATCCAATCAAACTTAGCGTTACATTACGTCAGAAGGCCGAATTTTCTAAATACACTGTCAATTGATCAATTCAGTTTGTTTACAAATTTATGCGGGAAAATATAAATAGATCTTTGTGAATGAAATAGTTTGCGCAAAAATGTCGAAGATGACGAAGCAATTCCTTTATTTAAGCGAGTACCCGCGAGTACCCGATTATCCGAATAGATGGAATCGGGTATTATTATTATTATCATTATTATTATAGAGCTGCTCAATGATTGGGCAAGCTGGAAAATCTTTCTAAACAGCATCCTATACTAGCAGTGTCATATATAATACGGAAATGCGAACGCAACCCGCTCTCGGTAGTTAAGATCGCGAATTTCGTTTGTTATCTTTGTCACGTGATAGGATGTCACAGATTATGACAGTTAGTTTAATTTTAATGAAACTAGTTTCCACGCATTTAAATTATTTTATAATGACAATTTGCCATTACTGAATAACTGAAAATATCCCCCTACTACAATAATATATATATATATATATATATATATATATATATATATATATATATATATATACATATATATATTATAGTAGGGGGATATGTGGTAGTGGTATGCATGGACGAAAATTCAAAGGCCTGTGGTCTGGAACCTTGAAGGACATATCAGCATAGACAACACAATTGTTTTAAAGATATTTACCACTGTGGAGATATGGTTCACATGGGGACAGAACGAGTGGGGGGGGGGGGAATTGGGAGATGCCCCCGGCCCATTTTTTCCTCTCCCTCAGTTTAGAACCCCACCCCACCCAGGTCATAACACATACCGACACCCCAGTTATTGCGCTTGATTGCCGTGTCCATTTTTGTCAATCTTACTGGGGTTTGCTGCTGTTCATGTTGCAATGTTATTAATATATCTATCCTTTTATTTTTCAGCTTGAAACACCATTTGAGAGAAAAATGAAAGCAAATTTAAACTTGATGATTTTTATAAACCCTGTAACACTTAAATTTGCTAAAAAAAAACTACATCTCATAGTAAATATCCATTTCGAGACAAAGAGAATCTGTTTGAAAATTTACCACTCGGTTATTGCGCCAGACATTCCAGTCGTACTTTTTCAAAAATATTCTCATGATCTGCCATTTTGCAAGGTCACTGCTGTAGCCATTTTTGGCTGGCTTGTGCGTTAGGTTTAATAATATTTAAATACTGTATTGTGTAAACTACCAGTGTAAATATCTAATAAAGTTTTCTCGAAGTGAGAGGGAGAGAGAATCTCATATTAGGTAATCAGAATGGACTATTGATAGTAGATTTGTTGAGTATATCGAGTCCAATTTGATTGGAAGCTGCTGCTGCTTTAGGCAACAATAGATTCCAATTAAATATATCAAAATACACTAAACAGATTACTTTTTTAGACTTCAGGATCTTTACCCTTGTCCTGCAAGGGGAAGGGGGGGGGGGTATTTATTACATTTGTGTGCGTCCGGTATTGCATCTAAAATATTGATCCTACTGGTTTCAAATTTTAACGCAACAAAGCAACATAGCCTAAACAAGGATTTCCAGAAGTTGTCTGTGATATGGGCAAAAACCCAGGATTCAGATTGGATACACATTTTAATTTATGGACATCTCGGAAACTACTGGTTAGATTTTGCTCAAATTTTAACAAAGTAGAGGGCCATACACTATGATTTAACAAATTTGGATGTGCTAAAATTTATTTTAAAACCGCTATGTACATTGTGAGAAAAATGGTATGGTAGTCTCGGCAGTGGTTTACTATCTCTGATTACTGTTGTTCATAATGTTATCTAACAAGCATCAGGTCCCCAACAACCCTGTTGTGCTTTAAAAATTGAATCTACCCGTCAATGGAATCTAAGTGATAACTAGATTGCTTGGTCGATGATGCATTATAGCAGAACCCATGTTCACCACTTTGACCTCGTTACCCCATCCAATCCCTGGGGGCGGAGCCAAATGTAAATGCCCTCTTGCTGCCTTGCACGCCATAATCACCTACCAAATTTGTTTGAATTCCAACCACTGATTTTGGAAGAGTTGCATTACACAGAGACGAGTGGATTGTTGTGGAAAATCTGGATGTCATAAGGGAATATGATCTGTGAAAGCAGGAGTTGAAAATTAACATGAGCCAGAGGCTAGTAGAAATTGACTATGACTAGTACAATTTGTAACCGACCAGCCTGATGGTAACAATTTGATATGTCAATGGTCAAGGTGGCCAAGAAATGGCATTGCCGTGATCTTCAGAAATGTAGATATTCAGAGCAAGAGAAGACTATTTGTAAAAATGTACCACTAGAATGACTGGCTCGATACCCGAACCAGTCATTCCAGTGTTAAAATTTCAAAGATAGTCTTCCCTTGGTCACCAATGAAAATTTCATGGGCTAAAGTAGAATCTAGTAATCCTTCTAGAGACATGTAGTGGCTCATTTGGTCTTAATTTCAATTCATGGAGAGGGTGTGTGAGAGCGATCTTTTGAACACCCACTCTTGCCCCTCCCCCTATGGGGGGGGCAGGAAATTCACAATTGTATGGTAACCCATATCAAATTCCTTTGAATTCCACACAACAGTTTGGGAGGAGTTAGCGTGATGGACAGTTTTTCAGATATTTGTCCTTTGGACCCCATCCCCTGACCCACAGGGGGCGGAACCAAATCTAAATATGGTCTTACAAAGCTCAATCATGGGTAACCCACATACCAAATTTGGTTGAATTTCACCCACCTGTTTGGGAGGGGATAGCATGATGGACCGACAGATGGGTAGATGGAGGCAATTATAACAACTCCATTTTTTCAAAACATGGGGATCATGAAAGGACCCAAGGCGATAAGATACAGGTAGGTAATTAATTCAAAATCTTTATACAAAAATGTAAATTTCTTTTGGATTGAAAAATTAGGCTACCACCACCATCATTGGCCACGACACATTGTTTCCAGGATTTTTTGGTGAAAGGGTTAAACATAGCAAAGACTGGAATTGACAAGTGGACATGGCAGAAATTTAGATTTTCTAATAGATGAATCCACTTTTAGCTCTGCCCCATCTCTAGGTATGCTCCATCCATGATTTGCGTGTGTTGGGTTCAGTTTATACACTTTGAATCCTAAATTCCCAATTCCAAGATAACTATAGATACAGCTAACCTGTTCAATATTTTGAAACTAATCTGACTAGGGTCTGTTCAACTATTCAACAGAATGTTTAGTAAATGGCATACAATTCGTACAACTGAGACTTTCAAAAGTGCATGATGGACTTAGCTACGTCATCCAATAGATATTTTGACTGTGACGTCAGCCTATATGTAATGTAATTCATCATGTCATATACTTGGGTGACAGATTGGATTCATCTATTATTTAACCCTTTCTCATTTTCACCGACAAATCCCTGAAAAAGTATGATGCTTACAGTATAAAATTTATTCTATTGAATATTTTGAAATTAATTTGACTGAAAGCCATTGCTGCGTAAGGCAGTTTGCAGTCAAACTAATTTTAAAATATTCACCAGTTTTCCTTTATGGTATCATTAAAATGAGGTATGGGGAATTCATCGGAAAAAGGGTTAATCTTACCTTGCTCGTGTGCAGATTTATGTTGTATATTTCACTGCCGTCGAATCATATTTGCGTCGTTCTTGGCTGATTCAT
The DNA here is from genome assembly GCA_034401795.1 of Chaetoderma sp. LZ-2023a. NCBI lineage: Eukaryota > Metazoa > Mollusca > Caudofoveata > Chaetodermatida > Chaetodermatidae > Chaetoderma > Chaetoderma sp. LZ-2023a. The sequence continues at coordinate 42,941,042 of CM067366.1, forward strand.
TGCGATGGAGCCTAGTGTATACAGTGTCTCCGAATTCATAAGGATCAGTAATTTACATTAACAATTTTGATTGAATTCTACCAAAAGCTTTTGGAGATGGATGGATAGACAGATGAATGGAGGCAATTGCAATATCCCAGCAGTCTTAGCAGTCTTATTTTACACAGATCAACAAATTTTTCTCTTTATAAAATCCATGTTAGTCAATCCATCAGCCCACTTAGCAGAAGAAAGTCTCTGATGTTTTTAAGCCATTGTCCGCTCACCTGAAAAAAATAGGAACAATAAGTTAGAAATAGAGTTATATTAAGACTTTAACAATCAGATTTTTTCATGAAAATTTCCATTTTCTCATAGACAATGCCCATATGCAGACCAAGAGCCAGTCATTCCAGTGATACATTTTCAAAAATAATGTTACTTTGGTCGGAAAATTGACATTTTCCTAGACAACTGCAGCAGTTTTAGTTTGACTCAAATGTTAGATGGTTAACAATATACATGTACGGCGCAGGGTCATAGGGATATACTGGTAAGCACTATGACCCGACAACGGCTGTTATGGTCATACACCGCCCTCAGATTTTAGCGCGGAATTGAATAATATAATAAATGGTGGGCATATATAGTCCAAAAAGGGAGTATGACTACTAGTTACTGGACTAACCTTTTCAATCGACAAGAGTGAATAAAAATCTTTTTACAAATATTTCTAAATTCTGTTGAATATTTTGAAACTAATTTGACTGGAAGCTGGCTAAGGCAGCACCAGCTTCAAACTGGATTCAAAATATTCAACATCTTACCTTTATAATGACTGTAAACGTGAAATACTGCAATTTCAGGTTCAAATGTAATAATTGTTTTTAATTTTGGGCACACTTCCATGATAGTGCAAGTTTGTTTCAGGGCCCCGGTTCTCTATATCTTTGATCAGAGGATACTGGCCACACAGTAAATGGTGATAGAATGTTTGTAACAAGGGCAATAGTGAAATATTTGTTTTCTAAGGAATAATTAGTATGTTCCAATCATCAATGATTGTTAGTCAATGTGGTGTTACTTCCCAAGTTTTCAGTTACTCAATGACTAATTTAACCGAGAAAGTTATAGATTGTGGTAAGAAAGCAGCAGAACCAATAATCTCAATCATCGATGCATGTCTTTGTTTACAATTTCCGAGAAAACTTACTCTTCAAATTACTAGCATTAATTAGGCCGAGTTGAGATGCGAAATCTGTCAAATATATCGGCATCCCACTTCCCGATTGGCAATATGGTTAATCTAGTCATCTGTCTACTTTTTAGTTTGTGGCGTACAAGAAATATGCATAGATTACATATTTGAACACACAACTATTTTCCAAAACAGCTGATCGTGTCGCCATATTGCCGGAAAAATTAATATTCATGAATTCCCGACCAATCAGATGCGTCAATCTTATAGCGCGTGATACAGTGATGCCAATAATGGGTAATGAGCGTGGTACTCGTATATTAGATACGTGTACGATTCCACAAATTCCTCTCGTTCTCTCATGATCTTTCACGATAAACGATTCCTATTGGAGACGCCGCTACAAAAAATGTCTGATGCTATAGAATCTTAGTGTAAAACATTCGCGTTCGCTTCTTAAATTGCTGATTGCAACCAGTAATGCTACATAGCATAAAATTTTCCACTTATTCGTTGTCAACGCCGAGAAACCCTGGTATGTGTTCGGTTATGTATAAAGGAATTATTCAACATTGAATGAGGCCTCCCCCCAAAATCATGACCGGAATTTCTCGAAATTTGACGGCACCACGACATAATATAATTGCCATTTTCACATCTTATCGGATGAAAACCCTCACGAAACTTTGGTATCTGTTAGTTTTAATACCAATGTGATTAAATTTATCAATGGCATTTGTAAAATTTAAAAAAAATTCGATAAACTTTGCAAAAATAGACCAATGTATTTATCCTACAAGGTGTGTCCATTTTGAGAAGCACGTTGACTAACTAAAATATATTTTATTCATACAAATTTTATATGTACTTAAAGGAATTTTATTGCCCTTTCTAATGATATATAGTTTTATATATAGTGAGCTGTTAATTTGCCAAAAATAGTTAATATAATTGGCATGGTAGCACTACGCCGGCATCACGCCACTACCGCTTATAGGCTAGGGTTCTAAGCAAGTTTCCAGCTTTTGGCTGTAGGGTTTGTAGCACTTTTTTGTAAATTCTTGGTAGGGTCCAGAGGGTTAAATCAGATTTTATATTGTTTTGGAAACATTTTAACTTATTCACGAGCTGTACTGTATTTACTAAACGAGGCGGATAATTTTGATTTGAATCCTTTAACCATTTAACACTCAAACCAGCCAAAACCAGCCTCGGTAGCGGTCTTGAGAGATGTCCATATGCAGACCAAGATTATTTTTGAAAGTGTACCACTAGAATGACTGCCTCGAAAATAGTCGTCTCCTGGCCCGCAAATGGACATTTAATAAGCAAATCTTTTGATTTTTGGATCAAATTCAGTCATTAAAAGTTTAATGATCAAGCTGACTAAACACGCACTTGCGGGACGCTTGAAAAATGCCGATTTCCACGCTATGAAAATGCTTTTTTTTTTAAATTATGCACTAGAGAATGGCAAGCAGTGACAATTCTTTTTTTTTTTGGGGGGGGGGGGGGAGGGTTTGAAAATGGACATTCACATACCAAAAATGTAAATTCTCTTGACAAATCATGACCATAAAATCTACATTGTAAATAGGAGCTTGTATGAGATCCTCTATTTGTTAACACTTTAATGTTCAAGATTTTTCAGGAAAAAGCTAAAGTTTTGCCTAGTGACTGTCCATTTACAAGCAAGAAAATACTATTTTTGAACATTTACCCACTAGAATGACTGGCTCTGTTATTGAGCCAGTCATTCTAGTGGTAAATGTTCAAAAATAGTCTTCTCTTGGCCTGCAAATGGGCATTCCTGAGAACCACTACACAGGCATTATTTTGGCACACCTGACCATTAAAAAAGGTTAAACATGGGCATAATTACATCATCAGCATTTAGTAGGACTTACATTCTTTGTCTGGTAATGGGTTCTTTTCCTGTGTATCTGTGGGCTTCAACTGTGTCTTCTCAAAGCCTTCAATCGACGACTTAAACTCTTGTTCCTTCTTTTCAGATTGTACATCTGAAAGACAAACATTGTTATTATTTCTGAATTATTAATAAGCTAACTATATCAAATATTGGCTCACTAACTAATTAGATAATCTATAATAATATATTAAGTGACTTACATGTATACAAGATTTTATCAATGGCAGGCATTTAAACCGTCACTAAGGAGGCACTGTGACACCTTACAGATCTACACCATGTCCCTCATGTCTGTGCAGCGTGACCATTATTAGGTTGGTAAAGATGCCAGGAGAAGCGCGAATAGTATTGCTTTAATATTAGACTGATTGATTGATTGATTGGTGGGTGTGTGGGTAGGTGGGTGGTATGGATGGATGGGTGGGCGGGCGGGCGGGCGCGCGGGCGGCCGGGCGGGCTGACTGACTGACTGACTGATTGATTGATTGATTTGAAATAGTCACCAGCTTACCTATATGGTTCTTTTGAATTTTATGGATGAATGAATGTACCATTCTTACAGAGCAAGGGAACTAACTCCTAGACTTGAAAAAGGGAGGTAATTAATAGACAGTCAGATACACAAATTTTAAGAACCATAAACCTATATGTGTTTTAACACTTTTATTGTTGTTTTGTCAGCTTGCTCCATGCAATCATCTCCAGCAGCTGGTATCCATTCTGATAATGATGTTGATAAAGGCTGTTGCTGCATATGAACTCACACAATGGTTATAGGAGACGTCACACATTTGTCATTCATTCACATTATTACATTATATATTATCTGAATGAATGGACCCTTCCAGTTTTAGCTACGCTCCGCCCATCTCTAGTTAAGTTCCACCCACACCTCGCTCGTGTTGGGATCGATCCGTCTCTGAACTCCCTGACTATCAAATTCCAGAAAACTATACAGGTAAGCTGTTGAATACTTTGGCAGCAACAGCGTCAAGTCAAATTAGTTTCAAAATATTCAACAGCATGTTTATTAAATAGTAGACATAAAATTTGTACACGTCAGACTATTAAGAGTTAAAGATGGGCCTAATAGAATCATTTATGACATAATGATTATGACACGCCAATAGCCGAGTATGATGTCATATGACGTCAAATCATCGATGGATACTCTGGAAAGGTGAATTCTGAAAATAGCTTTCCTGTGGTGTATTGTCTGGTATATTTGTTTGTATGGACAAAATTCTTCAAGTGATCAGAAAATAACACGTGAAATCAGGATAGATTTGCGACATAAGGCGCCTTTGCAAAAAATGTCAAAAATTGGGAAGACAGACTTATACTTAAGTTGCACGTTGCAACTAATAACACCCAATCAATACTTGCAATGCTTTTTAAAGTTTTGGCACAGCCTATGTATTTTTAGTTGTGACTTGCAACTAGTGTCTGCCTGCCTGCCTGTGTCTGTCTGCCTGAGTCTGTCTGCCTGAGCCTGCCTGCCTGTCTGTCTGAGTCTGTCTGCCTGAGTCTGTCTGCCTGAGTCTGTCTGCCCGAGTCTGTCTGCCTGAGTCTGTCTGCCTGAGCCTGCCTGCCTGTCTGAGTCTGTCTGCCTGAGCCTGTCTGCCTGAGTCTGTCTGCCTGAGCCTGCCTGCCTGTCTGTCTGAGTATGTCTGTCTCTCAAATCTTTGACATTTCTGGTAAAGCTACCTTAACCCTTTAACACTCACATCGGCAAACACAGCTTCTGAAGTGGTCTTGAGAAATGTCCATTTGCTTGCTGACCAAGAGAAGACCATTTTTGAAAATTTACCACTGGAATGACTGACTCGGTTATCGAGCCAGTCATTCCAGTAGTAAATTTTCAAAAATAATCTTTTCATGGTCTGCAAATGGACATTTCTCAAGACCACTGCAGAAGCCGCTCTTGGCTGATATGAGAAATTTTTTAGCACCTTATTAAAAATATTTCTTCTTTCCTCATGTGGCTATATTTCAAATCAATGAATAATGGGGAATGGGGGGGGGGGGCTTGTATGGCATGACCAAAGGTGGTGGACAATGACTTATATTGTGGGGGACACTGGTCATCCTTCATGCTTACCCTCTGATGTTGGTAAGTGGCTCTTCTCCTGTGGTTTAATGTGTTTCAGTTTCGCTGTATCTCCCTTTGCGATCTGTGAAATAAATTGGGGTTTGTCACCATCTGCCATTTTGTAGCTTCTGTTTATAAATCCTTTCTCAAATTCCTACACGAACACAACCTGGAAAATAGCAAAAAATAGTATTTTAGTAATTATTTATTTTAATATTCAATTAAATCAAAATTGGTATTTTAAAACTAACCGAACCATTATCATGATAATCATTCCAGTGCTCAAGTTACAAAAATAGTCTTCTTTTGGCCGGCAAATGGACATCTTTCAAGACCACGGCAGTTGCCTTTTTTGGCAAGGATGGTTGCTAAATGGCTAAGGCTGAATATTGTTTTGTTCCAGGGCTAGAATATATAGCAAGTATGTGTTTTTAACTATCTATGTCAATTACTCGTCTTATCAGGAAGCTTATTCCATGTCTCTTCAATCTGAAACTTAGACAGGACCCTAAATTCATTTCTCAATATTCAATGTAGTAAATCGCTTCCATGGATTATCATTAACTGTCTGTCTGTTGGATTCCTGCAGACTAGAATTTCCATGGGGTTTAACGCTGGATATGCAGATTATTTTGAAAACAATTTGACTGAAAGTTGTTGGTGGCTAACCCACCAACAACTTTCAGTCAGATTATTTTCAGAATATTCAGCAGGTCGTTATTGCTGATTGAAAGTATTGTCTGGTGGCTTGCAGCAGTCAGACAGTTAATAAATTTGTTGAAAATAAGGTTGAAATAGTTAATTTTAAAATTAAATAAGTGTTTTTGCAGACGACATTCCAAGGGTTATCTCTGACTCTGCTAAATAATTTTTTTAACAATTTGACTGAAAGCCACCAACAACTTTCAGTTAAAAAATTTTCCAAAATATTCAGCAAGTCAGGAGTTTCTGCTCATTGAAATTATTGCCTGGTGGCTTGTAGCGGGGAGACAGTTAATGAATAAAAGTGCACTCAAAGCTGACAGTTGTCTCTTCACGTGGCAAAATAAATATACAGTCAGATCATCTTACCAGAAAGTAGTGCTCTTATGTATGAGTGTGTGGGTATGTGTGTGTGCCTGTGGGTGTCATTCAAGTGTGAGAATTAAATGTAACCCATGGACAAATAAGGCAGGGTAAACAGACAGGTTATTCCAGTGGTTCATACACAGGACAATCAACAAAAACTGACTTTCAAGTTCAGAGTTAAATATGAAACATGCTAGATATTTATAAAACCAATGTCAATATTCTAGACAGAACTGTCGCTTTCAAAAACCAATAGGTAAAATGTATCAATAGCGTGCATATATATATATATATATATATATATATATATATATATATATATATATATATATATATATATACACACAAATCCATGTGTCAACCTGACATATGAGCACCTTAAGTGAAGCAGAAAATTGAAAGGCAGACATAGCGGAAAAATGGTGGCAAATTCAGAAACAACTTGTTGAATATCTTAATTAAACTGCCTAAGGCAGAAACATCTGCGAGTCAAATTATTATCAAAATATTCAATAAATTTCTTTACGATATTGAGATTTGAAATTGAGATCATACATAAATAATTTTACTCATGCATGTGTGTGCAGTAATGCCCCTGCACACATGCACATGCACTCACAAATAAATAAATAAATAAAAAATAAGCAGAAGTTATTTTACGGCTGAAGTGTTCATTATAAAAAAAATTTGAAAAGAAGTTAAAAATAGACTGAATTTTAAATACCTGATGCTATCATTGAAATAAGGTGTAAAGAAATAGATAGAAAATGTTATTACATAAATGTAGGTCATGTTTTTATATTTCAGTCAAGAGCATGTTAGTTCTACATACTTGATTTGCTCTAACTACCTGATTGCTGCAAGACACCACATGATAATTTCAATGGACAATAACTTTGGGCCTGCTGAAGATTTTGTAAACCATTTGACTGAAAGTTGTTGGTGGCTACAGAAGTTAACGTTAGAAATGGGATGGTTTGGCGACTTAAGAAGTGTGTTTATGGTCTAGCGGATGCGTCTCTCTGTTTGTACAAGAAGGTTAAGCAAGTTATGATTCAATGTGGAGCAAAGATGTTTGTAGTTGATCCGGCTGTGTTTTTCTGGTCAGACAAAGATGAAAATAATGGTTTGCTAGCAAGTCATTAAGACAATTTTATTTGGGGTGGTGACGAGTCATTTGAAAGCAGTGTCATAGAAAAGGTTAGGACTTTGTTAAATGTTGGTCGTGAGGAGTCGGATACATTCAAATATGTCGGATTGAATCTCATTTCTGAATCTGGAAACATCTATCTGGATCAGGCAACCTACTTGAAATGTCTTCAACCAGTTACGTTGAATAAATCTCGTCTTAAAAACCAAGATTCTCTATTAGATGAAAAGGAATTGGCGATTATGCGTACCTACCCAAACATGAGGCCCAAGGGGGCCTGTGTCACTCACCTGGAGCACTATCAATTTTTGTCAAAATTGTTGGTGGGTGGTTTAGCAGTCTGTTAAATGAGTTTGTGGACATTTTTCCAAGTGCAATATGGCCACCAAACACACTACATTTTGATTGGCCCACGGCGCCCATGTTTTTTTGGATGGATCAACTTCCCTTGGACAAATTTCGGCCTGATGCCTTCAGCGGTTCTGGAGGGGTAATTTCCGTGAAAACCAGGTCATCCAAGATGGTCGCCGAACCATTTGGTCAATCAAGTCCTCTTGAACAAAATTGGCTTAACTCTTGGCCTAGATGAAGATTCCTCAAGTGGTTTCGGAGATTTTTAGACATTTCCTGAAATTGGTCGAAATCCAAAATGGCCGCTGGGCAAACTGGCCGATCGGGTTCATTTGAACAAACTCGGATCCTTATGCCGTAAGGATGCTTCCTGCCAAATATAATTGAAATCGACCTGGTAGTTCTCGAGAAGACATTTTAAATTTCCCATTGCTTTAGCATGGGAGCTTTTGACGAGAAAATTATGGAAGATGGCCGCCAAACCGTTTATTCGACAGTATCGAAAATTGCAAATTTGAGCTCAGAATACCCAAAAATAGATATAGAACCAATTTTGGCCTCAAAATCCATCAAATAAAAAACCCAATATGTCCACCAAACACGCTACATTTTGATTGGCCCACGGTGGCCATGTTTTTTGACGGAGCAACTTCCCTTGAAGAAAGTTTAATGGCCCCTTAGTCCCTAATCATATCTCCCAAATTTTGGCCTGATCCATTCAGTGGTTCTGGAGAAGTCGTTTTCGGGAAAACTAGGTCATCCAAGATGGCTGCCGAACCATTCGGTCAATCAAGTTGTCTTGCTTTGAATTGATTCCCCAAGCCATTTCAGAGAACGAGATTTTGAAAGACATTTCTAAAAATCGGCCGAAATCCAAGATGGCCACCGGCCAAGTTGGCCGATCGGCTCCGTTTGAATAAAATGAAATCTTTATCCCATAAGGATGGTTCCTGCCACATATAATTCAAATCTGGCCAGTAGTTCTCGAGAAAACATTTAAAATTTCCCATTGCTTTAGTATGGGAGCTTTTGGCGAAAAAATGATCCAAGATGGCTGCCAAACCGTTTATCCGAGTTTCGAAAATTGCAAATTTGAGATCAGAATACCCAAAAACCTATATAAAACGAATTTCGGCCTCAAAATCCATCAAATAAAATCCTATATGGCTGCCAAACACACTATATTTTGATTGGTCCACCGCGGCCATGTTTTTTGGCGAATCAACTCTTGAACAAACATTAATCGCCCTTAGTTGCTAATTATATATCACAAATTTCGGCCTGATCGCTTCAGCGGTTCTTGGGAAGAAGTCGTTTTTGGGAAAACTAAGTCATCCAAGATACCCGCTGAACCATTTGGTCAATCAAGTTCCCTTGAACAAACTTGATTCAGCGCTCACCCTTGATCATATTTCGTGAGTTTTGAATTGATTCCTTAAATGGTTTGGGAGAAGATTTTTAGACATTTCTAAAAATCGGCCGAAATCCAAGATGGTCGCCGGCCAAATTGGCCGATCGGGTTCGTTTGAACAAACTTGAATCTCTATGCCATAAGGATGATTCGTGCCAAATATAATTGAAATCGGAGCAGTAGTTCTCGAGAAGATATTTTTAATTTCCCATTGCTTTAGTATGGGAGCTTTTGGCGAGAAAATGATCCAAGATGGCCGCCAAACCGTTCATCTGACAGATTCGAAAATTGCAAATTTGAGATCAGAATAGCCAAAAACCTATATAATCCAATATGGCCGCTAAACATGCTATATGTTGATTGGCCCACGGCAGCCATGTTTTTTTACGGATCAACTTCTCTTGAACACACTTTACTGGCCCTTAGTCCCTAATCATATCTGCCAAATTTTGGCCTGATCCGTTCAGCGGTTCTGGAGACGAAGTTATTTTCGCTAAAACTAGGTCAACCAAGATGGCCGCCAAATTATTTGACCAATTAAGTTCGCTTGAGCAAATTTGGTTGAGCTCTTGCCCTAGATCATATTTCATGAGGTTTCCTTCAATCCCTCAAGCGGTTTCGGAGAAGATTTTTAGACGTTTCTAAAAATCGGCCAAAATCCAAGACGGCCGCCGGCCTAATTGGCCGATCGGCTTCATTTGAACAAACCTGGATCCCTATGCCCTAAGAATGCCTCCTGACAAATATAATTGAAATTGGCCCAATTGTTCTTGAGAAGAAGTCGTTTAAAGGAAGTTGACGGACGGATGGATGGACGGATGGATGGACGGATGGATGCACGACGGATGGTCGCCACGACATAAGCTCACTTGGCCTTTCAGGCCAGGTGAGCTAACCAGACCAGATGTAATATTTAACGCGTGCACATTGACAGTAAGTGACAGTGTTGAGCTGAACAAATAAGATGCTACCTTAAGTCAGACAATGTAAAACTAGAGTTTCAGCATCTCGGTAACAGTGAATCATTGAAGTTAGTCGTATACAGTGATGTGTCATTAGGTAATCTGCCTGATGGAGGGAGTCAGGATGGATACGTAGTTATGCTAGTTAGAGACAATAAGCAGTTTTCACCAATAACATGGCAATCCAACAAAATACGTTGCGTCATTAGGAGCACCATTGCAGCAGAAACGTTAGCCTTGGCCGATGCTGTTGACTCACAATATATCTAGCGCTATTACACACCGAATTCACATACAGTCAGTCAGATTCACAATGGTTACCGATCGAATGTGTCACAGAGAATCACTCCTTATATGACACTCTTCAGTCTACAAATCATGTTGGTGAAAAGCATCTACAGATGGAGATTAGTGGCATCAAGGAATTGATTCACTCGGGACAAATAGCATGTACGGTACATGTCAAATGGAACCCCGCAAAAACTCAGCTCACAGCCTGTCTCACTAAGCGAGGAGAATTTTCTCTGGCCCTTCTCAGAGGAATGTTGGTGTGTAAATATGTAAAAAGCGTACAGAACTTTAACCACATTGCGGACAAACGAAACAAACATTCGCATTACAAGGAAAGAAGAGGAGATTGTTAGCATTATGTTATAATTATTCCACCCAGGGTAATTTAGTAAACGCGTTCTAACATGACGGATGTCCAGGCAAGACAGTGCATGTTGGGATGAAGACAGTTCACCAATTTGCACGGTGTGAACACGTTGAGCTTTCGAGGAGCGCTACGATTGATCCAGGGATGTACGCGGGAGACACAAATTGGTGCGTTTCAGTTTTTGTTTTGGAAACATGGTAACTTATTTAACAACTGTACCGTACAAAAAGAATGCGATGCCAGTTTCAAATTACAAGATCAATTGCAGACAGCATGAAGGAAGTTTAAATAATATCTATAGGTGAAATCCAAAAAGTTATATCCACAGACACCAAGCATGATTTGGTGCGAGCTACAAGATCAATTGTGCACGCCTCATTGCACTGAGGAAGTTAAATACCTGCGAAACCAATTCTATTTGACACACAAATAACGGGACATGCGAAACCAATACTATTTGACACACAAATAACCGGACATCTCAACTCCAAACACAACTCACAGTATCAATGCTTACTGTGCTACTTTAACTGGAGAACACTAACAGTCTTTCAGGTTACCTGAGGGTTAGCATGTTTTATGTTTTACCTAGCCTAAGAATAGGTTATGATGGATCAAGTGTTCAATGCAAATCACGAATGTAACCTGTCGGGTTACATGAGTCATTGCATTCATTAAATCAATACAGCCAATGAATAACTGTTATGATCAATTTCAGCCCTTCCAGAATGTCAGGGCTGATAAAGGAAGACAGAACAGGGCCTGAAGATCTCAGTAAAAGTAGCAAGGCAATGGTGCCTTAATGAGAGTAAAACATCTCCAGGCAGCCCGGCAAAGGAATTGACATACACCTAAGGAAGATTATTGTAACGTGCGGGCACACCAGCCATGGACTCTCTGGAAACAGCAGTTAACGCTGCCGTGCAGGCACTCGTCGCTTCAGAGTGCGAGATATACTAAACGCAGCGATGTTTTTCAATCCATTGTTCAAAATATGCAACAGAACATTTCATAATAACTAACATGTTTCTGTTTTTGTTTAGGAAACATTTTAACTTATTTATGATAGGGTTGCACGATTATTCACTTTTCATAATCGCGATCATTAAAAAAAAATAATCGCGATCATACGATCAATCATGAACTATATTAACTACGTCAATGCTGCTTAGAGGACGTTATTATGCTACTGCAGATTGTAAGCTCATGGATTAGGCACATGGGTATACATACATGGACACAATACGCCAGTTGCTGATTGCAAACAAAGGAATGTGTGCTCCAATGATTTCTTAGCAGTTTCAAAACGCCAACACTCTGTATTAGAAGCCCACCCCCTAACTCAGCAGATTGTATACAAAAATTAGTAAGAATAGCGTGTATAATAATAACAATCGTGTCACAGGGTGTGTCTACTTCAGACCAATCTCTGCCTTGATACATTTCCGGCCCCTCTAGAAGTCAATACAGGCCTCAGATTTGTAAATCTCGACCACCTATTAGATTAATACTAATAGTAGGCCACGTATGTTCAAGATATAATAAAGTTTATTCCACACTTTTGTAGTCAAAATGCGCTTAAAACAGTCTTGGCGTGATTAAATAGCTTCCTTATTATAAATATATTTTAAGACCAAATTTATGTACCAAACAAGTACGGGAGAAAATGTGCATCAATTTTGTAACGCCGATCAACATCAAATGATCCAAATTGAATTATTACGAACGACAATATAGCCGGCTTCTTAAGTTGGCGAGCCAGCGGCTCTTTTGCGATGGGAGCCGGTGTGTTCTCACGAGATATTATGCGCTAACGGGAGTTTATTAAACGTGTACCCATTATTCAGATCAGTATAATACACATTTCCTATCACGCAATGATAATATATAGAAATTCCCGAGTTCCAAGTCCCTGATTCCAGAATATTTATATCCGAGTACTCGCTCTAAAATAAACTCTTCAATTGGAGGTGAATCCCGTGATTTGTATTTTTTTCGCGACGCCATTTTATATCAAAATGTGGATTAATTTTGATGTAATAAATGACCTTTATTAAAGGATAAGCAATATTTAGGCGCTCAAATCAAATAATTTCACTTCCCGGGTGATGTTTTGAGGTATACATTAAACATAGGCGTAGGCGGTGAGAATTTGTACAGGAGAAAATGCGTTGAATTTCCGTGGTATCAGTTTTAAAACGTTTTTGGGAAAACCGTTAGCGCATAACTATTCAGAGAATGGGGAACGCGGGATAAGCGTGTGTGATTACAACAACAATGACAAACAGCGACCAAGTGAACAATCTTTATACATCTAAAACTAATCATGAGTCAATACAAACAAATCAGTTATTTATTTAGTTTATTTAATCATTCACACATTCGGCTGATAGCCGGATGTTTGTTTCCATGATTGCTAACGCGAGCAGAGTTTCACAAGCGTAAAAGTGTCTTGACAAAAATTTCAACATGGCGATTATACGATTATTTCATTTTATAATCGTCCACGATCATTTTGATTTATATAATCGCGATTAATCGAATAATCGAAAAATTGTGCAACCCTAATTTATGATATGTACTGCCATCCCAATCCTTTAAATGGAATGGTGTGTGTGCGTGCGTGCGTGCGTACGCGCGTGGGTGGGTGTCAACCGGATATGGTAAACCTGTCAAATACGTCTCCCACCCTACATCTGAAAACGGTACATGTATCTGGAATGGAATAGTTTTCAGGAAATCTTCATCCGAGTGTCTTAACCACCGGAGTCAGTACCTGTAAACCTGCGGGCGGTGTCTGCGATGCCCTCTGTCTTCAGAGAATTCAGCCACTGTCCGTTCTAACTCTATCTTCTTAGGATGCCTGGAAATGGTGGAATGCAGTAACAGTTTGAGAATTCACCTTTCCAGAGTACCCACCCATCATATGACGTCATAATGAACTGCGTGCTGTGTACAATGACATCATAATGAATGACGTCGATAAGTACGTCACGAACGCATATTTGATGACGGTCTATGGGCTGTTGTACAAATTGTTTGCTTTTACTATTTAATAAATATTCTGTTGAATATTTTGAAACTAATTTGACTGGGCGCTATGGCAGCAACAGCAGCCAGTCTAATTAGTTACAAAATATTCAACAGCTTCCCTGTATAGTTTTCAGGAAATTGATAGCTAGGGCATTCGGGGATCGATCAATCCAAACATGGTGAGGTGTGGATGGAGGTTAGCTAGTGATGGGCGGGGCATAGCTAAAAATGGAAAGGTCAATTGGTCTACTCAATGCCAGAGCTTGGCTCTTGCTGTACATATAAGTACTGTGTGCTACTGTACTCACTGTCTCCGGAATCCTTTCTGACAGGTTCTTAATTCCATAACCCGCTTCTTGTGTCCTTGATTCAACTGCTACTTAACAATTAAATGGTCAAGCCGATCAAAACCGGCCTCTGCAGTGGTCTTGAGGAATGACCATTTGCAGGTCAAGACATGACCATTTACCAATTGAAATGGCTGGCTCGATAAGCCAGCCAGTCATTCCAGTGGCAAATTTTCAAAAATACTTTTCTCTTGACCTGCAAATGCACATTTAATAAGTAAATATTTTGATTTTTTTAAACAAATTTACCCATTCAATGGCTAAGGCTACATAAAGTGGTTGTGAAATTAATATTTTTATCATCTAATTTCTGGAAGCATGTATATATACATGTATGTACACAATGCCGGTGCAGATTCTCTGAAACAAGGCAAAATTTGTCCAATTCCCTCGCTGTTGCTATATTTCTCAATCGGGCTGCACTTAGGTTAAAAGTGTCTATTTTGAAAATAATGTTTCTGAAAGCCGTTGCTGTACGGTTGCGTTTTATCTTTTGACCACAAAATTTTCACATGCATCTGGGACACCATGGGCAAATATTCCACTCAAGTTTGGAGCCGACGTCTAACGACGCGGGTAAAAGCACTGTTCCTGACAATGACCAGTAGTTAACCCTTTAATGGCAAATCCAAGAAAAAACAGACTTTACAGTGGTCTTCAGAAATTTGCGTGCCAACTTCATGTACCACGGTGAAAGTTTTAAAAAGTATATCACTGGAATGACTGGCTCGAGCCAATCATTATCCAGTCAACCATTCAAGTGATGAATTTTCCAAAAATATTCTTCTCTGGGCCTGCAAAATGGACATTCACTAAGCAATGATATTACTGGTAAGAATTGCCCATTAACCCTTTAACCCTTCAATGGTTTCAAGAAAATTTTAATTTTCTCATAGAAAATGTCCATTTGCAGACCAAGAGAAGAGTATTTTAGAAAATTTCTCACTGGAATGACTGGCTCGGTTATCGAGCGATAAATTTTCTAAAATATTCTTCTCTTGGTTTGCAAATGGACATTTCTCAAGACCACTGCAGAAGCCGTTTTTGGCTGATATCGGTGTTAAAGCGTTAAAAAGTTAAATAGCAATGTCACACAAATCCATTACAAGCACATGAAATATATATATATATATATATATATATATACAATGTATATATATATAATTATTATTCATGTTACCCCTCATCCTAAACACCAATTAGTTACATTCAACTTTCACATACTTGATGAGGTTTTAACCGTCTCGCTGCTGAAAGCCACCGAACAATAATTTCAAGGAACAAAAACTACTGACTTTCTGAATATTTTGAAAACAATTTCGCTGAAAGTTTTTGCTGGCTTAGTCACCAACAACTTTCAGTCAAATTGTTTTCAAAATATTTACCGGTGCCAGAGATATACCCTTGGAATATGTCACCTGAAAAAGCTCAGTAGTCAGCCGGTTAACGTATATTTAACAACATATATATGACAAGTGTCAGTGATAATTGACAAATCACTTCTAGGCTTAACTCTTTCCTCCCAAATTTCTTTTTTTTTAAATTTCAATCTTCTCTTAGAAGATGCGCATTGGCAGAACAGGAGACTACTATTTTTTTTAATTCTTCAGGGGTCAATTTTAAAAATAGTCTTCTCCAGTTCTGGAAATGGACATGTATCAAGAGCATTATAGAATCAGTTTTTGGCCAGCTTGAGTGTCAAAGGGTTAAATGCAAGAGCACAGGAAAACAAATACATATCAGGGAATTACCATGGTTAATAAAATACATAGCGTGTATTTTTGTGAGGTGACAATGGCGGTGCTTGCCATGTTACATGACTAACACACTCAACTCCATCATCCGAATTACAAACTACCTCAGAAATATTCCGTTGAATATTTGAAATCAATTTGTCTGGAAACTCTTGCTGTCTGACTTTCATTTAAAATCCTTTCAAAGATATACAATCATCAGATACCTGTACATGTACGTTAACCCTTTAATGGTCATACCGGCCAAAAACGGTCTCTGCTATGGTCGTATGGAATGTCCATTTACAGATCAAGAGAATACAATTTTTGAAAATTTACCACTGGAATGACTGGCTCGATAACCGAGCCAGTCATTCCAATGATCAATTTTCAAAAAGTGTATTCTCTTGGTCTGTAAATGGACATTCAAAGAAAATATTTAAATTTTCATGACCAAATTTGACCATTAAAGGGTTAAGTTCTCCATGTATATGATATGTGATAAATCTTTTGTGGAGTGATTTGACTGAAAACCATTGCTGTCCTCTAAATGCTACCTTCCACGGGAGCAATGAAGGCACCAGTGACTTCCAGTCAAATTACCTCAAAATAATCTGAGCACCATGTCTACATGCCGGCATGAGCAACCATATTTTTTTAATTGAGAATCTGGAACATCAATTTTCAAGAATAAAAGTGTTAATCACACCATCTGTCTATATCCCACATACTACATGTACGTATGCTACTGTTGTAAACAAAACATTCTGTTTAATATTTTGAAACAAATTTGACTGGGAGATGTTAGGCAGATCCCAGACAAACTTGTTTCAAAATATGCAACTGCTTACCTTGTCTTATAATGGAGACGCAGGAAGTTCAAAATGGGCTTAGAGTGAGTACTTATAGAAAGACTATAGTGACTGGACAGCCTTTCCTTATAATACCTCCCTACATCAGCAGATGTTCATCAATACAATAAGCTTATATGATGACTGTATGCAAAAGATATTCATCCATCCATCTTCACCTCAAGCTAGGCCTCAACACTACAGGTGTGTTGCCCTTCGATAAATAAATGGGATTTGTGTTTTCTAAGGATATCTTCACGATCATTTTTCATCAAAAGCTTTTATAATATTTGATATTTTTGCATCTGTTGATGCTCAATGCCCATTCCAATTTCCATGGACATATATATATGGGGAATAACAACGTATCCAAACAAGAGGCCCAATGGGCCTGTATCGCTCACCTGGAACAACGGCATTTCAACTAATCTTACTAAAGTTTTACATCCATTGGTGTCACTTCCAATGACTTTCAGTCAAATGGTTTAGTTTTCGAAATACTGACAACAACCTCTGGACTGTTTTTTGCATTATTGATTTTGAACAATGTTTAAGCGAAAATAGATGGTATTAGTGCTAACAACAACTGGTTTCTTAACTGTCTCACTGCTGCAAGCCAGTGCAGTCAATAATTTCAATTTTCAAAAGCTCTTGACTTTTAGAATATTTTGAAAACAATTCAACTGAAAGTTGTTGGCGGCTTAGCAACCAACAACTTTCAGTCCAATTGTTTTCAAAATATTTATCAGGTTCAGAGATATAACCTTTGGAATATGTCGTGTTCAAAAGCTCAGCAGTCAGACGGTTACTAGAGGTTTAAATACAATTGAAGAAAATGGTCTCTAAAGGCAGGTAGGTGGTCTTTATAGCAGGTTATTCCCCACCACAGCACAATCCATTTAATACATGCACATCTGGCTGAATCGCCAAGTTAGCAGCTGGGGTAGGGTGAGCTAGAGTTGATTTTAAAAATAATTTGACTGAAAGTTATTGCTGGCAGCAACAACTTTCATTGCTGCCTAAGGCAGCAACAACTTTCAATCAAATACATTTCAAAATATTTTAAGAACATGGATGTCAGAGCACATAATACATATCTTAAATATTTAGGCAGTATTGGAAAGGTTAATCTGTTGATTTGGAGTTTAATCTACTTTGGCAATAAAATCTGACATGGTGATAAATCAGTAGACTGTGGGAACAAACATGTATTTCCCCTATGAAAGTGAGACTGCAAATATTTAAGGGGTGATAACTCTGGCATTTGACGCCCTATCAGTTTCATTTTCACAACTCAGATATTAGATGCTGACATTAACATTGTGACCAAGTTTGATGTCAATCCGTCAAGAAATAACAAAATGAGCTGCCATTGTTGGTGACGACAGACAGATCGATGGGCGGACATACAGAAGATGGACAGGGTCATCGCTATATGACAGCTGACTGACAAGTAAGCGGAGTTAAGAAAACCAATTTCGGTTTCAAAATCCATCAAATAAAAAAGTTGAATATGGCAGTCAAACATGCCAAAATTTGATTGGTCCACGGCGGCCATGTTTTTTACCTATCAAACTTTAATGGCCCTTAGTCCATAATCATATCCCCAAAATTTCAGCCCAATCCGTTCAGAGGTTCTGCAGAAGTAGTTTTCACGAAAATGAGGTCATCCAAGATGGCCGCCGAACCATTTGGCCAATCAGGTTCCTTCGAACAAACTTGGTTCAGCTCTTGTCCTATATGATATTTCGTGAGTTTTGAATCGATCCACCAAGCGGTTTCGGAGAAGATTTTTAAAGACATTTTCTAAAATCGGTCGAAATCCAAGCCAAATTAGCCGATCGGCTTCGTTTGAACAAACTTGCATCCCTATGCCCTAAGGATACTTCATGCCAAATATAATTGAAATCGGCGCAGTGGTTCTTGAGAAGTCGTTTAAAGAAGATGGATGGACGGACAGACGCCGGACATCACCATGGCATAAGCTCACTTGGCCATTCTGCCTGATGCTTGGTCAGTCTATGTCAGATCTAAAAGTTTGAATCATCTGAACTAGAAGTTATTGGTTTGATTAGCATTTATCGAGTCCCTGATTCCATGACCATTCAGGCCTGGTTTTATTTCAGTCTATTGTTGGTAACTTCCCCAGTTTGACACTGGTGTCCATTTATACTCCTAGGTGGAAGGAGAGGCAATGGGGAGTGGAGGAGATTGCCTGATGTTTCCACCATTTGCCTGTCAGTCACCTGATCGCCTGGCATTCGAGCAGGATTTGAACCCCACCCAGCTGATTACCAGATGACCATGCTACCACAACGGCCAATTGTCTCCTCTTATGATCTGAGCTGTGATTGTCTGCTTCTTTTAAACTTTTTGGAGGGCTGCCCGGATGTAGTCACGTGACTGACCAAATATGGGCATGATTGGTGTCCAGTGGTCACATGACAAGGGGGAGGTACAGTATGGATTTGGCAGTACTGGCAGTATGGTTATGGCGGTACCTGGCGGTGGTTGGCGGTACCTGGCAGTGCCACAACCCTATCCTGCATTGGCCACATTCAGGACCAAATGTAGCACTGTCACCCGCATTGGGAACAGATAACAACAAGCAGCCACAAACAGCTTTTGGCACCCAAACTATTCTCAAAAGGCAGAAAGCGACAGGCATATATAACAGCTAAGCACCGACTTTTTGAAGATTTCATTATGTTCAGAGATGGATCATTGTGAAAAATCTGGAAAGCATAAAGGGAGATGGTGTGACAGCGGGTGTCAGGTGGTCTTGCAGGGGGTGCTAGGTGATCTAAGATGCTCAGGGATAGATATCAGATGGTATGGAAGAGATTGCCAGATGGTTTGCATTAGATGTTCTGGGAGGTAGTGTCAGATTTTTTGGGAGGGATGTCAAAAGATTTTGGAAGGGGTGTCAGATGATTTGGGAGGGTGGGGAGAAACATTGCAACCTTTTTCCACATGAGACAGCAAACGTTTCATATGTTCTCAAGGATGGAGACATGTTGACTCAAGATTATGTTTGAGAATTCACCATTAGAATGACTGCCTCAGTTATTGAGCCAGTCATTCCAGTGATAACTTGTCAAAAAAGCCTTTTCAGTCTCCAAATGGACATTTCTCACGACCAGCACAAAAGCCATTTTGGCCACACTAAAAGTAAGTTAAGCGGCTTAGGGTTAACCCTTTAACAATAATATCAGCCAAAAACAGCCTCTGCAGTGATCTTGATAATCGAGCCAGTCATTCCAGTGGTAAATTTAAAAAAAATAGTCTTCTCTTGGTCTGCAAATTGACATTTTCTTTGAGAAAATTTAAATTTTCTTGAAAAAATTTAAGGCTTAAAGGGTTACTTGTAACCGTCTTTACAGTCAATTATTCTCTGAAGATATGTTAATAATGCATTTCATTCAGAATATCCGGACACCTTGACTCCGGTCCCTCTCCACAGATATTTGGAAAATAATATGAATGGAAATAGAACATAGGCAGTCATTACCTAGCACGCAACACCGTTCAGTCGTGTCATTTTCAAAATATCAGCCAAAAACAGCTTCTGCAGTAGTCTTGAGAAATGTCCATTTGCAGACCAAGAGCAGACTATTTTTGAAAATTTATCACTGGAAGGACTGGCTCGATAACCGAGCCAGTCATTCCAGTGGTAAATTGTTATAAAATAAAACTTTTGCTCTGCAAATGGACATTTTCTATCAGAAAATAGAAATTCTCTTGAATAAATTTGAGTGTTAAAGTGTTAAGACAGCAAATCCTGTTTTAATTGTACCAGCCGAGGTCAACAGGACTCAAATAATTAATATACATCCCGGAATATAAACACCATCCTACTAGTCACCTTTTTTACAGGTAAATACGTAATTAAGCACAGCTAAGTGTAGGCGATGATGGATGTATAAACATGACTCGTTACCGGATTAAACCCTTTGAATTCCCAGAATTATCACAATTTCAGACAACTATCTAGGAAAGCTGTTGAAAATTTTGAAACCCTGTTCACAGGCAAATAAATCAGTTTCAAAATATTCAACAGAATAGTCTTTGCGTAAAGAAGAATTTGTCACTTCTCAGTGAGAATTAAAGCGCTAACAAGCTGTACATTCTCATACTAACCTGATTGAGTTAAAATATTTTTTTATTTACCCTATTTCCTTCAAGACTACATGTAGCTAATATATGACATTAACAATTTATATACCTGCAGTTAATCTCATGAAAAACTTGTAAAAATTGTTAACTAAATGACACAATTACCCCTTTAATGATCAAGATTTTGTAAAGAAAATTAACATTTTTGCTGAATGTACATTTGTTGACCAAGACGAGTATTTTTGAAAATTTACCACTGGAATTACTGGTCCAGTTATCAAGCCAGTTATTCCTGTTGTAAAATGTCAAAAATACGGTGCTCTTCTTTTGACCTGCAAATGGACAATTCCTCAAGACCACTGCAGTGGCCGGTTTTGGCCGGCTTGACCATCAAAGGGTTATAGGCCACACACTAGCTATTTAAGGTACAAACTGCATCACATCTGTATATACATAAGTCATCATTCACAATAAATCCTGTATTCTAACACATAATAAAATAAAATCAGAAACAAAACCATTATTATAATGCAATAATAAAACAATTGTTGGATTAAAATAAAGCTTTTACAAAACACTCCAAAAGCAGTAACAGTATTTAATGTATTCTGTATTAACTTTAACATGAACATTTTTTTCATTTTTCATAATGATCTTTAACTGTCTCCATGATGCAAACCAGGAGACAATTATTTCACTGAGCAAAAACTCCTGACTTTCTGAATATTTTGAAAACAATTTGACTGAAAGTTGTTGGTGGCTTAGCCACCAACAACTTTCAGTCAAGTTGTTTTCAAAATATTTAGCAGGTCCAGGGATATAAGTCTTGAAACATGGCATCTGCAAAAACTCAGCAGTCAAACGGTTAACAGTTAATGGTCATTAAGCCAGCCAAAATGGCCTCTGCAGTCATCTTGAGGAATGGCTATTTACAGGGCAAGAAGACTTTAAAATTATACAACTGGAATGAATCACTGCCAGTCATTCTAATGGTGAATTTTCAAAGAAATTTCTTTTGTCCTGCAACTTGACATTTACAAAGGTAAAATAATATTTTTCAGGGAAAATCTTGACCATTATCTTAAACAACAATTCAATTTGTTAAAGAAATTAAAATATTACCGAAGAAAATGCCCATTTGCAGACCAAGAGAAAACTATTTTTGAAAATTTACCAATGGAATGACTGGCTCAGTTATCAAGACCGGCATTCCAGTGGTAAATTTTCAAAAATAGCCTTCTCTTGATCTGCGAATGGGCATTTCTCAAGCCCATTGCAGAAGGCGTTTTTGGTTGATATGAGTGTTAAATGGTTAAATACTGATATTCCAGCTAAACTGATTTCAAAATAAAGAGCTGGAATTTATCTATCTACATATACCATAGTAATACCATACATGTTATATCAAATATCATCAGAGACAGACAGAAATGGGTTAAATTTATTTATAATTTTATGTCACTCATTGCTGGACACCTCTCTAGTATCATAGTTAATTAAGCTCAGTTGAATATTTTGAAACATATTTGACTTGAACCTGTTGCTAACGAAAAAACTTCCAGTTAAATTATTTTCAAAATATTTACCAGCTTTAAGATGTATGATTGAATGCTTTGAGAGTGAGATGATGGGAGATCAGCAATGAGAGAATTGTTAACCCTTTAATGGTTAAGATTTATCAAGAAACTTGAAGCTTTTGCTTAGTAGGCTAAATATCCATTTGCCTGCCAATATAAGACAATTTTGAAAATTTATCCATGGAATACCTGGCTCTATTATCGAACCAGTCATTTCAATGGTAAAATGGCAAAACTGGTCTTCTATTGATGTGCAAATGGGCATTCATTACGATCACTGCAAAGACCATTTTTGGTTAAATAATATTAGTTAGTAACATATACTCACGAAATTTGGTTATTATTATCAAGCAGATAACAAAATTTATATAAATTTAACTGTCTGCCTGCTAAATTTCTGCAGACTACATTTTCCATGGGATTTAACTCTGTATATGCTGAATATTTTGAAAACAGTTTGACTGAAAGTTGTTGGTGGCTATGCCACCAACAACTTTCAGTCAAATTGTTTTCAAAATAGTCAGCATGTCCAGAGTTATTGCCGATTGAAATTACTGTCTGGTGGTTTGCAGCAGTCAGATGGATGATTGCGCTAGTGCATCTAAATACACTCTCACATCACGCAAACCAATTATAAAAAATCACATAAACATAGTTACAGTATTAATAAAATGTAAAAAAACACCTTTAAATTTCAATTAATTCACACAATATGAAATTAAAAATCTGTCTGACTTAAATATTAACAACATACAAACCTCTAATAGTGTGCGCTGATTCTACACAGTTGAGAAAAATTCAACTGAAGTATGTACTTCGTTCATTCGCACTAAACAGTCTACAAAACCATTCAAGTTAATAATAATCAGACAAACAAAACACTGGTTACTAAAAGCACACAGAAGCCCCAGGGAATTGACCTGTGGTCAGTCTAACCTTGTGCATGTAGTAGTGACAGGTTACTAATTCAGCTTAGAGTTGATTTAATACTGATATCTTTCACTGTGCGCAATTGAATGAATATACGTGAAGGGGGAATCTGCTCTTTATTTGCCCTACTATATCATGGATCAATTTTCCTGTTCCCGCCTGTCAACAGAATAGCAATCACGCTAGCTACACATTGGTTGTCTGACCGACCCTCTCACTGCCAGTGCAGTATCATTTATATTATAAATCCTATAGCCTCATAAATTCTCCCTGGTCCAATGATCGTGACAGCTATAGTTAGAGGCCCTGATGAGTCTGTCTCTGGTAGATGGAGTGGGTGGTTGGTAGGGTGACTGGAGAGGTGGTGGTAAAACAGGATACAAGCTGAATAGTAAACATATTGAATCCACTCTTTTCACACAAGAAGAGATATCATATAAATTCTTTTACCTCTAAAGCTCAAACTGATTAAAAACAGCTTCTGCAGTGGTCTTGAGAAATGCCAGTTTACAGAGCAAAAAAAACTTTTTTTCAAATGTTGCCACTGCAATGACTTGCTCGATAACTGAGCCAGTCATTCTAATGCAAAATTTTCACAAATATTCTCTTGGCCCGCAAATTGGCATCATCTATGAGAAAATTTAGATTTTCTTTAAAGAATTTGAGGATTAGTCTATTAACCCTCATGCTGGCCAAAAACAGCTTCTGCAGCGAGTGGTCTTGAAATCCAGACGTGTTCATTTACAGGCCAAGAGAACAGTAATTTTGAAAATTGCCCACCGAAATTACTGGCTCGATAATCTATTGATAAATTTGAGGATTAACGGGTTAAAGTCAATATACTATTCACACAAAGTGAACACTATTTTTTTTAATTTATCACCGGCATCACTGGTTCGATAACCAAGCCAGTCATTCCAGGCTGTAAAATTTAAAAAATACTCTTCTTTTGGTCCGAAAATTTACATTTTCTATGAGAAAACGTAAATTTTCTTTATCCAGCTTAAGGGTTAAAGGGATATACACAATGCATATACTGTGCAGTTATCAATTCTGGAATTCACATACAAAATCTGTTTTAACATTAAAACATACACACCTATGCGCATCTGCTTATTCAACACTCAAATTGCAGTGTTTGAATTATAAGACAAAAATACAGGAAAGCTGTTGAATATTTTGGAAGTAATTTGACTGGGCGATGTTGCTGCCAGTCAAATTAATTTTCAACACATTCAACAGAATAGTCCTTAAATCAAAAAGAAATCATAATTTTTGGGCTTTAAGGGTTCAGTCCTATCACAAAAAGATCCCAGTTTGTCATAGGGTATGGGAGTGCTTTGGTGGAGTGTGCGTGGGTATGGGTGGGTTGTTGACAATAGCTAATCTTAGTAATCCTTCAATGCCTGTTTGCTCTCTAAAACCAAGTGTACATAATGTCAAGGTAAGATATTTATAAATCAAACCTTTCATCCCTTAACACCTACCCAGATTTCTTCGGAGAAAACATATACATGTACAGTAATCAAACTATTGAATATTTTGAAAATAATTTCAATGGAAGCCGAATTAATCAAACTGCATGTAGATACTCATCCGCTTGTGCACATGGTTGCCTTGGAATTTGGGAATTTGTATAATTTATATAGTTTACCAGGTGATTTCAGTGTACCGGTTTAAGAATGTTACCCAAAATCTCACCGTATTTAAGCTCAACCCTCGAACCATTATTTTAAGATTTGGAACTTTACTGATTTTTCAGAATCAAAAGAAATGATGGGAATCCTAATGGAGGATTCCAGTTTCTCAGTCAATCATATGACTTCATACTCTACTATGTGACATGTAGGATGACATCATAATCAATAACACCCTGAATGAAGTAGCTAACGTTGTCACGAATGCTTAATTGATGACGAACTAAGCATTGTTGTACGAATTGTGTGTCTACTATTTAATAAAGATTCTGCTGAATATTTTGAAACTAATTTGAGTGGGTGCTGTTGCTGCCATAAGCAACAACAGCACCCAGTCAAATTAGTTTCAAAATATTCCACAGCTTACTTGTATAGGTTTCTGAAAATTGAGATTCGATGGCAACACAGGAGCTTAGCTAGAGATGGGTGGGCCATAGCTAACTGAATTCCTCCATTTTTTATCAGACAATCTATCCTTGAAAACGCATTGTGTACTGTGAAATATGCTCCTTCCCCTGAGCATGATGGGAAATGGTAATTATTCAAAACTATAGTTAGCCCATGTGCCACTCAAAGAATGGCATAACAGAATTTATATCATTAACTCTCTCCACCTTACAGACAAACATGGTAAAACAAGACTTTTGTAGCGACTATGGCAACAGTAACAACACATGCCAGTTCACTTATAACACAGTTCATAAATCAGTTAACATGTTTCCAAAACAAAAGCAAACATGATAGGTACTTTATATTTCCGAAAAAGTTGGTCCCGATCCCGGGATGATTCAGTTAGTGCTGAAGAAGTGACCGAGATGGTCACGAAAGCTACACTCAAACAATTTCTACATCCCGGAGAGGTAACTAATTTCTCCTTATTATGATAGGTACTATTTAGGCCAATTTTCAACATTATGTAAACGTCGAATATTTTGAACATACCCGTATTACTGGTCCAGTAATTGGATTGGAAAACATTGCTGCCTTAGGGCGCGATTGTCTTCCAATCCAACATGTTCAAAAGATTCAACAGTACATTTTATTTTGTATTTTTTAGCATGTGATATGTTATTTGTGAGCTGTATTGCGCCTTACGAAAGTTACCTGTTTTGCTTGTTTTGAATTTAAGATTACAGCGCAGCGAGAAAAACCATAACCCTTAGATAGTAAAAATTTGCCAAAAATATTTCAAACCTTTGCTTAGCAAATGTAATTTTACAAGACAATGGAAGAATATTTTTGAAAATTTACGACTGGAATGACTGGCTCGAATATCGAGCCAGTCATTCTAGTGGTAAAATTTCAAAAATAGTCTTCCCGTGTCTTGCAATTGCTCTGCAAATGGACATTTTTGAAGATCAAGCGTGAAGGCTTAGGTCGGCTTGATGAGTAAAGGGCTAATTAATTAACCTGACCTCGAAAGATGAATCAATTCTGCAATAATACAGTTCTCTAAATAAATACTGGGTTAACTAATTTCATCTGTAAATTATTAATTTTATTTCACGTGATGGTGTGCGTCATAAAACATTCATTACCTGAACATAAACTCGTTCTAATTATATTTTCGGGCAAGGTGAACAATCAAGCGCTAGGTATGTTAACCACTATCATACCGAGGCCAAAAGTTCAATTAGATGTGAGTTGGTGGAAGGAACAAACAGTTAGGCTTTGTATTTATGTATCTTGAGAAAGGTGTTGCACAAATGTGTTGCTGTTAAAACAAACATTAGTTATCATACGAAATGGAGACTGAATATACAGAGAATACAGAAGTACAACGTTTAATTAATTACTACAAGCGTTAATTAATTACTAGTCATACGTTAACCATTAGTCAGCCAAGCCACCCAAAACTGGCCTCTGCGTCGGCTTGATGATTTAATATATAATCATTTTGTAGGCCACAATATTTTTGAAATTTTACCACTGGAATGCCTGTCTGGCTTGTTAAGAGTGCCAGTTTAAAATCGAGTGACATGTCATAAATAATCTTCTCTTGTCCTGCAAATGGACATTTACTTAGTAAACATATTAATTTTCTTGACAAATCCTGAATTCCTTACCATTAACCTTTTAACACTCAAGTCGGCAAAAAACGTCTGCAGTGGTCTTGAGAAATGTCCATTTGCAGACCAAGAGAAGACTATTTTTGAAAATTTATCACTGGAAATGACTGGCTCGATAACCGAGCCAGTCATTTCCAGTGGTAAATTTTCAAAAATAATCTCATGTACTTCAAATTGATATTCTTCTATGAGAAAGCTTAAATTTTTTAAAACAAATTTAAGGGTTACAGGGATATACAGGATATAGAGTACTCATCACTGAAGGCATTTTAAAAATACATATGTGTACATACACATAAAGCCTGTCACAAAGGCTTTGTCTACCTCTTGTTTATTGACCGATGCATGATGCATGCATAGATATTTCTGTACAATGACATATGTAAGCATGCATTTCTCAACAACATCTTTTGTCTGGTGGTCTGAGGGGTTATTTACCTCAGCCACCACCTCCCACCCCCCACCAACCCAAAAAATATATTAATTTATAACATGCTCTAAAGCTTCTAGTATACTGCTAGAAATACAATATTTTTCAGCAAAACTATTTTTAAAATGGACAGTAATTTTATTTAACCCTTTTAAACCCTCGAATTCGTTCAAGAAAATTTCAAATTTCTCAGAAAAATGTCAATTTGCAGTCTAAGAGAAGACTAATTATGTGGTGTGTAGGGTTGAAAAGTTTAATTAAAATGGCATGAGTTAGATATATTTACGGCTACATTAATTGCCACATTAAGTCTACATTGTATGCACGGGGTGTAAAACAATACAGGATTATTAGAGCTTTTCTAATTAATAGATTTATTACTTATATACCTATCGGTCCCTTTCCAGCTGATAACTATTATATTTTAGTTACTTTAACCATTAAACAGCCAAAACGGCTTCTACAGGGGTCTTGAGAAATGTCCATTTGCAGACCAAGAGAAGACTATTTTACCACTGGAATGACTGGCTCAGTGAGTAGTACCCAATAATAATTTAATTGCTTTGAAATTTATATTCACGGATTCATAAAGTGAAACACACATAGGCAGGCGCAGCCAGTCAACCAGCCAGCCAGCCCGCCACAGACAGACGGATGGACGTACAGACAGGGCAAAACAATTACTATAAATAGTTATGCGACACTTAATTCACTGAGAGACAATATCCTATATTTAATCCGTTAACCCACAAATTTCTCAGAGAAGATACTCCATTTACTGAGGGCAAGAGATTACTTTTGAAAATACTACATTAACACTGAAACCAATATTCAACAAGAGGTGATTGCAGAGCCTCACCCTCTCCCGCTTTTGCCACGGCACACACATTTTTTGGATTTCCACATTTGGGGGGATGGAGGGGGTGGAATTTCTGGATGTTTTCCCGATCACGCCAAGTTCTCAAATCCTAGCTTAAGGCCACACACTTTCTTGTGATAAATTTAGGTCAAATCCGTCCAGTTGTTTTTTTAACCCCTTATCACTCACATTCGCCAAAAATGGCTTCTGCCATGGTCTTGAAAAATGTCCATATGCAGACCAAGATTAGACTATTTTTTTTAATTTACCATTCCAGTGGTAATTTTTCAAAAATAGTCTTCTCTTGGTCTGCAAATAGAGATTTTCTATGACCAAATTTAAATTTTGTTGAATTAATTTGAGTATTAAAGGGTTAAATGTGCATAGATCAAGAAATTAATCTGATCCGGATCAGTTTTATTTTATCCGGATAACGGCCAAAGTCTGAAAATCGTTGTTTATGGCGATTCATTCGCTGTGTTAAAATTTGTACTAAATCAGATCATGTTTTTTCGATACAGAGGGCTGGACGCACACATGCAGACACACACACAGACGAAAATGTGATAACATTTCCCTCATATGAAGCAAGGGTAATTAATAACCATACAACTACAGGCCTATGATGCAATTTAGAATCACCTTTTAGCAGAATCTCTTTCGCATCAGTTGCCATGAATATATTGGCATGCTGTCACCGATGTAATTGAATTCCCCGGATACCATAGCGCATTTAATACCTTAAGCGGACAGACACATTGGAAATTCTGACAATGATAAATTCACTTATGACTCCATTACCATATAAGGAAGTAGGGACCTAGCACTTGTCGCAGAGGTACCGTACTCATACCAAATGGTTCGCTCTGCCATTATCTCAAGAGTCACATCTGTGAGTGGATGTTGTGCATACGCATGCATGCTAAATATCAGGAGCTAATTAAATCATCAATTATTGTACAGAAGCGAGATTCCAATATATCCGCTTTTAATGGTCTAATGGCAAATCACAGCAGGGTAAAAGCTAACATTCTAACTGCATTAGTCTAGTCCAGTAGCAAGAGTCCCAACGTGCCTTTATTGCTCACCAGGAATGTTGGCACTTCAAGTAGAAATGTTCTACCTGTAACAGCCCTATACATGTTTTGTATGATTACTGTATTCTGCGGCTGTAGTAGTAGAAACATCCAACAGATACAATCTGTTCTTCTTTGCTTTTGACCACTGTCTTGTCCGCAGCCGAAATCCTTAGTTTCCTCAGGTCCATTCTTGATCCGAGTGTACCGAGTCAAGCTTTCTTGAGGTCACCTCGCAGCACACTTAACATGTTTTGCCGGTAATTCAACAATTTTAGTTAGAAACACAAATGCAAGTTTTAAAGGTTCGAATTATGGCTGACATTTATCACAAATTTTTTTAGTATTTCATGAACATTCTCTTAAATATGTCTGCTGAAAATAATTTACCAATCAAATTTCTGTAGACTATTTCTGAAGTTCCCTATGACACTAAGATCTTTGCAGTCGGAGTTGGTTTAAATAGTCCTAAATGTTAACGATGTCAGCTTTTAACCGATTTCCAGAACATTGTCAAAAATTCAAGATGGCAGCGAGAAATAACAGACCAATCAAGTTTCAGGATACGATCTTTGAAGACTAGTCATACTAGGGGCAAGTTTGGTTGAAATCTGTGCAATGGTTAATGTGTAGTCTTAAAGGATAACTAATCCCATCTCTTGATAGCTATTCAGGCGATCTAACACGCCAGTCATAAACTATCCAGATAATTTTAAGTGTTTTATCACGCCGCTAAGGAAAGATATTCAGGATTTAGTAGTTAAATGTTGGTACATTTCTACACCCTATGACGGCTGTCATGATTTACTTTTCAACCAATCAGAAAAACCCTAGTGTATCTGCCTCAGTATATACACTCAGTCATAGAGGCTCCAGCTATAGTTTGGCAAAGTGGTATAAAAGCAATCCTACAGGTAAACTGTTGAATATTTTGAAACCAATTAGTTTCAAAATATTCAATGGGATGAGCATTACATAATAAAGAATGTTATGCATTGGAGCTTACATGACATCACACACAATAGCTTGAGGAGACAAAATGGTGTCGACCACTGTTCAACATTTACTCGATATTGCAAAACAGATAATTGCGATACAGATCAGGGAATGTGACAGGATATGAATGGTATGGAATCTATAAACCATATTCTATCGGTGCAATACAACATTTGAGATGAGATTAGCATCGCTTTAAATAATAGAGGATTCCAGTTTATCCATCAATTATATGACATCATAATCAACTATGTGACATGTAGGAAATTACGTTATGAATACCATAGATAACAGGAATGCTTAATTGATGATGGACTAAGCGTTGTTGTACGAATTGTAAGCCTATGCCTTTACCGTTCAATAAAGATGCTGGTGAATATTTTTAAACTTAAATTTGACTGGGTGTAGTAGTCAATATTCAACAGCTTACATGTACCTGTATAATTTTCTGAAAATTGATAATCAAGGAGTTCAGGGATCGATAGAGAGTGGGTGGAGCTTAGCTAGAGATTGGTGGGGCATAGCTAAAACGGGATTCATCAATTAGGTTATCTTGTTTAAAAACATGGTTCCTGTCTTGCCCTAGGTGAGGTTTCTTGAGTTTCAAATGAATTGGCCCAGCAGTTTGTGGTGTTTAAATGTGTTTCTAAAAACAGCGCAAAATCCAAAATAGCCACTACCTAAATCGACCAATCAGCTTCCCTTGAACAATCTTGGGTCTCTATGGCGCACAGATGCTTCCACTGAAATCTACTTGTAAGCAGCTTTAGTGGTTCTTGATAGAAAGTTGTTTGAACCTTTCCATTCCATTCATATAGGTATTTTCGAGGGAAACTAATCATGGCCATCAATCTATTAACCTGACCAAAGCGAAAGCCTACAATTTTACACCAACATACCCCTAAACATAAAAAACATTAATTTCAATTAAAACCAAGACATTATAACCTCAAAATGGTCCATGGTAGGCAAAATGGTCCATGGTAGGCAATTTATAAATTGGCCCTTCTCTAATTATATATTTGCCAAATTTCAGCCCGCCTCAACAGCTATGGAAAATAAGTCGCTTTTGCGAAAAACCTCACACAAATCGACCAATCCCCTTCTCTCAAACAAAGTAGTTACTATATATATATATATTTTAAGAACTTTCAATTTTAAATTGGCCCTTCTCTAATAATATATATATTATTAGAGAAGGGCCAATTTAAAATTGAAAGTTCTTAAAATATTTAACACTTACATTTGCTGACCTAGATCCAGAGGAATGTTTGTGTAACTCACATAAACGAGCATCTGCAGATGGAATTAACAATGTAAAACCCTGTGACATCTCTCTCTCCCCCCACCCCCTCCCTCCCTCCCTCTCTCTCTCTCGCATGCAATTAACCCTTCGACGATTAATCTGGCAAAAACCTGCTTCTACAATGGTCCTGAGGAATGTACATTTACTGGCCATGACAACACTATGTTTTTAATTTTATCACTGGAGAGATTGGCTCAATAACTGAGTCAGTCATTCCAGTGGCAAATTTTTAACAAGAGCTCCGCAAATGGTGCAATAATACCCCACCATGATAATACCAATGAATGACAGCTATCCGAAAATAGAGATTTCTTCCTCAGACCCAGACCAATAATCCTATAAGTTTCAAAGTGATCCATTAAACGGTTCAGGAGTTATCATCCGGAAAGCAATTTTCAAGATGGCAGCAATCTTGGGAGTTCAGACCATTGTCAATTCCGATACTTTTCTTCCCCAGACTTAGTCCAACCACCCTAGGGCATTTCCATGAAAATAGGGACAAAGGTTTGAAAAATTTTTTATACACTTTCAGAAAACTTTTGATTTGCATGCCTCGACATCTTAGATGTGTAAAAAAATAACATATTTTAACATTTGAAGACTTATTAGTTGTAGGTGTTACAATTTACAAAATTTCATTTATTAGGTATATCAATAATTAGTTGCCTCACACAGCCTAATTTTCTTGTGCATTTGGGTTGTCTATACTGATATTATATCTTCACACCATGGTCTAATAGATTCTCATAAGTAAAGTAAAATCTATCCAATTTTATTCAGGAAATAGCAATAAATTATGATAGTGTAGCCATGTAACGAGTCACAAAAATAAGGATAACCACTGATGAACTGAGATAGTAAATTATATTTTCCTCCTGTTGTTGATATCTAACAAAATGATATCAATTACATCTATGTCTGAGTATTGGATAGGGCAGAAAAATAAGTAAAACAGTAAAAGGTTTAAATGACAATTCCGGGATGATAAAAAGTGTGCTTTATTTTAAAGATTATTACATGTTTAATGAAATTGCGCCACAATAATAACCAGATAGAAATAGCGTAACAAACTATCACTAGATAAAGGCAGTAAAATTCACAATTTTTCTCACATCGGGCGCTGCCATTTTACCACGTCTAACTACGTCAGCCCCGCACCACCACTATTTCTATGACTGGAGGAGCTAGGCCAATAGACGCTGGCATATATTTTAAGGAAGTATACGTAAATGATAGCAAACGAACCGCTGAAGCAATTCCAATGATTCTAGGATCTCCAAATAGGTGCCGACCTCAGGATTAATATGATATAATGGATGTTAATATCGGACAAGAGGTTCAAAAGACTGGAATATATAAAAAAAAACTTATTCATCTAAGATACGATCTGAGAATATGTTATCCTTTTTTTGTAAAATTCAGCAAGAGATGGTTTTTGTCTCGCAGACTTTATCTTTGCGTATTGTCATTAAATTGGAGTGTGCTTATCGCTGATAGTAAATGGCTATTTGCCTGACCAATTATAATTTTGCTCACGTGAATATTGCCAGAGATATCACCAAATGAATACAAATTTTGACATAAAATCTGGGAATTTTCATCGCCGATCAATATTGCCAGGCAAGCTACAGTAATTTCAATAATTAAGATATTTTGATGGAATTTTCCCCGTTATGTGATAACATTGTAAAGCTTCGGCACAGCAAATTATGTCATTGTAGCTGTAATACCCATTCTGATATGGGATGATGGATAGAGCGCATCCTGAAATTTTTGTTTGAAATTTTGCTGGCTTAGTTTTTCCCGCAGAGTGTATGTTTCGAACCATTAGGCCAATTATAACATCCCTAGCATTGGATAATCTTCAAATTTGCAGCTACAGGTAGATATCAGAATTATTACAATC
This sequence comes from Chaetoderma sp. LZ-2023a, assembly GCA_034401795.1. Lineage (NCBI taxonomy): Eukaryota > Metazoa > Mollusca > Caudofoveata > Chaetodermatida > Chaetodermatidae > Chaetoderma > Chaetoderma sp. LZ-2023a. The sequence goes on from CM067366.1 coordinate 42,974,767, forward strand.
GGTTCTGTGGTTCCGGCAATATTATCATGTTTTCTCGGAATATATATTTACACTGCCTGCGACACACGCTATAACGGTATCTTGAGTCGGCTGAGTAATTTGACAATACACGCGTGTCAAGTGTGCCACTTCATTTAACCATTATCGCTTGGTGTAAGCTTGGTGTAAAATGCGTAATAGCCTACTTACAGAGATAGTGCTGGGGGTACATTTTGAAAAAAAATGTTCCTGAACCGTGTTGCTGTCGTACACAGCAATGACTTACAGCAGCATTGTTACCAAAATGAAAACATTCTGATAGGATAGAGAAAATGGAATCTATGCTTCAGCGGTCTACGGGTTAACGATTCCCCACCAACTTCGGATACTAGAATTAGTTGAAAAGCATACCAGCTTAACTGGACAATGTCCTAACGATTACAAATTAACACATGTCAGGTCTCCATGCACATACATATTTACTGTACAGCCTTCGTGCTCGGCAAAGATAATGTTGGTGCGGGGATGACATAGGTTCTCGTGAAATCTCGCTCTCATTGCAAGAAAATGGCACCGCCCGGGAGATAAAATAACCCCATGTTTACGATGGTATAATTACTCGTATTATTTGTCTGTTGTTTTTATTTAGGATCCAATATGTTAGTCATATAATAGTCTTTCAAATAAAGCACACTTTTACCAATCCCGGAATTGTCCTTTAAATGCTGAGTGGCATTTTATGGACATTACGGCCATTGTATTCAGCACATGTCTAATGCTGAGTAGTCTTGCTGTGAAATGTGGTTTTAAAAATTATTGGGAGTGAACTTACTCTAAACTTAAATTCTTGACATCTTGGTCTCTTAGATTTTCATGGGTAAAATTCCAATATCTATCCTAGTTTATTCAGGAAATGGTAATAAATTATAGTAGTATTGTCATGTATACGCGAGTCACAAAAATAAGGCTCTAGCTAAGATCTTGGAAGATTCCACTGCAATCCTGGGAATAGCTAGAGTACATTACATGAAGCATGAGATGGAGAAGTCAGTTCATTTCATCTTGACTAGCGATGTCAAATCTGATTAGGATAAGGATATTCTAAGCATTTCCATAGGAGACTGGTGCACTGTTGAGCATGGCTGTATCATTTATCTAAGAGATATTAATGAGGCAATTGAGGCTGATGACTATCAGGTTTTTGTCATGGTACACATGTAACAGCGGGCAATCTTTGGAAGTGCCCCACTTCCCCAGATGAGATATTCCACCCACAGAAAAAACTGCTTAAAAGACTGAAGACACCCTTCATTATAAACCACCATGGACATTTTGCCTTTCTCAATTATTAACTTATAAGAGACACTGCAGGAGGATTTTCATACGAAGTACAACTCTTAAGGAATTTAAATCTTTTCCTCTAGCTGAAGAGTGCCTAATAAATTATTTATGTTAGTGGGCACTGTTTAATGCGAGTCACAGTAACGTGAGTCACGCTGATTATATATTTTTACTTGTTGTTTGTAGAATTCACTCACAATAGCCTTTCAAACCTCATTTATTAGCAAGACTACTGATTGTATTTATTATTTTCTGTCGTGTTTTGTCTTAGGAGAAATTGCAATGGAAACAAATAGGATTGTTATGTTGTCCTTTTACTGTCGCGAGTCATGCTGTATTTAAATTTAAATAAAGCCATGATTTTAATCAGATATGATTATTTATTATATCACTTTATAGCTTATCCCAATGTGTTCCAGCACCACCAGATAGGAGGCTAAAACTAATATCGTTCATTGTCATTGTTGGAATTTAATTTCTGAATTAGAATAAAATCTAACACGAGTCACCGTGGAAATGGGCCCCTATGTAATTTCAAAGCGATCCAATAAACGGTAAGAGTTATCATGCCGAAACCAATTTTCAAGATGGCCGATGGTGGCTGGTGGCCATCTTGCATTTCAGATCATTGTCATTTCGATATGATTCTTCTTCTGACCTACATGTAGTCCAACCACGCCATGAAGTTTCAAAGCTTTCCGATAAACGGTTAAGGAGTTATCATCCAGAAACCAAATTTCAAGATGGCCGCCGGTCATCTTGGATTTCGGATCATTGTCGATTTCGATAGGTTTCTTCCCCAGATGTAGTCCGACTACCCTATGACGTTTCGAAACGATCCGATAAACGGCAACAGAGTTATCATCATGAAACCAATTTTCAATATGGCCACCGGTGGTTGGCGGCCATCTTGGATTTCTGATCATTGTCGCTTTCAATAGGTTTCTTCCACAGACCTAGTCCAACCACATTAAACGGTTAAGGAGTTATCGTCCAGAAACCAATTTTCAAGATGGCTGCCAGTGGCTGGTGGCCATCTTGGATTTCTGATCAATGTCGATTTTGATAGGTTTCTTCCCCAGACCTAGTCCACGCATGCTCTGAAGTGTCAAAGCGATCCGAAAGACGGCCGCCGGTGGTGAGCGGCCATCTCAGATTTCGGATCACTGGTGATAGGTTTCTTCCCTAGACCTATTCCAACCACTCTATGAAGTTTCAGAGTGATCCGACAAACGGCAACGGAATTATCATCCGGAAACCACTCTGCTGCCCACCCACCCGGACCACGCCCATCAGATAATACCCCGCCAATGTCAAATTTTCTGACTAATCTTCACCATTAAATTGTTAAAGCATCTTAGTCCCGATTTATATGTCGAACTTCTCTTGTGCCATGCCGGCTAAATCCGCCTGAAGATGACAGAGTCCACTATATAAATCAACCAGTTGTCATTAGCGCAGTGCGACGGAAAGTTCGACCTATAAAACGGGCTAAAATACCTCACATGTAAATGGCAGAATTGTAATCCTATAAATCCGACAAATACAGGTATTGCATAATTATAACCATTTCACTTCTGAACTCCTACATGTACATGTAGCATCGCGATTTGAAAATAACCAGATATATAAAGCTGTAAGATCTATTTACTACTAGGACGTACTAGATGTACATTAATGCTTACATGTCTGATGTCAATATTCTATCTTTTACCCGGTCAATAGCAAAGACACGGGTGTACATTTTTCACCAATTTTGATGGACGATGTTGCTGTCTACGACAGCACCATCTTCCAGCAAATTTGTTGAAAATTGAACACCAGTTCATCTTTTAATTTAATTTGAGTGCTACGGGTTAATTTGATCGCAAGCTGTTGTTTCCCTATTAACCTATTAATGGCCAAAATTGTTTTTAAAAAACATTTAAATATTTACTCATTGGATGTTCATTTGCAGGACAAGACTATTTTTTAAATTGTACTGACTGGAATGACTGGCTCGGTTATTGCGGCAGACATTCTGTGTAAATTGTTAAAAATAGTCATCTCTTGGTCTGCAAATGAACATTTCTCAAGACCACTAGAGGCCGGTTTTGGCCGGCTTGACCATTTTTAGTCATCAAGGGGTTATGGTCAAGATTGGTTAATAAAATTTAGATTTATGTTTATCGGTTGTGAATGCGTGTTCACAACTTTTTGTTATAATTTGCCAGTGAAATAATTGCCTTAGCTAGGCGTCAGTCATTACACTTGGAAATTTTCAAAAGGTTTTCTCTTGATCTATAAATGGGCATTCCTCAAGAGCACTGCAGAGGCTGGTTTTGGCCAGCTTGACCCTAAAAGAATTATGTCTCCCAGGTGCAAGCCACCAGACAGTAATTTCAATGAGAAAGAATGTTGACTTACTGAATATTTTGAAAACAGTTTGTCTGAAAGTTGTTGGTGGCTTAGCCACCAACAACTTAGTCAAATTGTTTTCAGAATATTTAGCCGGTCCAGTGATATAACTCTTGGAATATGTCGTCTGCAAAAACTCAGCAGTCAGGCCGGCTAAGAAGTGTCTAACTTGGAGTGATACAGGTTTCAGGTGGAGAATCATTGAAGAAGTTATTGGTTTGATTGGCATCTATCAAGTCCCTGATTCCAGGTCCCATTCACGCCATTCTAGGCTGGTTTTATTTCAGTCTATTATTGGTAACTTCCCCAGCTACTTTACACTGGTACAAATTTATACTCCTGGGTGGAGAGGCAACAAGGAGTGAAGGAGATTGCCTACGTTTCCGGCGATCGTCAGTTGGCCGAACAGACGCGATCCTGGGGTCGCCGGTTTCACAGCTCATTACTATTTATCTTTATTACAGATCTATAACCTAGATCACAATCAGTTAACACACACACACACACAACCCCACCACCCTGATAGCTGTAATTACTATGCCTAGGCAATCAACCATGATTTATTCCATACGCCATTGTTGTTGTTATTGGAAAAATGTCAGACCAAAACTGTTATACCAGGCATCTCTTGTCTTTGTTAATGTGATTTATAAGAATGGCACCCTAACCCTAACAAACTAAATTTTATCACACTGTTAAAGCTGTGCGTATTCACACCAAAATGCTTCAAAATTAAATTGTCAAAATTACATACTTTTAGAAGCTTAAATTGTGTACCGATATCTAAATATAATGAAACGAAATAGATGTTAACCTATAATAATTTCATTACGTATAAACTATGATAATTTTTTAAGTTGTGAAATTGAATTAGAGACACGAGTCCATAATTCAAATTCACAAATAAAAAATTATATTAATTTGTATGAAATGAAACCACCATATGCGAAGATTTATTTTGTTTCACTACATTTAAACAACAATCTAAGCCTCTAAGAGAATACAATTTTAACCATTTTATTTTCAAACATTTTGGTGTGAGTCACTGATAATGCACCTTTAACCCTTTAATGATGAAATTTGTTCAAAAAATTTAAATACTTATTTATTGAATGTCCATTTGCAGGCCAAGAGAAGACTATTTTTGAAAAGTTCCCACTGGAATGACTGGCTCGGTTATCGAGCCAGTCATTCCAGTGGGAAATTTTCAAAAATAGTCTTCTCTTGGCCTGCAAATGGACATATACAGAGGCCGGTTTTGGCCGGCTTCGTCGTGAAAGGGTTAACCGTTTTCACCGATGAATTCCCAATATCCCATTAAATTAATTTAATTGAAAGCTGTTGCTGCTGCCTGAGCATGAGCTTCCACTAAAATTAACTTCAAAATATTCAACAGATTAAAATTGTATATCATAAAGAATCTACTTTTTCAGGGATTTGTCGTTGAAAGGATTAATGCGCGCTGGAGGATTTAGCTGCTGTGAGTAGGAAGACTTCGGATTAGCTCCGGATTAGCTAATCTAATGTGAACAAGGCCTTCTACTGGTTTGCATCTGCTTCTCAAGTGCCTGATTGTTGCAAGCCACCAGGCAATACCATACAAATATAGACTGTACAAACCTAACATTTAAATGAATATTTTCCAACAATTTCTTCGAGATGACAGTACCAGTGCTATACCAAGAATGTACTGTGCAAATATTTAAGAAATCTGTAAGGGTTTTATACCTTATTTTTCAAAATATGCTACCTAGATGTGAAAGGTGTTTAGATTTTGATAGATGTGACACCAGCGCCATCTGGTGCCTTTTATAGTCAAGGTGGGCCTTTAACAGGTAAACTAAAGGCCAAAATTTCTATGGCTAAAACCACAGGAGTCTGCCGTTTTAGACACGAAAACTGGAAATCAAAAATACGAAAACACGGCAGCACTATATACTACTATATATAATTATATAAGTGTATATTATATATAGTAGTATATAGATAGCGCTACCGGGTTTTCGTATTTTTTATTTCGCATTTTCATATCTAAAACGGCAGACTCCTGTGCTAAAACAAGTTGATGAGGCATGTATGCACATACACACCTACACGTACACAAACCTGGCATTGCGCGTAAGCACTCAAAATACAACACACACTCTAACCACGTGAGCAGCTGTATAATTGAAGAATCAGATTTGTCTAACAAGATACAATATTTCATATTTCAATGATTCAATCTAACTATTATAAACAAACACAACCGGACATCATAACTTACGAATGAGTCAGAACTTAATCCTCCACAAGCCCTGCAATATTACCAAGAACCAGACACGCTCTAAACTGTAATATATCCTTATGAGCGGGACACCAACCTACAATCTAATCTCTACTCTCACTTACAAACTTGTGTGAATAGAAATGAAAAACATTTGCCTCTAGCTAACTAAGCCCTGGTAGCAGCCATAGCAACACACAGCCCACTCAGCCCTGAATAACTTTATGACATGTAGTTCATAATAAGGAGATTTTCTGCATCTCAGTGAACAAACACCACATATTTGAACCCACTGAACTCATCCTGAAGTGAAGACTTGAAATGAGTAGGGGAGGTGTGTAGTGTATTGTAGAATACTTCACTTAGTCATCTGCAGATAGCAGATAGAAGAGATACTTTATTCAAGAAATAAGTTACAAGATCTATGCTAGAAATATTATTCTGAGAATTTTGAAATGAAATATACTGGAAAATGTTGTTGATTTTAAGGGTCACCGCCAACCACCAGAACATCTTGAATGGGGGTGGGGGGAATGGAATGTTTTGGCTTGTTAAGACATGCGCTGGTCAAATTTGGTCAAGAAAATCTGAATATCTGCTAATAGAGGAATCCAGTTTATCTATCATTCGTGACATCATAATCAACAAGGTCACATGTAGGCTGATGTCAATTGGATTTAGTCCGTCATACACGCTTAATAATTCGTCAAGTTGTAGGAATTGTACGTCTTTACTATTTAATAAACAGTAGGCAGCAACAGTAACCAGTTAAATTACTTTCAAAATATTCAACAGCTTACCTGTATAGTTTTCTGGAAATTGAGATTCAGTGTGCAAGGGTCGATTGAACACGGACAAAGCTTTGTTGGAGCTTAGCAAGAGATGGGCGGGGCATAGCTAAAACTTAATTTTTCCACTGATTGTACATTTGCAGGCCAAGAAAAAAGCTGTGAAAATTTACCACAGAATAGCTGGCTCAATAACCGAGCCCAAGTCAGTCCAGTAGTAAATCTTCAAAAAAATAGTCTTACGGTAGTTTGTTCTGCAAAGGGACATTTTCTATAGAACATAAAAATTTAATTTTCTGGAACAAATTTGAGGACTATGGGGTTTAAAATCTTATTCTAGCTGAATGCATATATACTAGTCCTGTCATCAGTGACTCATCACAGCTGAATGCCTGTATGCAGTTATATCAAGGCCTTGATGTGTTTATGAATAACAAACACTTCAGGTACTGTAGTACTGATCAATCTAGGGACCTGATACAGCACCTGTTACAGCTGCATAGGTCATATTAACCCTTACCACTCTGATGTCAAAATTAAAAATTTCCAAATTAAATTTAAAGATGAACTGGTGTTCATTTTTCAACCAATTTGGTGGAAGATGGTGCTGTCGCAGACAGCAACATCATCCACCAAAATTGTTGAAAAACGTACACCAGTTTCTTTGCTATTGACACAGTAAAAGCTAGCATATTGACATCAGTGTGGTATTCTCTTAGAAATTGTTCTGTTGCAAACCAAGAGAAGAATTATTTTGAAAATTGTACTGGAATGACTAGCTCGATAACTCGGTTATCGAGCCAGTCATTCCAGTGATAAATTTTCAAAAAAAGTCTTCTCTTGGTTTGCAAATAGACATATTAACCCTGTAACCCTCAAACTCGTGAAAAAAACCAAGAGATATTTTTGAAAATTCACCAATGGAATGACTGGCTCGGTGATCGAGCCAGTGATTCCAGTCATAAATTTTCAAAAGACATTTCTCAAGACCACCATAGAAGCCGTTTTTGGCCGACTTGAGTATTAAAGGGCCAAAACTCCAGCGTTTCAAATTCAAGACAGCTATGTACAGGGAAGCTGGTGACAACTTTGAAGCTAATTTGAATGGAAAACTTTGCCGCCATTGGACAGAAGAGTATATCTTGACAAAGATTTTCTTGTTTCTGGTCTGTGACGGTTAGACGGTTAAATCTGCTATGGGTAAAACTAACTACATGTCCCAAAAGTACTGAATGAATTACAACTTTTTACACAAAACATCCTTCACACCTGTCAGCGTGTTACCTCAACCATGTCAACATCGACTAAGGAAGCAGCTTCAAAATTGACAAGAAGGAAAATTTCAAAAGTTTGAGTTCTACATGTATGTAGCTTTTTAATTCGCTTTAACCGTTTAATGGTCATCCCAGCCTCTGCTATGGTCTTGTGAAATGTCCATTCACAGGCCAAGAGACTAAAAATTTTGAAAATTTACCACTGGAATGACTGGCTCGGCGATAACTGAGCCAGTCCTACGATTGTATTCTCTTGGCCTGTAAAAGGACATTCAATAAGAAAATATTTAAATGACCAAAATCGACCATTAACCCTTCATGACGAGGCCGGCCAAAACTGGCCTCCGCAGTGGTCTTGAGGAATGCCCATTTGCAAGCCAAGAGAAGACCGCTTTGGAAATTTTACCACTGAAATGACTGGCTCAGTAAACGAGCCAGCCATTCGAATGGTAAATTTTCAAAAATACTCTTGCCATGCAAATGACCATTTAATAAGGAAATAGTTATGTTTTGTGGAACAAATTTAGACATTAAAGGGTTAAATAGACATGTGAGGTCCTTTATATACTTAGTAACGGGCATTAAAAACAAATTACAATAAAACACATAAATTATAAATACCACCAGGTTGAAAAATACCTTATTATATCTGTCAGCCGTTGAATATTTTGAAACTAATTTGACTGGGCACTGTTCTATGCTTCCCGCATTCGGCCCCATCTCCCACCTTTCTCGGGGAGCGGCGCAAGCTTTTGTCAATCCCTTAAGGAATTCTCTCCAGCCCTGCGAGGAAGCGCCAGTCTAACAAAGGCCCTGGCTCGTCGAAGCGAGCGCCATCCTGGCTATGGGCTCCTCCCGAATATCCTTCAGGTCCCTCAGTAGGTTTCGGGGCTTGCAACGACCCTACTATAACACGAGTGAGGGGCTCCTCCACAATAATTTGCTGACCGGAGGGGCCAGCCTCCTACTTAGAGACGTCTGAGTCTGCCCGGACATTTCCAGCATGGCTTAATGCCTGTGCACGACGAGTTCTTGATGAGGTAGGTCCCCACTCTGTGTTCTCTCCTTCGTTGTCTGTGGGCGAAGGGTCAGGGTTCTTGGCAGCCATCCTTTCAAGGTTCAGATCTGGGGTTTTGGTGGGTCCTTTTGGTCTGAGCAGTGGAGGGTGGCGTCGATGGATGGGTTCGACAGGAGCAGTAAAATAGAGGGGGCCCCACAGAAGTGATCGCGGTCACAGGAGAGGTGTCTTTCGCTGTGGCAGAAGTTCCTCTGGTGGCAGAGGTGGTGGTGGTTCCGGAAGCAGAAGTTTCATTGACGATGGTGGTGGCTAGGACTCGGGCAACGACAAGGGCGATGAATCTCCATGGTGCGCAAGGTTGGAAAAGTGTGCCTAGCTCAACAAGTGAGTCCTTTAGAGAAGAGGGATCCAATCTGGGGAGGTGTGTGCGGATGTGGTGTGTACGGGAGGGAAAAGAAGGCCCGAAGGTGGCTGTCATTCTTTCCTACACAAGTTCGAACCAAGCTCTATTTTCAGGTGTCTCTCTCTTGGGCGCTAGTGTGTCGAGGAAGGAATTTGAGATGTGTGGGGGGGGGGGGGGGGGCAGGGGGGACTTTCCACTAACGTTTGGGTTTCCTCACTCACCTGCTTCCTGTGCGGTATTTTGGATCATTGGGCGAAAATTTGTCTCTCGCAATCGTCCTTGGAGAGGAATCCAAGATGATGTAAGCTCCGCAGGCGGGGAGGCCTGAGAGGCGGTGGGTCTGGCTGTCTCAAAGGAAAACGGGTCATAAGCAGAAGAATGGAGGGAGGAGAGAGCGGGCGTTTATTTCCTATCTATCCCAGTTTACCGGTTGCTATTCTTCTCGTTGGTTGATACTTCTAGGGTTAATACGTCCCGAAAGTCGTTTAGCGCTGAAGAACTGGCTACTCTTAAAAGATCCGCTTACGCCGGAGCGGGAGAGAGATCTTACTTTAATGTTCGAAGAGAGCGGGGGAAGAAGATGGTTTAGTCAATGCCACCTGGTTGATCCGGTGTTCTCTGCAGACGCCCAGAGGCGGTCCTTCTGTATGTGCCTAGTTCTAATGTTTTAGAGGGGATCCCGCAAAAGCGTTGTTTTAGAATTAGCTAAGATGTTTTGTGGGTTAAGGCCTCAGACAGCCACATGAGGACACGATCGGTTAGGTTATGCGAGAACCTCTTCCCTCGCAAGGTCAGGCGAATCTTTGGCTCGGAAGGCTATACCATCCTAGGAGACGTCTAAAAGAACTTGCCGCAGTCCGATGCTTCCAAGTTGCAGACTCGCAAACAGACCCGTGTAAATTAAAGAGGGGAAGTAGTGTAGTGGAACTTCTACCAGGTACGAGCGCCGCTGCAGTCGAGTACGACAACAGACTGAGAAGACGCAGCAAACTTGGAAGGGATTTCGGCTGATGCGGCAGTTATCTAATTTCTGTCGCCAGGGGAAACCGGTGTTAACCGCAGAACTAATTAACTACTTAACGTTTCTCCTGACCGCCGGCCAAGCAGTCCAAAAAGAAAAAGGTTCGCTAAGCAACGGGGGAAGGTATTAGCCACAGTGTCATTTAGGCATGCACGATTTTTCGATTTAACCGTGAAGTTCGATTTATTTTTAAGATCGCAATTTTTACGATGTAATTGAGAAAAAATCAGAAAATCTTCAAAAATTTCATGTTTGTTTAAAATCTGAAGTGTGTACTTTTCCATCACATTTTAACAGTATATGAGTACAATTATAATCAATTCACCCCTAATACATACTATATACAGTCAAGTAACAAGTCTGGACTGTTCAAGAGAAATGTATAAGACACTTTTTAGTCAGAGAAAATTATATAAACTGAATAAGTTTCAAATTTTTATAGGCCACCTGTTCGTTAATTGAACAAATGAAAAAACTTACCTAGATATTGTATGATATAGTAAGGCGTTGTGCACAACATAAAGCTTTATCTAGCAAACATAGAACTGAGTAAACAAGTCCATATCTGTGGAGAGCTATGCCAATATCACATAATGATAATATTCATCATTGACAATTCTAATGCTGAAATCACAAAATCCTGCTTTATTTAACCCTTTAACACTCACACCGGTCAAAATCGGCTTCTTTAGTGGTCTTGAGAAATGTCCATTTTCAGACCAAGATAAGACTATTTTTGAAAATTTACAACTGGAATGACAGGCTCGATAACCGAGCCAGTCATTCCAGTGGTAAATTGTCAAATATTATCATCTCTTGGTCTGCAAATGGACATTTTCTGTAGAGAATTGAAAATGTCAAACACTAACCCTTACAAACAAGAAACTACAAATTCTTTAACATGTAAGGAATATAGTTGGATATTTTGAAACTAATTTCACTGGGAGTTCTTGCTGCTTAGTCTCAGTTGAATTAGTTTCAAAATATTCAACAGCTTCCCTGTATAGTTGACTTGAAATTAAGATAATGGTATTTACAGGGTTACTTGAAAGCTACTGTAAGCAAATGTGAACTGTGTCAATCATCATCAGAGCAATCTGTCTGAAAGTTGCAAAATTCATCTTTAATGACTAATTTTAAAAACTAGACTACAAATATGAAATATCCTAAGTATTTAACAATTAATCTTACATTATTACATCTAAGCTGAAAGGGGTTAGAATCCAAATTTCATGATCTCATATTCTCAAAAAGCAAATATATACGAAAACGTGAAGCAGACACAGGATTATATACAATCACTTTACCTATAGATTTATCTACAGTCTCGCTAGCTACGTCCTTGTGAATGATTTGATTTGATCAAGTCCGGATCTAAAAAGGCACTTCACTATTGAGACAGCTCCACAAGCATTTCCTATCTGTCACTGGTAGATAACAATGAGTGAGATGTGTCATCATAACTTTCTGGGGATCAATTAACGCATTCATCACCAAAATCCTGACAAACCCAATTATATTAAAGTAAACATACAACAAAGGCGACAAAGCTATAGAATATTTTGAAACTAATTTGACTGGTGGTATTGATAGATGCTCGGGGCATGCAGCAAAAGCTGCCTGTTAAATTCGCTACAAGCATAACATATTTGTCAGAGTTATTCTGCCATCGCTTAAAGATCGTTGTAAAAGTTTGGCCTGTAGCATTAACAGGGTTAATAATATTTGAATGATATTAAATTCTGATTGTGACATGTAGGGTCAACTATCGAACGTTTAGTATATAAACAGCCAACAATAGCTGCTTGAAACCACACGTACATCATTCAACCCTTTCACTGACAATTCCATGAAAAAGCATTTTCTTTACGATATAAAACTTAATCTGTTGAATATTTTGAAATTAATCTGACTGGAAGCCATTGCTGCCTAAGGCAGCAATCTCTTCCAGTCAAATTAAGTTCAAAATATTCAACAGTTTTTTTGTATGGTCGCCTTGAAAATGAAACGTGGGGAATTCATCAGTGGAAGGATTAACTCAAAATTCAGCACAAATTGTATATGTAATGATCCCGAGTAATTTCCATAATCTCAAGAGATTATTTTTGATAATCGAGTCGTGATTTCAATGACAAATTTTCAAAAATAACCTCTTGGTCTGCAAATGGACATGTTTAATGAGAAAAAAAATTTTCTTGAACAAATTTGCGCATTAAAGGGTTGATATAATGGCTTGCATACCAGAATATTAACAGGGCGGAAAGTTATGAATGGATAAAATTAATGACTATATTACCAAAGGCACAGTAGGATTTGCAATTCAAAAGTGAAACCGATCTACACATCAGTCAAGACTTATTCCATACGACACACTACCAGAATGATCACTCTATCCTAATCAACACATTTCTTCATGCAAAATTATGATGAATATTTGGAAGTCAATATGAGTTACAGTAGTGACAAATTTTTGTTTAAATTTAATTAAGTGATATTAAATTTTTCATAAAAATTCAACATAAACCCTGTGCTTCCTGCAATGGCCTAGGCTGCCTGGTTCATTCCTGACTGTAATGGCCATCCTATACAGTACTGTACCAATGATAGCAAGAAGAGTGCAGCTTGCGCACAATCCAGATGCAGTGATATTGCTAAAACCTTGTCACAGGGCATATATGGAGATTTAATTTATAATCAAGTAGCATTGTCAGATACACCATTGGCAAAGTATGGGGCAGCCAGCAAGGGCCATTATAGTCTGGAGTGAGCATATAGACACGATTTAATTTAATTCAATAAAAGAAATTTCTCTTCATCACGAGCCAGTCATTCCAGCGATACAGGTACATTTTCAAAGATAGTCTTCTCTTTTCTGCCAATGGACATTTATCAAGACCACTACAAAAGCCTTTTTGGCTGGCTTGGGTGTTTAAAATCGGTTGAGCTTTAGGACTGTCTGAGACACTACTGGGCAATTCCTATTACTGTACAAGAATATCCAAGTTTAGTTGCAATAGGCGTAACCAATCCTGAAATATAATGTAAAAAGTTCAGCTAAACGCAAAAACTTAGCAGTTCTGTATCAAGGTCAGTGACCTTGATCTTGTGTACCCCAACATCATGGTGCTTCCTAACATGATAGGTAACCATGTATCCAAGTTCAGTTGCAATAGGCTTAACCAATCCTGAAATATAAGATGAGAAGTTTTGCTAAACGCAAAATCTTAATGCTGAAATAACAGTTCTGTATCAAGGTCACAGTGACGTTGACCGTTGACCGTGTGAGCATAACATCATCAAGCTGCTTCCTATCATTATAGGTAACCATGTATCCAAGTTTAGTTGCAATAGGCTTAACCAATCCTCAAATATAAGATAAGAAGATTTGCCAAACGCAAAATCTTAATGCTGAAATAACAGTTCTGTATCAAGGTCACAGTCACTTGACCTTGTGACCCCATCATCATCATGCCGCTTCCTATCATTATAGGTAACCAGGTATCCAAGTTTAATTGCAATAGGCTTAACCAATCCTGAAATATAAGCTGAAAAGTTGCTAAACGTAAAAACTTAACGTAAAATATTAACAAAGATTATACTGTGACCTTTGACCCCATCACCTTGACGTCATGACCGGTTTATCGGTGGGTTGCTTCCATTCAGTGTATATCACCATGTACCCAAGTTTGGTTCCAATTGGATCAGGCATTGGTGAGATATAAGGCAATAACTTTTGATTAATGCAAAAACTTAACGTAAAATATTAACAAAGATTATACCATGACCTTTGACCCCATAGCCTTGACCATATGATGTCTGAATCAGCATGCTGCTTCCGTTAAATGTAAATCACGATGTACCCAAGTTTGGTTCCAATTGGATAAGGCATTGTTGAGATATAAGGCAATAACTTTTGTTTAACACAAAAACCTAACATAAAATATTAACAAAGATAATGTTATGTTCCGTTAATCCCCAAATATAACATAAGATTTGCTAAGCCTAAAAACTTAACATTGAAAAATAAGTTTTGCAGAGGTCAGAATGACCTTGACCTTTGATGTTGTGACTTCAGTGTCAGCATGCTGCTTCCTAACATTATAGCTAACAATGTATCCCAAGTTTACTTCCAATAGGATTAACCAATCCTGAAAGAATTGCCAAGAACTTCTGCTAAAAGCAAAAACTTAACATTGAAAATATGTTTTGTATCAAGGTCACAGTGACCTTGACCTCTGATCTTGTGCCTTCAGTATCATCATGCCGCTTCCGAACAGTATAGGTAACCACATAGCCAAGTATAAATGCAATAGGATTAATCGACCGTGAAATATAAGCTGAGAAGTTTTGCTAAATGCAAAAACTTAACATTGTTGACTCAGTCACCTGAAAAGTGACTCATATGGCTTCGCAGTCGGGATGAAAACTAGCTGCTTGGCTGAAGATACCACTCCAATAAACAACCAGTACAAATGCCTGCCAGCATTTTACAGGGGAAAGAGAATCTTAAGCTTTAGCCTTTAATGGTCAAAATTAGTCAAGAGAAACAAATATTTGCTCAGTGAAAGAAATATTTGCAGGCTGCTCAGGCCGAAGACTAATTTTGAAAATTTAACACTGAAATGACTGGAGAAACATTTGCAGGCTGAGAAGACATTTTGAAAATTTTGAGCCAGTAATTCTAGTGATAAAATTTCAGAAATAGTCTTCTGCCGGCCTACAAAGTGGCCATTCCTCAAGACCACTGCAGACTGAGAGGCCAGTTTAGGCCAGCTTGAACCTAAAGGTTTTATACATTAATAGCCATACTAAGCCTTTAACACTCATGTCGGCCAAAACGGTTTCTTCAGTGGTCTTGAGATATGTCCATTTGCAGACAAAGAGAATACTATTTTTGAAAATTTACCCCTGGAATGACTGGCTTGATAACCGAGCCAGTTATTTCAATTGTAAATTTTCAAAAATTCTCTTCTCTTGGTCTGCAAACAGACATTATAAGAAATTTTTTTAGACAAATTTGAGTGTTAAAGGGTTAAGTGTCAATTTGATGCTGTACTTAGTCAATCATAGTTCACTCACTGTCTATCTATTTACAATGTGTGAATAGATCTATAGTTAATCAAGCGGAACGGACATTAACAAGAGTTTTAGTGAAACTGAACATACACTGGCAAAACATACATGTATATATGTAGGAAGAATGATAAATGTGAATTGATTGTCTCTGTGAATTTTAGGTTATGCAAGGAATCTTAGGCGTGTATGGGGAGATAACTCTGTGGAATACCGACAGATATTGCTAAAACTAAATTATGATAAATATGCTACATCTTCTGAAAACCAGAATTCTGAAGAATTAAATGTCTCACATGTCTCCTGTTTGTCACAGTGACCTAACATTATTAGGTAACTACATGTATGTGTTCAATTTTACTTCCAATAGGATTAACCAATCCTGAAATATAAATGTAAATTATTTGCTAAATGGAAAAACTTAACACTGAAACAGCATAGGTCAAATAGCAATGTCAGAATGGCTTTGATGTTTGACCTAATGGCTTCACTATTATGCCTCGGTATGGTATATGAAATCATGTATCCAAGTTTGGTACCAGTAGGATTAAGCTATCTTAAAACTATAGACATGACAACATGGTCAAATATCAAGGCTATGATTACATGTACCTTGATCTTGGACCTAGTGATGTCACTATCAGCACACAGCTTCCTTTTAGTTCTGGTACATGTAGTATTAAGTAATTCTGAAATATAAATGTAAATGATTTGCTAAACGGAAAAACTTAAAAGTTGAAACAGAAGAGGTCAAATAGCACGGTCAAAATGACTTGGACCTTTGACCTGGTGACCTCTCTGCCAGCATCCTGCATCCTCTTGGCATAAGCAACCATGCACCAGAATTGTGTTCCATTATGGCTAAGCAAACCCGAAATATAACCTGATAAGATTTGTTAAACGCAAAAATTTAACATTGAAAAATAACAATATTGTAGAGGTCATAATCACCTTGAACTTTGACTTGTTGACCTTCCTGTCATGTACCCAAGTTGTGTTCTATTAGGCCAAGGCTATCTTGAAATATATGTTGACAAGATTTGCTAAAAGCAAAAATTTAACATTAAAATACAAGAGGCCCTTTAAGCATTTAACACTAACTTAAGATGGCCTCTGCAGTGGTCTCAAGAAATGCTCATTTGCAGACCAAGGGAAGTCTTTTTTTTTAATTTATCACTGGAATGATTGGCTCGATAACTGAGCCAGTCATTCCAGTGATAAATTTAAAAAAATTATCTCTTGGTCTGCAAATGGACCTTTTCTATGAGAAAATTAAAATTTTCTTGAAAGAATTTAAGGGTTAAATGGTTAAAGATACTTAGCATTAATAGTCACGTTAACCGAAAGTGACTACTGTCTTGATCAAATATCCATTGACAGGCCAAGGATTGCCAAGGACCAAGAGAACACTGCGAACTGGCCATTCAATGAGCAGATATTTAGATCATTAACCCTCATATCCATTTGCATACCAAGACTATTTTTGAAAATTTACCACTGGAATGACTGGCTCGATAACCGAGCAAGTCATTCCGGTGGTAAAATTTCAAAAATAGTCTTATCTTCGTCTGCAAATGGGCATTTTCTATGAGAAAATAAAGATTTTCTTGAACAAATTCGTGAGTTAAAGAGTTATCGAGTCAGGCATTCCAGTGATATGTTTTCAAAAATATTCTCTTGACATGCAGATAGACATTCCTCAAGATCAGATGCAATATTTCTGCCATCAAAGGGTCAATGTCAAAAGTCAATACGTACTTCTCTGTACAGTATGAAATGAAGATAAAATACATCAGACAAGGAATGTCAACTATGTAGTAATATGACAATGGTGCTTGACCTGATCAACAACGTAATGCTTATTCAGGGCACTGTGCAGTATATCATAGTGATAATTACCACTTATATCATAAGTTAACACTTTCAATAACGAATCCCTGAAAAATTATATTCTTTACAATTTATAGAATGTTGTCTAAAGCAGTGCTAGTGGCTTCCAGTCACATTAATTTCAAAATATTCAACAGCTTTCCTGCTTGGTTAACGACTTTAACACTTTCGTGGTCACACAGGCCAAAATTGGCCGTTTGCTGTGGTCTTGACAAATGTCCATTTGAAAACGATTAACCAGCCAGTCATTCCAGCAGTAAATTTTCAAAAACTATATGGAATGCATCCAGCGTGTCGAGCCCTTTAGTTTTCCGCATATCACACATGCGTAGCAGTTTAGCAAAATAATGATTTCTTAAAATAGTATACCCCCTTGATAAATCAAATGTCTATTTAAAACTCTAACTCTTGTTGCAAAATAGGTTTAAGTCCAATCCCCGTAAAAAATAAGATGTAAACTGGATCCAATGATGGTATAGAACAAATCTCTAACGTTTTATTGAGATCGGATAAGCCCTTGATGAATTATATGTACATTGAAAAACTTTAACATTTATCTGCGTGCCACATGCCATTTGGATCTCTATGTCGAGCCAACCTATGCTTCGGGTTAATGATCAAGATTGGCCAAAGTAAGCTGTGACTTCTGCATAGTGAATGTTCATTAGCAGATTTAAGATTATTTTTGAAATTATACCACTGGAATGACTGGCTGTATTTATTATCAATTAGAAATACCCTTACTTATGCATGTGCGCGCAAGCAACATCTATGCGTACCTCTAAATGAGGACAGGTGACTGATGAGATCTGCATGTCAGTGCCAATTTACACATGCATTTGCACGAGGGCATACACGTACACACTAAGTTACAGCACTGCTGACCACACATGCATGACCCCGCTCAAGACAGTTAACCCTTTAACACACATATCTGTCAAAAATGTCTTCTGCAGTGGTCTTGAGAAATGTCCATTCACAGACCAAGAGAAGACTATTTATGAAAATTTATCACTGGAATGACTAGCTCGGTGGAGCCAGTTATTCTAGTGATAAATTTTCAAAAATAGTCTCCTCATGGGCTGCAAATGGGCATTTTTAATGAAAAAACTTTTCTGGAACAAATTTGATGTTAAAGGGTTAATTTTTTAGTCTGGCTGTTGAGGTTTTGCAGACAAACATATTCCAGGGTTATATCTTAGGAGCTAGTAATTATTTTGAAAACAATAAGCTACCAACAACTTTCAGTCAAATTGTTTTCAAAATATTCAGCAAGTCAAGAGTTTTTGCTCTTTGAAATTATTGACCAGTGCCATGCAGCCGCGAGACAGCACTTTAAACCTTTCACCGACAAATCACTGAAAAAGTAAATTCTTTACGATATAAAACTTATTCTCTTGAATATTTTGAAATTAATTTGACTGCAACAGCCTTCAGTCAAATTAATTTCAAAGTATTCAACAGATTTCCTGTATGGTTGCCTTGAAAATGAGATATGGGGAATTTATCGGTGAAAAGGCTAAAATGGGCATAAAACGCAGAAGCAAGAAATGATTGAAAGAATATTATTATATATCACTCTAGCAGAAATGATGATAGCTGACACCATCCTTAAAAGATTTATGGTTGTCCTCTCCTGACCCTGACGGTTGGTCAGTAGGGTAGGTAAATCCTTTTTTCTAACCTGCTGAAATACAGTATTAAAAAATTGAATTTAAAGAACAAAACTTGAAGGCTTTTACATGAACTTGAAACAAGAAACTATACAGCAAACAGTTTCTAACGGTTATCTGAGCCCATTTTGACGAATGGAGTCAATTAAATCTCCCAATGAACTTACATCCGAAAATTAAAAAAATTCTTCACAGGAAACTACAAAAAAAGATTTTGAGTCGGCAGGTTTTATTTTAGGGTCGGTCGGGAGAGGACAACCAAAATATTATTCAAGGATGGCCTGATAGGCCCTTTCCAGATGCGGCCAGGTGACCATCTTCTTACTCTGTACAGTACATAACAAACTGAAGAGTTACAAAATCTAGGCTGGATAATTTGATGCGTCAA
Organism: Chaetoderma sp. LZ-2023a; assembly: GCA_034401795.1. Classification (NCBI taxonomy): domain Eukaryota; kingdom Metazoa; phylum Mollusca; class Caudofoveata; order Chaetodermatida; family Chaetodermatidae; genus Chaetoderma; species Chaetoderma sp. LZ-2023a. The sequence continues at coordinate 42,994,278 of CM067366.1, forward strand.
TCAATGTAGAACTAGGGCTATCATCTGCTCATCATACATGAGACAATAGGGGGATTAATTTTTAGCTATTTCCAGCTCATTTCTAGCTAACTAAGAGCCATCCACATTTTGCCTGCGCTGGGATCATAGAAACCCTATACATGTATAAGATTTTTATGGTTGAGATCGATTTAAATATACATTGAAACCTGAATTCTGTTACCCAATTTTCAAGGTAACTACACAGGTAATCCGGTGAATATTTTGAATAATTTGACTGGGTGCTACTGCTTGAAGAGCATAACATAAACATCATACATTATTATTAACCCTTTAATGGTCAAACCGGCCTATGCAGTGGTCTTGAGGAATGTCCATTTGCGCACCAAGACGATTTTAGAAAATTTACCACCTGAATGCCTGGCTCGATAACCAAGCCAGTTATTCCAGTAGTAAATTTTCAAAAATTGTCTTCTATTAGTTTGCAAATGGACACTGAAGAAGCAAATATTTTGATTTTCTTGACCAAATTTGACCATTAAAGGTTGAAGGACTATTAAATGCTCATGAAGGAGCTGGATTCTTCATTCACATTTTGATTGTTACCATACACCTGCCTACAAGTGATGTAATTAATCATATACTTGAGTGACAGATTGGATCCATCCATGAGAAGAGAACTCTGGCCAGGAGGTTATCCTCTCAACACAAACACTCTTGAGGTGCTGATATGATAAGACACATATGGTAACAACTTTTATCTGAGAATAATCAATGGCCTTGTTTGATGTTTGAAGGTGTACAAAAAAGAAGAAATGTTCATCGAAAATGTTAATTATTCACCATATATTTGTAAGATCAGACGTTGTACATATATGTCATGTCATCCTTTAACGGTCAAATTTGGTCATGAAAATTTTAATATTTTCTTATTGAATGTCCGAGAAAATACAATTTTTGAAAATGTATCTCTGGAATGACTGGCTTGATTATTGAGCCAGCTATTTCAGTGGTAAATTTTCAAAAATTATATTCTCTTTCGGCTTGTAAATGGACATTCCACAAGACCATAGCAGAGGCCGGTATGGCCATTAAAGGGTTAAATGGCTAAGACGAGGCATCCTCCTCTGGTTTAGGGATGAACAAAAATAAGAATAGTTTCAAAACTCTCCTCACATCTAACAAGAAGCCCAGGGGGCCTGCGTCGCTCACATGCAATGGACCTTTCCATTTTTAGCTATGCCCCGCCCATCACTAGCTAAGCTCCACCCACACCTCGCCGTGTTTGGATTGATCGATCCCCGAATGCCCTAGCTATCAATTTCCTGAAAACTATACAGGGAAGCTGTTGAATATTTTTTAACTAATTAGTCAAATTCGTTTCAAAATATTCAACAGAATATTTATTAAATAGTAAAAGCAAACAATTTGTACAACAGCCCATAGACCATCATCAAATATGCGTTCGTGACGCACTTATCGACACCATTCATTATGATGTCATTGTACACGCCACGCAGTTCATTATGACGTCATATGATGGCTGGGTACTCCGGAAAGGTGAATTATTGGCCACTGGCACAACCCAACAAAACGAGATGACAACTGAAAAACGTGTCAATCTAATTTCTTCGAAGACAGGCTGTCGCCACGGAATAAAGCACTCACTTGGCAATTCTGACCAGGTGAGCTAATAAGGAGGCGATAGACCCGCGCTCAAGAGATCAATGTCCTTCACATCCAATGACTGTACAAGACAGGGTTGGTAAATTTTGGACACTAGTGGTTTAAAACAGGGTTTAAACCATTCGCCCAAAATAGGATTTGGACACGTTAAACTGTCCAAAACCGTCTAAAACCTCAAATCTTTGTCTAAATTATTTCCTTGAAAGCTTATATATCTATAACAATTGTCTAAGAATAAGTGTAATATATGTCATGTGTATACATCTATGTACATTGTAATGTGCATAGCTTTCTTATTCGGGCATCTTAGAATGTACAAAACTGTCTAATACCTTAAATCTTAACCTAAATTATGTCCTTGAAATCTATATGCACAACAATTGACTAAGAATATGTGAACTATATGGACACATAGATGTACATTGCAATGTTCAAAACTATCGATTTTGGACACTCTAACCCTTTTTACACTGACAAGTTAATCATTACATGTGCAAATTTGACAGAAAATCATTTGCAAATCAGTTAAATTATTTTCAAAGTAATGTTTAATATAATCCTGAATCTTTCAAAAGCATATTCCATAAAATGTGTTGCTACTGGCGACAGCATCAATTTTCCATCAACAAGGCTGTATTCTAAAACAGGATATTGATTATTCCTTTTGTTATTTATTTATAACATGGTCTACACCGTGCATGTAGACTGCTGCAACATTGGAAAGCAAGGACTTTTAGTCAAAATAATGAGCATGAGATTAACTACAGGGTTTATCACCTATCCATGCATCTGTGTGTAGAGAGAGCCTATTACACAATTAGATCTCTTTGTAGCTTGAACCATCACTGGTAACCATCAATCACACCCACAGTTTCTTTACAAATCAATGGTGTCACATACACAGCCTACAGGTCTGTACTTAGATGGTGATTAAGCTTTAAAGCATAATACACATGTAATGACCTGTGGTTAACCATTTCATTTCTGAATCCTAGTACTTTCAATTTAATGCAGCCACACATGAAATCTTCTTTGAAGATATCTTAAAGTGTAGGTAAAACGCTAAGCCAACTTACTGCGTTAGTGTATGGAAATAACTCAGTATATGCCAACATAATGATATGGTTATATAATATTTTTATAGACTATTACTATTTATATAAAATTTCATATCAAGTGATAATTTTCGTACCTTCCAAAAGCGAAACTCGAACACCCGAAGACAAGGTTTATGTAATATCAGGGGATCTGCGTACGATGGAAAATTGACTCGCTAACATTCCGACAGCTCGCTTGTGTGTTGGTGATCATTTGATGCGCCAAGATTCTGGATACTACGGCTCAAATTGGTGAGAACCCAGCATATACATTATTATATTACCTTTTAAATACAAATATCTCATGTTGTGCGATTCAGCCTATTAACCCTAAGGAACCTATGCGCCGTCTGGACGGCGCGCAAAAAGTGTACAAATAAACCTAAGAGCCGTCTGGACGGCTTTCAATAAGCGGACGTGCAGTCCTACACGCTGCCTGGACGGCTTTAAGAGCATCAGCTTTCGATCGCTAAATACGCACACATTACCGTCATTTTATCCAACCAAACGTAGCGTTACATTACATTAGATGATTGAATTTTATAAAAATCCACTGTTGATTGGTCAATTCAGTTTGTTTACAAATTTCTATGGGAAAATATAAAGTTTTCTGTGAATGAAATTCCTAGCGTAAAATCGTCAAAGAAAGTGTGTCGAATCCTTTATCTAACCGAGTACTCGATTCGCTGATGGCCGGAATCGCTTAGTGAGTAGACGTAATTAGACTAGTGAGCACATTCAAATTCAGTTGATTGGTCGATAGTCGCGAAGAAATTAAGATGATTTATAATTTCGTTCGATAAAATATTACATACAACTGAATATCTACACCGACAACTAAAAGATTTAAAGTGTGCATCCTTACATACATGATGTAGTAGTAGTAGCTTTAGCAGCAGCGACGGCTATGGCAGCTGCGGCGCTACTACTGCTGCTACTACTACTGATGCTACTATTACTACTACTACCGCCACCCCTGGAAATTGTGTAGGCAGTGATTGTATTCAATTAATTCAACCCCCCACCCCCACTCCTGTACACATTCCCTGCTGTTGAATTTTTTGGAATTAGTTTGACTAGGAGTTGGTGCTGTCTATGATAACAGCAACATAATCCGGTCAAATTGGTTTAAAACATATTCAAGAGCTTGTGTAATATTCTTATAATCGAGACACTGGAATTTCAAGGGTTAAGTGTCAACGGACAGTTGGCCTAGTTTGCAGAGATCTTTGTTGAATGACAGAGGATTGATATTTACGACGTAATTTGACAATGTAAATTTTGTTCTTTCCAACGCATTAGACTACTTGTGTTGAGTGGGTGTGTAGGATATACATAATATAGATTTTACTACGAATGTAGTTGATGGTCTATGACTGTATTATAATAAACTGGGTTCACGAAAATTGCTTGTCTGTTAGAACAAATCGCCTCTGAGCTTCACAAATGACAGCGCGTCAATGTTATTTCACTCAGCTGTTTCAGGCAAGCTCAACCGATCCCCTGAAATGACGTTACGCGCCAAGGCCATTCTCATTTCGTTTTTTAGCAAGTCGGCGCAGGATCGACGAATTTAAAATAAATCCAAATAATATCTTCTAATAAGATGTAAAGCAAACAAGAAGATCAGTACTGATCACATGTTCCCCGACGGGTGTTGTGAGTAAGACAAATTTTTTAGATTCCTGCCTTTACAAAATTGCGTGTGTGTATATGCATGTGAATCTATGGTGGCCACAACACTACATATTTTCCTTGAATTCTATGTCATTCAAGGGGGATAACTCCATCACATCTAGATGCACATGGCTGAAACGCAATCCCCACCGAGGCCTCGTCATAAGGAATAACCATACCAAATTTCAAATAAATCCATGCAGACTAGCTAAAGGTATTGAACGGAAACCAAATTTTCCTTGAATTCTATGTCATTCAAGTGGGATAATTCCATCACATCTGGACACGCGTCGCTGAAACGCAATCCCCACCGAGGCCTCGTCATAAGGAATCACTATACCACATTTGAAATAAATCCATGCAGGCTAGCTAAAGGTATTGAATGGAAACCAGATTTTCCTTGAATTCTATTTCATTCAAGGGGGATAACTCCATCACATCTTGACGCGCATCGCTGAAACGCAATGCCCACCGAGGCCTCATCATATGGAATCACTATACCAAATTTGAAATAAATCCATGCAGACTAGCTAAAGGTATTGAACGGAAGCCAAATTTTCCTTGAATTCTATGTCATTCAAGGGGGATAACTCCATCACATCTGGACGCGTGTCGCTGAAATGCAATCCCCACTGAGGCCTCGTCATAAGGCATCACTACACCAAATTTGAAATAAATCCATGCAGGCTAACTAAAGTTATCGAGTGGAAACCTAAAGTGTGACGGACGGACGGACACACACAGAGGCCAGTCATTCCAATGGTAAATTTCAAAAATAAATATCACTGATGCTTGGAAATAAAGTTGCTGTTCTCGTGTCCCATTAAATATAGACCCTTTTGCATGAGATAGGAGACGCCTATTCAATTTACCCAGCATGCAATGCTACCCAGCGTGCACTTTCCTGACTCCATAATCGTTGTAACTATTGGACGCCATATTCGTTTAGTCTATTGTCTGTATAGGCCAGGCGTACTATTCACGGCAATACATTCGACGGCCTGCATTTCAATACTGTTTAGCACAACTTTGCCAATTTCCAGAAGAAAATTAGAGAATGCAGGAAATGTCAATTTCCCTTTCTCCGAGATCTAACAATACTCACCATTCCGTTACTTCTGATATACAGCTGGCCCTGACAGCGGCTCTAGGATTATGGACTTAGAAAGCTTTACCGACTCCTGGGATCCGGGTACTCGGCTCCCAACTGCCGAGTACCGGTTTACCATAGAGCTCATATTGTTTGCATAGCCACCAAACAAGAGAAAACTATGGCTTGCCTCCGTGGGGCTGGGAGGCTGGGTCCGTAACAGAATGGTGAGTATTGTTAGATCTCGGAGAAAGGGAAATTGACATTTCCTGCATTCTCCTTCGATCAATACTCACCATTCTGTTACTTCTGATATACACCAGATTTGATCAGTAACCTGGTGGGAAGGGGCAAGCCATAAATGCTAATTTTGCCCCTTGGAGAAAGATTTTAGACTTCAAACTTGACTAACGGAGACCTAAAAGGACTGTCAAGTTCACGGAACCGAATCACATTCGCGTCACAGCCACGCCCCCCCCCCCCCCCCCTTTTTCCTTCTAAGAAAAGGGAGAGAACTAACGAACATGTATCTCGCACGAAAACACAAATATGCCAAGAGGGTTAACTACTCCCTGCATATTCCATGTATTAGCCTGGGAATGAGCATGAATATATAAGATGAATGAACATGATACATATACATAATACAAAAAACTCTCACTTATTGAATTACCTTATGATAATTGGACTTCAGACGTACCGCCTCCAACCATTCACCGGTTCGGCCATCAGTGACACAATCTGGTTGACATCCTCTCACCTGACCATGCCTGCTCTAGGTTCTTTTCTTACCAAAGTGAAAAAATGGTGAAGAGCAGTGTGGTCACTAACTATCGTTTCAAAACAGCTAAAGCGAGTGGATTGGCTGAGTCTGACACATCCCTCATATAGTAATCCGTGAATGAGGACTCACAGTGCCATTGTGCAACGGCCATGATGTCCTCTAACGGAACACCATTGTAAAGGGCGGTCGAGGCGGCTATTCCTCTGACATCGTGTGCCCTTACGCCTTGCACCTGGTCCCCAGTCGCCATCTCGTGAGTAGTCTGAATGCATTCGATCACCCAACGAGAGATAGTATCCATGGATGCGGCGCCATAAGGCTTTTTATGGCAGATCCACAGATGTCTATCGTTCGACCGTAACGAGTCAGTCCGTTTCTTGTACTTAGTCAAAGCACGGACCGGGCACCAGACACTGGCATCACGATCAAACCTAGTTAACTTCGGTATAATGATCGGTTTGCCGGGATATCTCAAAGATTGGTTCTTTGACATAAACTCTGCTCTTGGCAGAAGACGCAGACCTTCTCCAGAAACAATAAATCGGTTCCTCTCTGCCGAAAGCACATGGATCTCACTGCGCCTTCTAGCTGAGGAAGCTGCCAATAGAAAGACCGCCTTTAGAGTCAAATGCTTTAGACTAGCCGAACGCAACGGTTCGAAAGGGTGCTTGGCCAGTACATTAAGCACTAAAGATAGACTCCAGGCTGGAATGACTACCGGTTGTCTCGGGCGGAGATTGCTCATTCCCTTCAACATCACATTTAACTGGGCCACCTCTGGACTATCCCTGTTGGCTAGACAAGGGATAACTGATGCCAAAGCTGACTTGTATCCAGCAACTGTGACAGGAGCTAGTCCTGAAAAGAACAGCTCACAGAGAAAGTCTGCTATTTGCTGAATAGTGGATTGAAAGGTATCAATACCCTTTTCTTCACACCAGTCTGCAAATCTGTTAACCTTGTTGTTATATGACTTGAAGGTTGACCTCCTTCTCGCAGCCGCGATGAAATCAGCAGCCTGTCGAGAAAAGCCTTCCGACGTGGAACGTTGTTTGATAACATCCACGCAGTCAATTTGAACATTTCGGGACGCTCGTGTAGGGAGCGTCCCTTGGCCTGGGAGATTATGTTCGGAATCTCGGGCAACTGCACAGGATTTTCCACCAGCAGATCTAGAAGATCCGTGAACCACGCCCTGCTCGGCCAATACGGCGCTATTAGCAGGACCAGACACGGTTCCTCCCTGACCTTCACCAATACCTTCGGTAGAAGAATGGTGGGTGGGTACGCGTAAGCGTGCATCCCTCTCCAGCTTATCGCCAGAGCGTCTGTATCGACGGCATTTGGATCTGGAATCGGCGAGACATATGTCATGATTTGAGCATTTTCCTTTGTGGCGAACAAGTCCACGTTGGGTTTGCCCCAATGCTCGAAGATCCGTCGCATAACCGGAGGGTTGAGGGACCATTCTGTTGGCGAGATTCTCTGTCTGCGAGACAAAGCATCCGCCAGAATGTTCAATCGGCCAGGAATATGAGCTGCTTTCAAAACAACCGAGTAATTCCTACACCATTGAATCAAGTGCCACACTTTGATACACAGTGTGGGTGACCTGGTCCCGCCTTGGCGATTTATATATGATACTACTGTCGAATTGTCCGACCGTATCAATATCACCTTGCCCCTGATCATCGGAAGGAACTCTTCCAACGCCAGTTCCACTGCCATCATTTCCAACAGATTGATATGCAGCTGACTCTCCGGGAGAGTCCATGTGCCCGAGACCTGGTGTTATCCCAGGCAGGCACCCCACCCTTCCAGCGATGCATCCGTGTAGACGGACAGCTGGGGGTGGGGTAGGTGCAGCGAAACCCCTATTAGGAGATTCTGACGCTGTTTCCACCATAGAAGATGCGATATTATCGGCTCCAAAACTGGCACCAGTTTTGACAGGGGTTCTGTTCTCTGTTTCCACAGAGACATCAGATACAACTGGATAGGCCTTCGCATTAGAGCAGCGTACGGGATAACCTGCTCCATGGAGACCATCATGCCCAGCATCTGAAGGAACCGCTTCGCCTGAATGTGGTTTCCCACTCGAAAACTCCTGAGGATGGCTAACAGAGACACCACTCTGGGCTCTGATGGGTAAACCCTGCCCTCCTCGAGGTCGAATCGCATCCCCAAATAAACGAAATGTTGAGTGGGCGTCAACTCGGATTTCTCCTCGTTGACTATCCAGCCTAGATCTGAAAGTAACTTCAGAGTCAGAGCAGTATCCACGTTCAACCTGGCTGCCGAGTCTGCCTTGAGCAGCCAGTCGTCTATGTAGGTGTGTAGCGCCACGTTCTCTTTTCTGAGAAACGCTGTCACCGCAAGGACCACTCTTGTGAAAACCCTCGGAGCTGTCGACAGGCCAAACGGGAGAACTGTAAACTCCCATACTTGATTCTGAAACGCAAATCTCAGAAACCTGTGCCAACTCCGATTCATAGGAATGTGGAAATATGCATCTTTCAGATCGATAGATACACACCACCTTCCTTTCCTCAATCCTGCCATTACCGACCTCGGCGTTTCCATCTGGAACCGAGGCGTATGGATAAACCAATTTAATGGCCTGAGATTGAGTATGGGTCTCCATCCCCCTGTGCTCTTGGGGACAAGGAACATGTTTGAATAGAAGCCTGGAGTGTTCCGGTTTGCTGGTTTTATTGCTCCCTTCAGAAACAAACCCGACACTTCCTTTTGAACGGCTTCTAACTTGTCTGGTTCCCTTGGTACGGGTGTCCAGACAGGTGCCAAAGACAGATTTTGTGGTGGAAAGTCCCACCACTCCGGCATGTAACCCTGGGATAACCATCCCAGGACCAGACTGTCTGACGTCACACCTCGCCAGGCCTCGACGAAACGCATGAGCCTTCCACCCACCATAGACGCCTCGACGTCTAACGGGGTTGTCCGGCTCGCAGTCCGCCACCCCCCCCTTTCTTAACGAGAGAGAGAGTGAGAACCATTTCGTTCTAGGCACGACGGGTATAACTGGCACCGCTGTTCCTGTCGCACAGGCGCGGTCCAGGCGGATATGAAGGGAGCTTTCGTACCCTCAGGTACGCTTCGGCCCCTTCTGTCCGCCCTTTGAGGCCTTACCCTTACCTTCCCCTTCCCGCCTCTAGGGTGGTCAGGAGCAACATTGGGGAGGGTAGGCGCCTCTACAACCTTCCTGGGCTTCTTCGCCGCCGGCGGCTCCGAAAACCCAGCTGAAGCAGAAGTCGCAACAGGCCTGGCTTTCACCTTGCCCTTATGCTTCTTCTGCTTCTTTGAAGGCTGTCCCGTTAGCGGTTTCCCCACAGCCCCTAGTGCGTGCGCTTGCCGCACTAGCTCTAGCTGTAGGTTTACCGCTAACCGATTCTGCGCGATACTGGCGGTATCCTCTAAGATGGCCCGCGCTTGGCCACCGAAGATGCTAGGCCCTGTCAGGGGCGTCCCAAGAAGACGCTCCCTGACTGCCGTAGCCGGACGCATATGGTCAATGACCATTTGCCTCCTGGACTTCGTCACTCGCGCTTGCACCCTTGCCAATGCGTCCATTGACAGCACCAAGCCGTCATTAACACATGAAAGCGCCACAGGTGGCACAGGGTGGCCTGCCCCCGCTTCAGCCCACACCGACTGAAGGAGACGATAAGAATGATTGACAGCGCTCATCGCTGCCCTCACACCCTCATCGCATAGGGACAGGACTTCTTCCTGGTGTACCTGAGACTTATCCACTAGTGCCGGACCGGGGCAACCCGACCCGGCACTCTGGACTCCCAGTACCCATCGGTCATCCTCCGTGACTGACGGGACTACACCATACCTGTCGTATTCCCCCCGCGGAATACGACATCTTGCCCGCACCTCCCTGGAGGCCGCAGGGAGCTGACCCTTGGTCATTAGTTGTTTGCTATAAATAGCATCCAACAAATCTATGAACCGTGGATCCAGTCCCACTGACTGGATCCGGGCCGCGGGCAAAATCCCCGTCCTAATCGACGCAACCGACGGACGGGGCGCATCTTCATCGGCCGTGGCCGAAACCACAGACGGGTCAACCCTGGCTAGCCATGCCAGAGCATCCGACCAATCTACCTCCGACGAAGACACCCCCGCAAACACGTCACCCGTTGACGTGCTCCCGGGTCTGCCAGCCACGGCCTCCCGGCAAGGAGCCACGGCTGACACGCCAGGCACTCCGCTACCACACGGTTCCACCGCCACCCCATGAAACACTCCGGTCCATGGGGTAGGTCCGCACAGAAAACCGTACGGACCCGTAACAGTCGCGGAACCGTAGCCGGACACGGGCGCCAACGACACCCCACATCCGGCTGCCGGACCAGGCGAGATAGGTGAGTACCACGCCTGGCCCGGCACACCCGTTCCCGTGACGGCTGGTGACAAACCAAGCCGCCCGGAACCGGTGCACGGTAACGGATTGGCCTCAGCCGCAGGCGGAGCCGCTGACCTGGCTTGCGCCAAACCAGACAAATGGAGGCCGGTTCCGTCCAGGACGGAATCAACCTCCATATTCTCCACCTGCGGCTTCACGGGCCGCAGCAACCTCTCCTCCTCGGCCTCGTCTTCAGACTCCGAAGAGCCGTCACTAGACGAGTCAACCGTGGAGCCGTCCTGGCGGGCGGCTCCCACACCTGACGGACCGGCCACCTCTACTGGACCACCCGGAGGTGGCTGCAGAGAGACAGAACCCGTCTGGCCGAAGGCAGACGGGACTGCCAGGGGGCCATACGAGACGGCCCCCTCGGTAACCAGTCCAGAATCCTGTCCGAGGACAGGATCCGTACCAGGCATGGGGAGAAACTGTTCCCCAACCTTTGGTAGCAGGGACGACACCAGCGTGGGCAGAACGCTATGCAGAAAACCCTGCACAGCCGGACCAAACCACGCCGGCGGTGCCATCTCCGCCACCTCCAGCTGGGGACGTGGAGCACCCCCATCGGCCGAACCTGGCGCTCCACGATTTCGTCTCGGACCGCCTGACCCCGCGTCAGACCCAGCCAAGTCCTTCTGGGCAAGGAACTTAACCATCATCTCGACGGACCACACTGCACAAACATTACACCTATGATCTATATTACACAGGGAACACCTAAAACAAGCATGGTCCTTGAACATTACACGGACAAACTTATGGCATTCGTCACATGATGGCGGGGCTGGCTTGGCCTATAAAATAAGCACAAACCTACAATAAACAAGCGGAACGAGACACACACGGAAGGCAGACAATTAATTTTCAAATAATTTTGACTCATAAATTAACCGTAACCTCCCCGCACCCCACCCCGCCACAACAACGATCGCATTGATTATGACGACAAGAACACGGCGGGCATCAAACACACCCATATTAGATCCTCCAGGATGTGCAACGGCTCCAGGAATCATATCGCATAGAATTCGGGGTATATTTACTAATCAATATAAATTATACTCCTAACGAAAGCAGCACGATATGTGAAGAAAACAACAAAATGTATAACAAACTGCTGTATCACACGGTAAAACCGCAGACCACGCATCTACTCAAGAATTTTGAAACCACCGATCATTGCAAACCGATCGTGCTCGCACGTAAACTTGATCATTCTAAAGTTTCCGGTACCATTTTTAGTACGCAGCACCCAGAACAAGATGCGCGAATTAATGAAAATTTTTCTTCACATAAACATCCGAGCGACCGGGTGTGACGTCACCCGCTCGGATTCTACGGAGAAACGACGTCAGCCGATATTCGTGTTAGAAATACTGTAGCAAACACCTATTTTCATATCTGCCGATCGCCTGTTGGGGGTTAAAGAAGGCGATCGTCTGGCATATATCGTTGTTAGCACACGTCCCAGATTGTTAGCACACGTCCCAGATTCTATGGGGTCAGAAATTGGAACATGGGACACAACGCAATTTAGAGACCTAAGTCTTTTAACTATGGATAATAAAGAACGATACAACCTGGTTATCTTCGGCGGTATTCTCCATAGTCCTTAGTTAATCCTTTCACGAACACACAAACTACCACAAATTAAAGACTTAGATCTTTTGTTTCACAAAAAAAAACCACTAAAATCCTTAATGCAAAAAGCATGTATTGCTCTTGTTGCTATGCAAACAAGAATGAGCTCTATGGTAAACGGGTACTCGGCAGTTGGGAGCCGAGTACCCGGTTCCCAGGAGTCGGTAAAGCTTTCTAAGTCTATAATCCTAGAGCCGCTGTCAGGGCCAGCTGTAAATCAGAAGTAACAGAATGGTGAGTATTGATCGAAGGAGAAAGCTTTTATACATATTTTGACAATAATTTGCGTGAAAGTTATTGCTATCAATGACAGCAACAACATTCAGTCAAATTGTCAAAATAATTATTAGGTAATGCGATACTACCCAGTACAAATTTGATACTAATTTGAATGAAAATTGTTGCTACAACAGCTTTCAGTCACTATATTCTAAAATAATCATCATAATTTTTAGTCGACTCTCGCTACGGATTTGAATAGCAATTTGACTAAGTTGTTGGTGTCTAAGGCACCAACAACATTGTCAAATTATTATCCACACGTGCAATCAATATATTACTATTTAGGTAAAGTGAGCGTAAGCCTATATACGCGTGCTCGCCAAGAATGAACGGTTAGCAAATGGCGTGTATGTTTCGTTGACAGGTTTGTACATTTGTTTGAAATGCATTGATCGAACAGAAACGTTCACGCGGTAGCTAGGCGAAATTCATGCGGTAGCTAGGCGAAATATTTCCTTCGCGCAGGTAAAGCGTATTTTGGCCATATACTCACTCTACTTAGATAGTTATACTGTGCGATGTGTGATTCTATGGACAAGAATTTGATAACGTTGTTGGTGCCTTAGTCAGCAAAAACGTACAGTTAAATTGCTCTTCAAATCCGTTTTGACTAAAATTTATGATGATTATTTTAGAATACATAGACTGAACGCTGTTGCAGCAACAATTTTCAATAAAATTTGTATCAAATATATAGCTGGTAGTGATTGCATTACATATTAATTATTCTGACAACAATCTGAAAGAATGTTGGTGCTGTCATTGAGCGCAACAACTTTCATGCAAATTACTGTCAATGTATATCAAAGCTTTCTCCTATTTTCTCCTGGACATTGACACACGTTCTCTGAACAGTGTTGAAATACAGACTCGAATGTACTGCCGTGGATATGCCCTATGTGCATGCTTACACTTCCAGAGCTGGAGGACAAATGACCATTTGCACGTGCAAGCAGGTTTGTTTTGTTTGAGAAATCCTGGTTTGTGCAAACAATAGACTAAACGACGTCCAATAGTTACAACGATTATGGAGTCAGGGCATTACATGCTGTGTAGCATTGCACGCCTGGTAGCATTGCATGCTGGGTAAATTGAACAGGCATCTTATATCGCGTGCAAGAGTGTCTATATTTAATGGAACACAAGCGCTTTAAAGTAAGTTACCCCAGCCCTGAACTAGTGAACTATGTTAGAGGCTCTCGCCGGTTGTGTGTTCGATTTGTATAACCCAGCCCTGGAGTATACTCCATGTACATCAATCCCACCATGAGACAAAGAAGAATCAATCCTCAAATGGGAGAACAGGATCAAGGATGGGTTTGGAAATAACAACATTGGCAGTTTAGTTTAAACCATTTAATCATTTCCATCAGGTCATGGACCCAAGGAGGTGGTTCAAAAGGTACCACCCATGGGTACATGTAATTGTCAAATTAGATATGTCACATATATGATCACATGTAGACGCTGCAAAAACAAGATGTGGGAGAAATGAAAAGCGCATTCAGATCAGAATTCAAGAGCACCTACTGGCCTAATATCTCTATCTACAAGCACATACAGTATGCCATGACACCTCTGCATTTAGACACTTCACATCAGAAGGCTATTTTAAAATCGATGTGTAATACAGGATTTTCCAAATTTTGGTATCAGACCCTGATGGCCAGCTCCCTGCGTTTTGGTGACAAGCAAAAGAAATCTGCTGGGCACATCAACTCAGACCTATCAACCCCCAGTACAATCAGTCAGTAGTTTCAGGTGGAAACCCCATGATTTTAAGTAGTTTCACACACCCTTTCAGTAGTGCATTTTCAGTAGTTTCACACACCTTTCAGTAGTGGATTTTCAGTAGTTTGAGGCACTTTTCAGTAGTTCAGTAGTGGTTAAGCAAGAGGCCCTAGGGGCCTGTAGCGCTCACCTGGACTTATTGGCCACTGACATATTCGAACAAAATGAGATGACCACTGGAACTAGATGATATTTCATGAGTTTTGAATCAATCCCCCAAGCAGTTTCAGAGATTTTTAGACATTTTAAACTAGAGCCGACCTCCAGAGGATCCTTCTAACCAAATTTGGTTGAAATAGAATTTGAATAGATTTTCTAGAGGCTACCTCGGTATGGCACTTCTAGCCAAATGTGGTTGAAATCTGTCAAGAAACTAAGGAGGAGATGCGTTTTGACACTTTTCAGTAAATTTTAAACAAAATCTAAGTTTTTTAGCACAAAATTTTAAATATAAAAAGTCTGAAGAGAAGTTCTAGAGCCTACCTTCATATGATCGTTCTAACCAGATTTGGTTGAAATCTGCCAAGAAACTAAGGATGAAAGCAATTTGACAATTTCCGTCAAATTTTAAATACAATCCAAGTTTTTCACCCAAAAAATTGAAATATAAAAAATCTGAATAGACGTTCTAGAGCCTACCTCCGTATGATTGTTCTAGCCACATTTGATTGAAATGTGCAAAGAAACTAAGGAGGAGATGCATTTTGGCACTTTCCGGTAAATTTGCAACAAAATCTTAGTTTTTTACCCAAAAAATTGAAATATCAAGTTTGATTAGAGGTTCTAGCGCCTATGTCGGTATGACCCTTCTAGCCAAATTTGGTTGAAATCTGTCAAGAAACTAAGGAGGAGATGTGTTTTGACACTTTTCGGTAAATTTTAAACAAAATCTAAGTTTTTCACCCCGAAATTTGAAATATTAAAAACCTGAATAGATGTTCTAGAGCCTACCCCCATAGAATCACTCTAACCAAATTTGGTTGAAATCTGGCAAGCTGTTAAGGAGGAGATACATTTTAAAGCAAAAGTTGACGGACAGACAGACAGTCGGCATGGCATAAGCTCACTTGGCCATTTTGGCCAGGCGAGCTAAAAATTAGGCGAACGCCTCATCTTAAGCAAAATTATAGGGTGTATAGTTTATTGACATATTGACATATGTACAATTTACAATGTACATATTTACATCATATGACCGGTAGGCCTAACCCACTTAGCCGACAGCTGGGCCGGAATACATGTGCCGGATTTCAGTTGACATTGTACATGTAGCTTACTACTGCTACTAGACTGGTAGGACACACCCACCTTATCTCTGTGCTTACGGTCAAATGTCACAAATAGCCGTGGAAAAGTGTTACATGTTAAAAATTTATAATTTTTCTACCAATCAATCAGGTTTCAAAGCCCTTTCAGAAAATGTAATCAAAATTTATGAATCAAGTGTATTTAACAAGATATTACTATTAGCAGTTAAATGATCTTAATGCATTAGAATGGCTGAATGTTTTCCTCACTTTCTCAAAAGCGAGCTTCTTTGAATTGACGTAGCGTTCTTCATTTTCATCCATTTTGAGTCTGGTTTCTGGCATAATGAGGGCTCTTCTCATGACACCCTTAATGTTTCATTTCCTGTCTTCTATCTGTGCCTTTGCACTGTCCAAAAATGACTTTCATCACTTATCTTTCCGTGAAGACACAATTCTAGTAACACTCACCGATGCTCTCAAGTATCTGAGACATCATCATCATCACAGTGCCTGACAATCACATTTTATATTGTGAATGAATGACAGAGCAAACTATTGACACATTAAGACAGTTTAAATGGTGGCTATTGAACACATGATATCCTCATTGTCTTGGTTTCTTAGAAGGAAAGTATCATCATTATTTTCCATGAAATCTACACCAACATACATTACACATCCAACTGGAATGACCACATTATCAGAATCCCTGGCTTTATAGAAGCAACCTTCCCTGCTTGTTTTTACATACTCATACTAGAAGCCCATCAAAATGTTTGCTCCAGCATAATACAAATGGCCAGGACAAGTAAGATTATCTGGTAGAGAGAGCACCCCATTGGAAGTGACATGAAATAAAAGATAGTCACTCAATGACTCCACATTAGGTCTAACAGCAACTACACTGCCTAAAAATATAATTTCATAGATTGGATTATTGATTGATTGATATGGGAGAGTATGAGCTGTACCCGGTTAGCCATCGTCTGAATTATCTGAATCAACTCATTGGCTATTTGAGTCCGAGAATTTCACAAGTTTGAAAGTTTCAACATAATCATATTTTCACATCTCTCATAAGCTCTACTAATACAGTTTAGACAGTAACAGGAAAGGAGCCTGGTATCCACTATTTAGTGCTCCGTCTTCACTCACTGTCAAAGCCAATGAAAGTAGTTTCTGTGTCCCCTTTTATGGTATAATAATTTGCCATCGGACAATCTGTCTCCAGTTCTATAGCACTCACATAATAAAACCTACACTGGTTTGATTTTCTCCAGATGTAGTTTATCTATCCCGGGAATCCATTTATCATTTTGTTCTTAAAATGCTGTCCAATAGTATCATTTCCAATCCATTTTGCTTGCATCAAAATCTTCTCACCTAGTCTAAATGAATTTTAGAGTATTCAAACACGAAAAATGACAGCATGCATGAAAACTGATGTGAACCAAAAAATTCCATTGGCCTGACCTTGACCTATATATCGCTTTCTGTGCTTTGGGTCACTTCGAGTGACACCTAGTGGTTGATATTAGAATCAAAGTGAAAAACCATTAATTCTAGTAGTACTGTTAATAGTATTATTTCTCCGCTTCTTCTGCCACCTCCTGGTCCACGCCTGACTAGTTTTGTTTATAATGCCATAGTCTTTTTCACTGAACAGAATCCTACAGGAATGGTTTTATTTGAAACAGAACATATTTATGAACAAAGTGATATATAACTTCCCTTGATAGATAAACTACATCTGGAGAAAATCAAACTTGTATTGACGCAAAAAGTTTAGAGTGTAACATATCCACCAATCTTGACATGGCTATTTGTGACATCCTACCATAAGTAGACGCATGCATGCATACATGTACAAAATTCTTAATATTTAATGTACATGGATGACCGGTATGTCTAGTCCACCTAGTGACTATTAGAATTTATTAGTTAACCCACATATATGTGACAAGGTCTTCACTGTCTTCTTGGGTGTTTTGCACCTTTTTGACAGTGTATTGGGTGCAAACAGGCATTAGTGTTGGGAATTGGTTCTATTTTTGTGATCGATGATTGGTTTTATATACTAACCCATGATCAATTAATGATTGATCATAACTGGTTCTCATTTTTTACCCATTTTGAATGCAGTAATTATAGCATGTTCAAGGATAACTACCCCTTTCAAACAAAGTTGCAGGTATGACAGATTCGTAATAATTTAAGAAATAATATGTTGAATATTTTGAAACTAATTTGACTTGAAGCTGTTGCTGCCTTAGGCAATGCTATATAGTTCTAAAGATTAAATTTAAATTCTTTTCCAAAAAGCATTCGTTTCCTAGCTTGACCAGTTAAAATATATTAATAACGTCAATTTATAAACAACCAAAATCGATTTCTGAAATCATGATCGATCTGTTGGTTGAACATTCAATCATCGATCAAATCGATTAATTGGAGCAACACTAACGGGCATGATTGGAAAATTAGCCGAGTAGATGCTTTCTGAATAATGTCGGTCTAGTCTTCCTTTGAAGGCATTCATGGCTGGAGCTGTCACGATGGCAACTGGGAGGCTGTTCCAGTGGTTAACGACTCGTATGCTGAAGACCTGATTGCGTATGTTGGAGTGGAAGCGTTGTTTCTGCAATTTGTAGCTGTTGGCCCTGGTTCGCTCTTCAGTGTCTGCTGGGAGGATGATATTACGGTCAACGTTATACATATCGTGAGTGTACTTGTAAACCTCGAATAAGTCACCTCTTAAGCGCCGATATACCAGACTTGGCAGCTTGAGTGCTTGCGTGTAGTAGTTACGGACATGTAGCTGCAGACTAGTAATAGACCATGATGGCTTTATTCATTTGGCTCGTAAGGCTAACCTGCTTCTTAATACCTTTAGTGACCATTTTAATATGTGTCGACAGCAGATTGGTAGGACATGTCCGCCTTATCGGTTCAATTGGGCTGAGTAGCTATAGGCATTGTTGCTGATGTAATCACTTAGGGTGGTAGGACGGATCCACTGCTCAGCATTTTTAAGACTGTAGTTTTTAATTGCAGTGTTGTTGGTTGAACTGGTAAGACAAGCACAACTGGTCTGACCACTTAAGGTGAATGGATCTTTACTGGAGTGGTGTTGTCTTGTAGCAGGTACTGACTATGGGGATGTTGTGCTAGGTTGCTCACCGACGGGACACTGATTTGTTCCAGCTTCTGAGCACTTCTGGCAGGTCCAGTTTATATAAATACACGACCAGTAATTGTCTAGTCGATGTTTGAAGCAGCTTAGTGTGGGTGCTGACAACTTCCTCAGCAAGACAGTTCCAGTTGCTGATGACTATTACTGAAGGTATTTCAGTGATGAGTTTGAGTGGTGCTTTTTAAGCTTATAGCTATGACTGAAGGAAGTGTCAATTTCCCTTTCTCCGAGATCTAACAATACTCACCATTCTGTTACTTCTGATATACAGCTGGCCCTGACAGCTGGCTCTAGGACTATAGACTTAGAAAGCTTTACCGACTCCTTGGAACCGGGTACTCGGCTCCCAACTGCCGAGTCCCCATCTACCATAGAGCTCATATTGTTTGCATAGCCACCAAACAAGAGAAAACCATGGCTTGCCTCTGTGGGGCTGGGAGGATGTGTCCGTAACAGAATGGTGAGTATTGTTAGATCTCGGAGAAAGGGAAATTGACATTTCCTTCATTCTCCTTCGATCAATACTCACCATTCTGTTACTTCTGATATACACCAGATTTGATCAGTAACCTGGTGGGAAGGGGCAAGCCATCAATGCTACTTTTGCCCCTTGGAGAAAGATTTAGACTTAAACTTGACTAACGGAGACCTAAAAAAACCTCTCACTATTGAATTACCTTATGATAATTGGACTTCAGACGCACAGCCTCCAACCATTCACTGGTCCGGCCATCAGTGACACAATCTGGTTATCATCCTCACGCTCGACCATGCCTGCTTTAGGTTCTTTTCTTACCAAAGTGAAAAAAGGGTGAAGAGCAGTGTGGTCACTTAACTATCGTCTCAAAACAGCTAAAGCGAGTGGATTGGCTGAGTCTGACACATCCCTCATATAGTAATCCGTAAATGAGGACTCACAGTGCCATTGTGCAACGGCCATGATGTCCTCTAACGGAACACCACTGTAAAGGGCGGTCGAGCCGGCTATTCCTCTAACATCATGTGCTCTTGCGCATTTCACCTGGTGCCCAGTCACCATCTCATGAGTAGTCTGAATGCATTCGACTACCCAGCGAGAGATAGTATCCATGGATGCGGCGCCATAAGGCTTTTTATGGCAGATCCACAGATGTCTATCGTTCGACCGTAATGAGTCAGTCCATTTCCTGTACTTAGTCAAAGCACGGACCGGGCACCAGACACTGGCATCACGATCAAACCTTGTTAATTCGGTATTATGATCGCTTTGCCGGGATATCTCAAAGATTGATTCTTTGACATAAACTCTGCTCTTGGCAGAAGACGCAGACCCTCTCCGGAGACAATAAATCGGTCACTCTCTGCCGAAAGCGCATGGATCTCACTGCGCCTTCTAGCTGAGGAAGCTGCCAATAGAAAAACTGCCTTTAGAGTCAAATGCTTTAGACTAGCCGAACGCAACGGTTCGAAAGGGTGCTTGGCCAGTACATTAAGCACTAAAGATAGACACCAGGTTGGAATGACTACCGGTTGTCTCGGTCGGAGATTGCTCATTCCCTTCACCATCACATTTAACTGGGCCACTTCTGGACTATCCCTGTTGGCTAGACAAGGGATAACTGATGCCAAAGCTGACTTGTATCCAGCAATTGTGACGGGAGCTAGTCCTGAAAAGAACAGCTCACAGAGAAAGTCTGCTATTTGCTGAATAGTGGATTGAAAGGTATCAATACCCTTTTCTTCACACCAGCCTGCAAATCTGTTAACCTTGTTGTTATACGACTTGAAGGTTGACCTCCTACTCGCAGCTGCGATGAAATCAGCAGCTTGTCGAGAAAAGCCTTCCGATGTGGAACGTTGTTTGATAACATCCACGCATTCAATTTGAACATTTCGGGACGCTCGTGTAGGAAGCGTCCCTTGGCCTGGGAGATTATGTTCGGAATCTCGGGCAACTGCCCTGGGTTTTCCACCAGCAGATCTAGCAGATCCGTGAACCACGCCCTGCTGGGCCAATACGGCGCTATTAGCAGGACCAGACACGGTTCCTCCCTGATCTTCACCAATACCTTCGGCAGAAGAATGGTGGGTGGGTACGCGTAAGCGTGCATCCCTCTCCAGCATATGGCCAGAGCGTCTGTATCGACGGCATTTGGATCTGGAATCGGCGAGACATAAGTCATGATTTGAGCATTTTCCCTTGTGGCGAACAAGTCCACGTTGGGTTTGCCCCAATGCTCGAAGATCCTTCGTAGAACTGGAGGGTTGAGGGACCATTCTGTTGGCAGAATTCTCTGTCTGCGAGACAAAGCATCCGCCAGAATGTTCAATCGGCCAGGAATATGAGCTGCTCTCAAAACAACCGAGTAATTCCTGCACCATTGAATCAAGTGCCACACTTTGATACACAGTGTGGGTGACCTGGTCCCGCCGTGGCGATTTATGTATGATACTACCGTCGAATTGTCCGACCATATCAATATCACCTTGCCCCTGATCATCGGAAGAAACTCTTCCAACGCCAGTTCCACTGCCATCATTTCCAACAGATTGATATGCAGCTGGCTCTCCTGGAGAGTCCATGTGCCCGAGACCTCGTGTTCTCCCAGGCAGGCCCCCCTCACCCCTCCAGCGATGCATCCGTGTACACGGACAGCTAGGGGTGGGGTAGGTGCAGCGAAA
Source organism: Chaetoderma sp. LZ-2023a (assembly GCA_034401795.1). Classification (NCBI taxonomy): domain Eukaryota; kingdom Metazoa; phylum Mollusca; class Caudofoveata; order Chaetodermatida; family Chaetodermatidae; genus Chaetoderma; species Chaetoderma sp. LZ-2023a. The sequence continues at coordinate 43,015,844 of CM067366.1, forward strand.
CCCCATCTAGGAGATTCTGACGCTTTTCCCACCATACAAGATGCGACATTATCGGCTCCAAAACTGGCACCAGTTTTGACAGGGGTTCTGTTCTCTGTTTCCACAGAGACATCAGATACAACTGGATAGGTCTCCGCATTAGAGCAGTGTACGGGATCACCTGCTCCATTGAGACCATCATCTGAAGAAACCGCCTCGCCTGAATGTGGTTTCCCACTCGAAAACTCTTGAGGATGGCTAACAGACACCACTCTGGGCTCTGACGGGTAAACCCTGCCCTCATCGAGATCGAATCGCATCCCCAAATAAACGAAATGTTGAGTGGGCGTCAACTCGGATTTCTCCTTGTTGACTATCCAGCCTAGATCTGAAAGTAACTTCAGAGTCAGAGCAGTATCCACGTTCAACCTGGCTGCCGAGTCTGCTTTGATCAGCCAGTCGTCTATGTAGGTGTGTAGCGCCACGTTCTCTTTTCTGAGAAACGCTGTCACCGCAAGGACCACTCTTGTGAAAACCCTTGGAGCTGTCGACAAGCCAAATGGGAGCACAATAAACTCCCATACTTGATTCTGAAACGCAAATCTCAGAAACCTGTGACAACTCCTGTTCATCGGAATGTGGAAATATGCATCTTTCAGATCGATCGATACACACCACATTCCCTTCCTCAATCCTGCCATTACCGACCTCGGCATTTCCATCTGGAACCGAGGCGTATGGATAAACCAATTTAATGGCCTGAGATTGAGTACGGGTCTCCATTCCCCTGTGCTCTTGGGGACAAGGAACATATTGGAATAGAAGCCTGGAGTGTTCTGGTTCGTTGGTTTTATTGCTCCCTTCAGAAGCAAACCCGACACTTCGTTTTGAACGGCTTCTAACTTGTCTGGTTCCCTTGGTACGGGTGTCCAGACAGGTGCCAAAGACAGATTCTGCGGCGGAAAGTCCCACCACTCCGGCATGTACCCCTGGGATAACCATCCCAGGACCAGACTGTCTGACGTCACACCTCACCAGGCCTCGACGAAACGCATGAGCCTTCCACCCACCATAGACGCCTCGACGTCTAATGGGGTTGTCCGGCTCGCGGTCCGCTCCCCCCCCCTTTCTTAACGAGAGAGAGAGAGAACCATTTCCGTCCTGGCTCGGCAGGTATAACTGGCACCGCTGTTCCTGTCACACAGGTGCGGTCCAGGCGGATATGAAGGGAGCTTTCGTACCCTCAGGTACGATCCGCTCCCTTCTTTCCGCCCTTGGAGGACTTACCCTTACCCTTCCCGCCTCTAGGGCGATCCGGAGCAACATTGGGGAGGGTAGGGGCCTCCACAACCTTCCTGGCTTTCTTAGCCGCCGGCGGCTGAGAAAATACAGATGAAGCAGAAGTCGCAGCAGGCTTAGCTTTGCCTTTCTGCTTCTTCGAAGGTTGGCCAGCTAACGGCTTCCCTACAGCCCCTAGTGCGTGCGCTTGCCGCACTAGCTCCAGCTGTAGGTTTACCGGCAACCGATTCTGCGCAATGCTGGCAGTGTCCTCTAGGATGGCCCGCGCCTGGCCACCAAAGATGCTAGGCCCTGTCAGGGGTGTCCCAAGAAGACGCTCCCTGACTGCCGTAGCCGGACGCATATGGTCAAGAACCATTTGCCTCCTGGACTTTGTCACACGCGTCATTGATGCACGAAAGCGCCACAGGTGACATAGGGCGGCCTGCCCCTGCTTCAGCCCACACCGACTGAAGAAGGCGATAAGAATGGTTGACAGCACTCATAGCTGCCCTCACACCCTCATCGCATAGGGACAGGACTTCCTCCTGGTGTGCCTGGGACCTGTCCACAAGTGCCGGAGCGGCTCCCACACCTGACGGACCGGCCACCGCTACTGGACCACCCGGAGGTGGCCGCAGAGAGACAGAACCTGTCAGGCCGGAGCCCCACGGGACTGTCAGGGGGCCGTACGAGATGGCTCCCTCGGTGACCAGTCCAGAACCCTGTCCTAGGACAGGGTCCGTACCAGGCATGGGGAGAAACTGCCCCCCAACCTTCGGCAGCAGAGACGACACCAGCGTGGGCAGAACGCCATGCAGAAAACCGTGCATAGCCGGACCGAACCACGCCGGCGGTGCCATCTCCGCCACCTCCAGCTGGGGACGTGGAGCGCCCCCACCGGCCGAACCAGACGCTCCACGATTTACCTTCGCACTGCCTGACCCCGCGTCAGACCCAGCCACATCCTTCTGGGCAAGGAACTTTAACATCATATCCGCGGACCACACTGCACACACATTACACCTACTATCAAGGTTACATGGAGTACACCTAAAACAGACATGGTCCTTAAACAGGACCCCTACGAATTTGTGGCACTCGTCACATGATGGCGGGGCTGGCTTGGCCTATAAATAAGCACAAACCTACAATAATACACGGAAGGCAGACAATTAATTTTCAAATAATTTGACCATAAATTAACTGTACCCTCCCGCACCCCACCCCGCAACGTTACAGCAAAGATCACATTAACTATGACGACAAGACTGATGCGGGCATAAATACCCATAATTGATCCTCCAGGATGTATAAAGGAACCAGGAATCATATCGCATAGCATTCGGGGCATATTTACCAATCAATATAAATTATACTCCTAACGAAAGCCGAAACGATATGTGAAGAAACAACAAAATGTCAACAAACTGCTGTAGCACACGGTAAAACCGCAGACCGCACATCTAATCAGGAATTTTGAAACCACCGATCATTGCAAACCGATCGTGATAACACGTAAACTTGAACATTCCAAAGTTTCCGGTACCATTTTTAGTACGCAGCACCCAGAACAAGATGCGCGAATTAATGAAAAAAATCTTCTTCACATAAACATCCGAGCATCACGGGTGTGACGTCACCCGCTCGGATCCTACGGAGAACGACGTCAGCCGATATTCGTGTTAGAAATACCGTAGCAAACACCTATTTTCATATCTGCCGATCGCCTATTGGGGTTTAAAGAAGGCGATCATCCGGCATATCTCGTTGTTAACACACGTCCCAGATTCTTTGGGGTCAGAAATTGGAACATGCGACACAACGAAATTTAGAGACCTAAGTCTTTTAACTATGGATAATAAGGAATTATACAACCCGGTTATCCTCGGCGGTATCCATATTATCCAATTATCCTTGCAAGAGAATCACTAGCTATCACTATCACAGACAAAAGACTTAGAAATTAATCCTGAATCTCTCCACTGCAAAAAGCATGTATGCTCTTGTTGCTATGCAAACAAGAATGAGCTCTATGGTAGACGGGTACTCGGCAGTTGGGAGCCGAGTACCCGGTTCCAAGGAGTCGGTAAAGCTTTCTAAGTCTCTAGTCCTAGAGCCGGCTGTCAGGGCCAGCTGTATATCAGAAGTAACAGAATGGTGAGTATTGATCGAAGGAGAAGTTGTGTTTTTGTCACACTTCCAGAACCAGTCCTTGGAGATCTACATTGTACTTGTTGCGTAGGAATTTATAGGTCTCGATCATATCAACTCTAATTCTGCGGTACACAACGCTAGGAAGTTTTAGATGACGAGTCTACCTTCGTATGTCATGTCATACAGTTCTGGTAATAGTTTGGTGTCTGGCCTCTGAACATTTTTTATCTTGGTTACTTCAGTCTTGAATCGTGGTCTCCGTATTGTGTTGGCATACTCAAGTAGTGGACTCACCCAGGCTTTGAATAGTAGTCTAAACATTTCTCCGTCAAGGTAGCAGAAGGATCATCTGATCAGGCCTACTACTTGTTTGGCTTTGTTAGCGGTCATCTCAACATATTTATGAAAGGTTAGCTTATCGTTAAAGTTGATCCCAATTGTCACTTATAGTTCTATCGGTTGTTTTCCAGATTCGGATATAGTGTAAGGGTGTTCAGGGTGGGCTGTACCTATACTCATTACTTTACATTTCTGGGGGTGAAATTTTAATAACCATCATTCTGACCAGAGTTGTAACTCGTCGAGGTCCTTTTGCAGCATATGTTAATCCTCTATGGATGCAATTTCACGGAAGAGTTTGGTATCAAGATTCAAGATTCTTTATTTCCATATAGGTAAATAATTTAACAATTCAATACAGGCATCCACCAAAGGCAAGGCCTATGATGCGGTGGACCCTGGACATATAACATAAATTTATATTATGTTTATACATATAGCATTTATATAGGTTTTTTCACGACATCATTACGTCATTATTTTTAGAACAGGGAAAGCCTGGCCGTCAAGCGGCCACTGACGTGATAAAGTAAACACTGATCTTGTTGGCTGTAAATCTTATCTTACACCGCATTAATCCTCTAAATAATAATTGTTTGGCGAAATATATTTAATTTCTACTTTATTTGCGTACGATATAGAGGGCAATCATTTATTTACTACTTTCACACCATGTTGGAATCAGTATTCGAGCATCAAATGGCTTGCTCATTGTGTGTGTGAATGGCGACAATTGTGTTGTTCCTGCTCAAATAAGTGTTCTAATGATGGTATTGATGGTGATAAATTATACCTCTAGACGATTGAGAGCCAATAACTGTGTACATGTGTGGTTGGTTTGGGGTGGGGTGGGGATTGCTGATAGAAAATGGATGTTAGTCTAAGTTTACTCATGTGAAAATATTCAGCAGTGTTGTCATTCTTTTAAATAAGTTTATCCATGCCTAGCAGAAAATATATTATGATAACCAGCTGGGTGTGTTGAATTTTGACATGCCGGAGCTGATTTTGAGGTGCAGATGGGTTGGCAACAACTGCCAGTCAAATTAATTTCAAAATATTCAATAGTTTTCCTGTATGGTAGCATTGAAAATGAGACATGGGGAATTCAGCTGGATAAATGGTTAATGAATAGCTACATGCCCTTAAGGATTAAAGCATATGGATGTCTATGATTCATTACCTACATATACCTGCAACAATGGATATAATTTACCTGCTCCCAGAAATATTTCAATATTTATATTTCTACATAAAATGACTGGACTTAATTAATTGAATTTTCAGTTTTATTATTTTCCTAGCTTTATTTTGCTGTGCTTAGCAAAACATAGTAAAAGAAACCCTAACCTTCAGCGTGAAAGATAATTCTATACATTTACCTACCTCAATTGCTAGGGGCATGTGATTGGGTTATTATTTTATTGGTCCTCAAGACATGATTCCAACTGCTATTGCATAAACTATAAAAATAACTGAGAACCACCCATGTAGAACCTCACTTCTACTTCACATTCAGCATTAACAATCTAAAGCTAATAGCAAAATTGATTATTTAAATAATTACATCATTTAAAATATGGGTGACTGATGAGATATGCTTGATAAAGTAGATACTATAGAAAGAACAATCAATGTTTATCTTAGTGTATTCAAACAGTGTAAGTTCTACAAAATGTTTTAGCATTTGATAATCACATGTGTGCATCTCCAAGTGTCATGCCATGAATTGATTCAGAGAAATTAGGTGGCATTGCCAGTGTTGAATCACTCACTCCATATTAAAACATTGCTAAACATATGGCCCCCACATCTTCCAAAGGATAGAAACCAATTTGTCTTTTAAATAGGAGTGGAGTAGACCTGTGGTGTATGAGTATCTAGCCATGCACCATTCAATCAGGAATTGCTGAAAATTATATATGTGTAAACAAGTTCCTGAGACAGGGGTGTAACTCCACCCATACAGGGAAATTTGTAGGCTCTAGATAGCAGATTCAATTTAACAATGACCAGGACTGGTGGTAAATGTAAGTTGTACTAATTCAATTACCCCATTGGATACATTGGTAAAATTTTTAGGAATTGGAATTGCTAATTGAAATTACTTTGCCCCAAGAATGACTAATTCCCAATTTCTTTTCAATTATTTTATAATTTTATCAACATAGTTTTGTCTCCTAACATAGTATAACATATGTACTATAACAAAGTGAGTAGGTTTTGACCCTTTAAAGGACAAATTGTCAAGACCCAGCATTTGTATTGATCTTGAGGTGGGGACGTTTCTGACATAATCACATATCATCGCGGTAGAATTTTGCCTTCTAATGTGCATAAAATCAATAATATATTTCTAAAAATGCATAATAAAATAGTATTTGATGTTAGAATTGTCAATTCGGCCAACTTTATCGGTAGAGCTGACGTAAAATTGCAATTTTCAAAACTTTGAGTAGCATCAACCGCGGCAGCGTAATGTTGTTTGCTAACAAAACAGTGATCAGCTGACGGCCAGTCATCTGCGCACGCGTGAAAATGACGTCATAAGGGAATTCTGTAAAACCTCCTATACCATACATGTACATGGATATTTTACATTACAAATGACATAGAGTATGATACGATACATGTATGACTTATGTTTACATATAAACAAATTACGTATGGAGACATTACTTATGACATAACATTTTACATGGGGGAGGGGGGGGGGGGGTATCATCAGTGAATAGTTTAATGTAACTACAGTATTGAGTATATCATCTATATGAACAACATTTTAGTAATTATAAGGCAATACTTCTATGCTTTTTCGTCATACGGAAAGAGCGGTAAAATCAAATAAACGAAATAAACGCGAGTTACCATTTTTCGTGAGGTAAGAATAAGGATATAGCCGAAAAGGCCTGATGATGATGATGATGAGGATGATGTGCATACATTGAATGTATTGTAATTGTTATTGAAACATCTCATTAGGCCCAAAAGATTTTATTTATATAGTTTTAACCATATTTCGTTGCAAACCCAAAGCCCATAGTAGAGCGAGATAGGGTAGAATCAAGATATAGTCCTCACAACAATACTTACCAACAAAAAGAGTATTGTGTAACTGTTTCAATTAAAAGACTTGTAAAACTTTATTCAAATACACACTTCCTTCGACTTCCTTTGATAATCTTACTTATCCGAGTAACTGGAATTGTGCCAAATGGGAATCGAGTACAAAAAATGAAACAATTGCGTCGTTCTCGCGTTAAAAAATAGTCTAGAGCGACTCAATAAACCTTTCCCCACGTTAGTAAAGAGAAAAAGCATTGGGACCTTGAACAGAATGTTGCTGCCCGTGAATTCGAACTTAAGACCAAGCTGGAACTGAGCTCATACTCTCATTCATTTATAGCAGTGTTAGAAAATAAAATTACTGAACTCAAGACGAGTAATCGAACTTTACTGCTAAAGCTAGCAGCTACGTCTGAGCAGCCACTGCATCCAGAGAGTTCTCTCAACATCAACATCAACATCAATTTACAAGGCATAAGCCATTGGCTTGTTATTGCCTCAGTGCCAAACTGGTAGGGCAGGCAACCCTGGTCTGGATACAACACGTGTAGCTATCTTCATGTGTGCATGTTCATGCAGATGCACAGGCTGTTTCAAGATTAGTCCACTGTGATGTAATAATTGTATTATGACTTTGGGAATTGACGGCTCACATATGTTGTATAAGCATATGTGTAACAGCAACGTCCAAAGCCACACCACAATTAATTGTGTTCAGTCGAATTCAAATATTCTTTCTTTGAAAAAGATGTCTAGTTTGCCCTTGAATATTTCGACTGTGGTTGCTTCGACTATTGTTGTTGGCAGTGAATTCCAATGTGGTGCCACTCTATTTGCGAAGGAGTGCTTCCGAATATCTTTGCTGCTACGTTTTATGTTGAGCTTGAGCCTATGACCTCTGGTCCGTGTAACATTGGACAGTTCGAAAAAGTAGTTCTTATCAATATTGTATAGATCTTTGATGAGTTTGAATGTTTCAATCAAATCTCCACGAAACCGTCTATAGTTCAGTGACATTAGATTTAGGGCTTCAAGTCTTTCTGTGTAGCCATACTCTCTGATTTGTGGGACAAGTTTTGTTGCTCTGCGTTGTACTCTTTCTAATAGCTGCGATTGCCTTTTCAGTCTTGGAGACCATGCTGAGTTGCAGTATTCAAGAATGGGTCGCACAAGTGATTTGTATAGTAGCGTGAAAGTAGATTGATCAATATTGGTAAATGTTCTCTTGATTAGTCCTATTGTACTGTTTGCCTTGGATACAATGTTCCCTATACGTATGTCAAAAGAGAGGTTTCTGTCGACATGAACCCCCAAATCTTTTTCTACATCTGATGTTGATACAGGATGTGGATCAGGTGTATCTGTCATATAGTATTTGGTTTGAGGGTTATTTCTGCCGAAGTGCATGACATGCATTTTGTCTGTGTTGAAAGATAGTTGCCATGTCTGCGACCATTTACATACTTTATTTATGTTTTCCTGAATCTGACTGGTAGCTGGGTTGCCGTACATCTTTGTATCATCTGCAAATATTTTGCAGTGGCAGGTTAATCGATCAGGTAGGTCATTTATATATATCAGAAAAAGTATAGGTCCTAGAACACTTCCTTGTGGCACGCCGCTGGTCACCTCAATCCAGTCTGATGATGCATCATAATTCTAACTCTCTGGCTCCTGTTGCTTAAGTAGTTCCCTATCCATTTTATTAAATTTTCGCCAATACCATAGCTTCTCAGTTTTGTTTGGAGTCGTTGGTGTGGCACAGTATCGAAAGCTTTTGAAAAGTCTAAATATATTGCATCGACAGGTTCGTTTGAGTCAAGCATGGCTGTTAAATCCTCCAGGTATTCTAGTAGTTGAGTTTTACATGAGCTTTTACGTCTAAATCCATGCTGACATTTGGTAAATAGATTAGCCGTTTCCAGGAAATTTACAATACTGTCTCTTATAAAAGATTCTAGGACCTTGCATAATGTAGAAGTGAGACTGATTGGTCTGTAGTTGCTTGGGTCATTCTTGGAGCCTTTTTTGTGTATGCAGCATACATTTGCCATTTTCCAGATGTCGGGTAAAATGCCTTCTTCAAGAGACTTGTTGAAAATTATGCATAGTGGTGTACTAATTTCTTTAGCAGCTTCTTTTAGTATTCTCACTGGTATTTTATCCGGGCCATTGCTTTTGTTGGGGTTGAGTCCTTTTAGTTTATTTTCGATGGCAATAGGTGTTATTAATATGTCTTTTAGTATGGTACCATTGTTTCTGGGGTTAATGATTGGTGTAGAAAGAAGATTTTCTGGAGTGAACATGTTTGAGAAAAATGTGTTGAGAATGTTTGCTTTTTCTGTATCATCTGTGGTCATGGTGACGTTTGCAGGGTTACGTAGCTTGCTAATTGATTCACGTAGAACTGTTTTACTCTTGGCATAGTTCCAAAAGACTTTAGGATTTTTCTTACTTTCAGTTGCCACTTTACGTTCAAATGTCTGTTTTGATTTCCTGATGCATGCTGTTGCTTTGTTTCTAGCAATTTTGTAGAGTGTGTAATCTGTAGTTTTCTTAGTTTCATTGTATCTTTTGTATGCACGCTTTTTGCTATTGAGTGAATCTGTTGCCGCCCGATCAATCCAGAGGTGCTTTTTCTTGCCATGGTTTTTTGTTGTAGGTATATACTGTTCTTTCACTGTGTTCAATGTTTTGTGTAGGAAGTTCCAAGCTTCTGATGCATTAAGTTGGTGTAGATGATTCCAGTCAGTCGTTCCTAAGTCTCTTCGCAGTTTGTTATATCGTCCTTTGTTCAACAGTAGTTTTGGCTTAGCTATTTGTTTGCTTGTGCTTAAGATGTCAGGATGTAGTGATATTTGTAGAATGTCATGATCATCTCGCTGGTAGTATTAAGAAAAGCGTCTTCTTCTTCTTTTGGAGAAAAGCCTGTGTTCCAATTTATCGATGGGTAGTTGAAGTCCCCTACTATAAGAATATGGTCTGTATTTGCAGAATCAACTTTCTGTAGTAGATTTAAGAGGTTTTTGTTATTTGAGCCATCTGAGCTGGGACTTCTGTAGATGCAACCAATGATAATTCTTTCCTTTGTTGTGTCGTCCATGTACTCCATACTGATTCGGTAAAGTCATCGTCATTCAAGATGTCACAGGATTGAGCATTTAGTGATACATGTGTATATATAATAACTCCCCTTGATGGTTTATTATTCAGTGATAGTTGGTACTCATCAATCTGTAGTTCACTAATGTTGATGGTTGTGTTTTTAGGTAAGGCTTCCGTGATTAATATGATTGCAGGGCGAATATTCTGTACTAGTGTTTCGAGCTCAGCCTTTTTATTAATCAAACTATCTGCATTTGTGTATATACATGTGTTCGTTACTGTTTTAGAATTTCCATTGTTGTTTGATTGTAAATGTTTTGGCAATTGATTTGTGCTAATTTCTGCCTGGGAATGTACATGCAGTTCAGTATTTGTGTTTGTATTGCTGTTGATAGTGTCTATGTATGGCTCATCATCTGGAGTGGCTATGGACTCGTTGTGTAATAAACTGAAATGGTTTGATAGTTGTATTGGTACTTGTTTATATATGACTGGCCGTGTACCGGATTGATCGCAAGATGGTAAAACTAGCCCCTCCCTGTCCTTCCATTTCGAAAATCCTGTAAAAGGTAATAATTTATGTAATCTTGGATGTTAGTGGATAGGAGATTTATTCCTCTGCCAAACAATCAGGCTAAACTTAGTTCAAGTTCAAGTTCAAGATTATTTATTTTGATATAGAATATACATTTGCAGTTTCACAACAGGTAGTCCACCAAAGGCAGGGCCTATGTGGCGGTGGACCCCTACATATAACATATAACAACATACATACATATACATATCCTCTTCTGCTGGTTAGGCTAGTAAGCCTGTAACAGATTTTCACTTTCTTCTTGAACCTGGGTTTCATTAACCTGTTTAACTGATTGGGTGCGGATGGGTGAACTGAATTGTGTAGAGGTTCTCTCGGTAGTGCTTATCAATCCTTCCTTTGAAGGCGTTGAGTGTTGGAGCTGTCACTATGTGATCAGGTAGGCTATTCCAATGCTTGTTCACTCGTATGCTAAAGAACCTCTTTCTGGTATCACTGCAGAAGCGTTGTTTGGTGAGCTTGTAACTGTTACCTCTTGTGCGATCACCTGTGTCTGATGGCAGTAGATGCTCCCGATTGACGTCGTACATATTATGCGTGTATTTGAAAGCCTCGATAAGGTCTCCGCGAAGCCGCCTATATACTAAACTTAGAGTGTTCTGAGTCTATCTTCATATGGTAAATCACTTAGCCCTGGGATCATCTTTGTCGCTCGTCGCTGGACGTTTTCAAGTAACAGCACATCTTTTTTGTACAGTGGAGACCATACCACGTTTCCATATTCCTTATTAATATAGGACATGAGAATACTGAATACATACGGTTAACATGTTATAGTCCTATATATACATATAGTTAATTGTCTCGCTGCCAAGCCTCTGCAGTCTACATTTTCCATGGAGCCTAACTCAGGGTATGCTGAGTACCTCTAAAAAAAAAAAATTTGACCGAACGTTGTCGGTGTTTAAGCCACAAGCAACTTTCAGTCAAATTTTTTCTAAAATACTCAGTCAATCCAGAGTCATTGCCAATTGGAGTTATTGTCCGCTTCCAGCAGTCCAACAGTTAATAGACTTATAACAATTTACATTTTTACAGGGAAAGACATGACAGAGGGGTGTGTGCTTATCTTGCTTAAGTTAATAATTCTATATTACATATTCTTATTATCAATGACAAAGTATTAATTATTTTTTTTAGGCTGTGATGGTAGAGGTAGATGTTTGGTAGTTACCATTATGACAGATATTCTTATTATTATTATTATTATTATTATTATTATTATTATTATTATTATTATTATTATTATTAATATTATTATTATTATTATTATTATTATTATTATTATTATTATTATTTGTTCTGGTGACTGGGTGCAAGTATGAGAATAGCATGCCATGATGGTGAGTGTTTTCCAGAGTCTAGTAGGTTTCTGTAATCTTCTTTTTGATATTCTGCTTAAAGTACTGTAGCTTTATGATGTCTGTGCATGTGCTTGTGTCTGTATTATTACATAACTGAATTGCTTTGTATGAGGGTTTTTGTTGTGCTGCTTTTGTTTGGTGGTGTGTTGAATGGAGGTTATTTCTTGTTCTTGTGTTGTGAGGATGCAATTGTGTATTGAGCATAAAAACGTTAGATAAGGATGAGGGTAAGCTGCCATTGTGGAAGTCCCTTAAGATTGTGTATAGTTGGAGCCCTCCTATATCCTCAAGTTTTAAGACCTTTTCTGATTTAAAGATATCCTGGCCACCTGCTGTTTGTGAAAATAGTTTAATAGATTGCTTTTGCAGAGATTTTAGTTTTTTCAGTCTAGCTTGAGATGTATTAGTCCAGATAGCATTGCAGTAGGTGATGTGAGGAAGTATCATTGTGCAGTACAGGTTTTTAATAATATTAGGTGTTAGATAGGGTTTCAGTCTGCGAATGATGCCAATGCTTTTTGCTACCCTGGTAGTAATAATTTCAATATGCTTCTCCCATGTTAAATTTTTGTCCAGATATACTCCTAAAAACTTAGCATATTGTGCTTCTTGAATTATCTGGTTGTCGATATAGAGGTTTGGGAGAGCTATTTCTTTTAGTTTCTTAGATTTTGTGAATAGTATATAATTGTTTTTGATACATTTAAGGACAATTTGTTTACTTTAAACCAGTCTATTAATTTCGCCATTTCATTATTGACATTTTTGTATAGAATTTCTATATCCTTGTGGCTGCAGAAAGCATTTGTGTCGTCTGCAAAGGTTCATCTCTTAACAACCAGTTTAATAACTGTGTGGCGCAGCATGATGCATCAGTATGCAACCGTTCTCTCCAAAAATTGAGTTCAAGAGTATCAGACCTTGAGTTGAAGCTGCTTGAAAACCGAATCAGTCATTTAGAAAGAGAGATAGTGAAAGAAAGAAGCGAGCAACATCATCCTGCAGTAGTCAAAGAGTGCAACAGTCAGCCTTATTCACCTAATACATACTACCCTCAGGAAAACTCCAGGCCTCAGCATAACCCTCCAGCTCCTTCTTATATATCAGGTTCCAAACTCTAAGTT